>CM066320.1:43709500-44055499 GCA_033807775.1 Saussurea involucrata | reverse complement strand
AACAAACCGTGAGAATCAATATATCAGTAGTTATTCTACATGATTTATTTTGCAGTCTATTCGTGCAATGCAGCGTGATATATTTCGATTTTAATGTTCTAATTTAATTTAATGTGTGGTTTTGAAAAACAATCATGTTTTTTTTATAAATTTGTTTAAAGACTGGCGTTTTTAAGGAGTTCATGATTTGAGGATTTGAAAGTGGTTAAAAATAAGAATTAATTAACAAGAGTTCACGATTTAAGGATTTAAATGTTAGTAGAGATAAGTATTAATCAAATAATTAACATTAAAAGCGGTACATAAAGCTACATTAGTTGTTTTTAAGAGATTTTAAGTAATTAACATTAAATAGCGGTACATGAAGATTTAGAGATTGTTTTTAAAAGTTTTTCATAAATGTTTTATAATATAGTATAGATAAGACAAATTCAAGTATTTATTAAACATACATTTGTTTTATAATATAAAACTTTTTTACATGTTTTTGAACCATTTTTTTGTATAAAATAATTTCGCATTATAAAACAAATATATTGTTAAACAAATAGTATATGTTAATCAATAACTTAAATCGCCAAGATGAAAAACGTCATGTAAAACCGAGGCGGATCCATGTGGGAAGTAGTGGGGGGAAAGGCCCCCATGAAAGAAAAAAAAAACTCTATTTTTAAGGTTAAAAATATATTTTTTTAAATTTTACCCTTTGTCCCCCAATAACATTTTGTAAGTACCCCTTCCAATCAAAAAATATCTAAAAATGAACAAAAAAACTAAAAAAATCTTCCAAAATTAACAAAAAAGACCGAAAAAGTCTCTTGAAATCGACAAAAAATCTTAAAAACTCCTAAAAATTAACCAATTTTTTCTAAAAGTTCATCGGAAAAGTGGAATTAGACTAAAAACACATCAGTTGACTTTGCGTGCCTTTAATACACCTTGAAGGTGCCCCCAGGAGACAAAAATTCTGGATCCGCCACTGACTACATGTGTTGCGGTCTTGAGATTTTGGAGGCCCCGAGCAAGGTCTTAATTGTGGCTCTATAATTTTTGCAGAGTTATATTACTTATTAAGGTGGCGTTTATATTTTAAGAGGTGCTAATGTCTGAAGTCTGAATCAATAAGATTGTTTGTTTTTGTAAATTGATAAATGTATAAATATGTATAATTGTCTATTTTATCTCTAAAAAGTCGACTTAAATTCGTCAATTGAAGTGAGCATCGATGATCGAAGAACAAAATGAAAAAAAAAGAAACAAAAGGAGTATGTTGGCAGATTTGCGGGGCTGTGGAGTTTTAATCATACCTCACACACCGAAGCTCTGATTTAAGCGATTCAATATATTCTGAAAATCCACACAGACCTGCAATCTTCATGTTTTGCGTGTTTGCAAATTCAGGGACGTTGAAATAGAAAGAATGATGTTGGACGGAAATAAGAGATAATTAAGTGGCTAGATTATCACTTAATTTACTAGAAATTAATTGTATTCTATTTAAATTGATTAACCATTACTTAGATATTGCGACGCTTGTAATTGAACTAATTGTTTATGTATTTTTTTCGACGATAGATTTACCCGATTCACATACTCTTGTTGGGATCATCATATTTTATATAGAATTAGTTAACCCTTATCAGTAAATACAAAAACATGTATCAACCAAAAGGTCTTACTGAGTTGCTATTATTGAAAAAAACACTAACATTAAAACTAAAAAAAATCCCAAAATACATATAGATATAACGTAAGGTTTTTTATTCTAAGTTTTACTTAATAATAAAAAAAGTTATATAAGGAAATTATTTAAAAGAATAAAAATTAAGAAATCATAAAATTATTATTTAAAACATGAAATTTGTAATCAAAACATAAAAATGAGGCACTTGCAAATTAAAATTACATTTAAAAATAATGCATCAGAAGGGATTCGATCACGGGAAAACCATAACGCAAATACAAGCATTGTTTGGCAAAAAAAGCTAGCTTATAAGCTAGTTTTTCTTCTGGATACATGTTTGGATGACCATAATGTCACGGACTTGTCTCTACAAGATCGCGTGCGGCCTTAGTTCTCGAATTAAGTCAGCCAAACTTCCAAAACAACCAACGATTGAAGCTAGGGGTGTTCAAAAAAAAACGTCGGACCGCTCAAACCGGTCGGACCGTTTTTGGCGGTTTGAGCGGTCTGGCGGTCCGACCTGGTTTGAAAAATTGCCAAACCGGGCGGTCTGGTCCGGTCTGCGTTTTGGAAAAAAATTTGGGCGGTTTGGACCAACCCGACCGTCACATATATATATAATTATATATATATATATTATTTTTATTTTGTATATATAACTATTAAGAGTTATAGACTTATAGTTAATAAGTTAGCCCAAGCCCAAAGCCCAAATAACAAGTCTTATTTTATCACTTTTCCAATAATCAGATTACAAAATAGAAATTAGAAAATACAAAGTTACAAACCCTAAAATCTAAAATTCTAAATCCCTAAATCCCTAGACCCTAATAGTCAGTTAGTCACACGACGCCACCAGCCCACCACCACCAACTTCACCCTTACTTTCACGGTTTCACCTTCAGTCCGCCACCACCACCGAGTCACCGATCGGCGACCGCCACTCCGCCACACAGTCCGCCACCAGCCCACCACCACTCCGCCACACAGTCCGCCACCAGCACACAGCGCCACACAGCGCACGACCACCACTCCGCCACCAGCCCACCACCACCGACTTCACTGCTGTCAGTCTGTCACGAGCGCCACGACCTCACTGCTGTCACGCACGTCGCGGTAATCTGAATATGATCCTTATTAAATCTGTGTTTGTGACTGTTTTACTGAATCTGGAACTGTTATGTAATCTGTGTCTGTGTTTACTGAATCTGTGTTTATTACTGAATCTGGGTTTATTACTGAATCTGAAGTTTAATCTGAATCTGTATTTATTTCTAAGTTAGAACTCTAAGTTAGAACTCTAAGTTAGAACCAATGTGTTTAATTAAACTGATTTGGACTTGTGGTAGTTTTGCTTATTAGAATATGTTGTGGATTTATTTCTATGTTAGAAACTTAGAATCAATGTAATTACTAATTAGTTTAGTTTAAGTGTTTAACTGTTATGTGTTTATTTCTAAATTAGAACCAATGTGTTTAATTAAACTGATGCGTTTATTACTTTATCAATGTGTTTAATTTAACTAGTTGATTAATATTGTTCAATTTAATTAGATGGAAATACCCTCTCAAAGTATCGACTCAACCTCAACCGGTGCTTCTAAACCTTCTTTGCCACCTAAATCCACCGAGAAAAAGAAAAGCCGACAATGTTCAGAAGTATGGGACCATTTTACAAGAAATGAGACTAACCCAAATGACCCAAGGGCTATGTGTAATTATTGTGGTAAAGATTACGCAAGTGATAAGAAAAAGAATGGAACTAGTACCCTTTGGAACCACCTTAACCATCAATGTAAAAAGTATCCATTTAGGTTAGAAGATAAGAAGCAAAAAATTTTGTCTTTTCAAAGAAATAGCATGAACGAAAGTGGTAGTCTTTTATCTGTGGGGTTTAGTCAAAAAGCTTGTCGAGATGCTTGTGCAGAAATGATTGTGATTGACGAGTTGCCTTTTAGACATGTTGAAGGAGAAGGGTTTAGAAAATTTTGTAGTGTTTTATGTGCAAAATTTGAAATTCCATCGCGCATTACAGTAAGTAGGGATGTTATAAATCTCTATAATGATGAAAAGAAAAAATTGAAGTCATTTTTTGTTAAGAACTCACAAAGAGTTTCCCTCACCACGGATACTTGGACTTCTATTCAGAATGTTGTGTATATGGTGTTAACAGCCCACTTCGTAGACTCTGATTGGAAACTTCAAAAGAGGATCTTGAACTTTTGTCAAGTGGCTAACCATAAAGGAGAGACAATAGGAAAAGCCATTGAGTCGTGTTTGAAACAATGGGGTATTGATAGGGTGTTCACTATTACTGTAGATAATGCTTCTTCTAACAATGGAGCTATTCAACATATCAAAAAAAGATTGCAAATTTGGAAGACTGCCGTTTGTGATGGTGATTTCTTGCATGTTAGGTGTTCAGCTCATATACTAAACTTGATTGTGAGTGATGGATTGAAAGAAATGGACAATTCCATAGCTGCTGTTCGTAATGCAATCAGAAATGTTAGGTCTTCCCCCTCTAGGCTAGCAATATTTAAAAGTTGTGTGAAAAATACATGTAAAGAGGAGAGAGCTGGTCTTTGTTTGGATGTGCCTACTAGATGGAACTCCACATACTTGATGTTAGATCATGCATCAAAATATGTGGATGCTTTTAAGTTGTTAGAAGAAGAGGATGATTACTATTTTCAGTATTTTATTGAAGACGATAGAAATGGAAAAAAACCGCCTGGGCCACCAACATTTAAGGATTGGGAGATGTGTACTATTTTTTGTAAGTTTTTGAAGGTTTTCTATGATGCCACTTTAAAGTTTAGTGCTTCTTTGCATGTTACTTCGAATGCTTACTTTCATGAGTTGTCGCTAGTTCATGGGTTGATTAATAAATGGTGTTCAAGCGAGAAAAAGAGCTTGAAAGAAATGGCTTCAAGGATGAAGAAGAAATTTGATACTTATTGGGGGACCACGCACAAACAAAGTTTGATTCTTTATGTGGCTATTGTACTTGATCCGAGATATAAGTTAAAATATGTTATATTTTGTTTGAGGCAACTTTATGGTGAGGATGAAGTTACCCTTATCACGGATTCCATCAAAAATTGCCTTTCAAAGCTAGTTACTCATTATACTAGTGAGCTTAAAGTCGAGCATCAAACGGATAGTGGTACTCAAGGACAAGATCATGTGTCGATGGTAGAGTCCGATGATGAAGATTCGGTCAAGATGTTTGAATCTGAATTTGACAAAGAATGTAATGAGGATGACTCTTTGGACATGCAAAATGAACTTGAAAGGTATTTAGGTGAACGCAATGAAGATAGGAAAAATAAGAACTTTGAAGTTTTAGAATGGTGGAAAGTGGCGTCATCAAAGTATCCTATTTTGTCGGCATTGGCTCGAGATGTTCTTGCTGTCCAAGTATCTACAGTGGCTTCAGAGTCTGCTTTTAGCACCGGAGGGAGAGTTCTTGATAGCTTTCGAAGTTCATTGAGCCCACGAATGGTTGAAACTTTGATTTGTAGCCAAAATTGGTTGAGATCCACGAATTTGCCTTTAGATTTGACTTCAATCTTGGAAGAGATGGAAACTCTTGGGATTGAAGAACCAGGTAATCAATTTAAATTAATTAAATTAATGTTACGTTCCTTCAATTTTAGATTACTTTTTTTTGAATTATGTTGTTTATCTAATAATCTAATTTATTTTGTAGATAAATCCACCGAAGCACCATCTGAAGTTGGGAGTGTTGAATAGACATCTGAAGTTAAGCTGTTAAGGTAATTATATAATTGTCAATTTAAGGTGATAAAATGTTGAAAATGTCATTTTTTCTTTATAATTTATATAATTGTCAAATTTTTTCCAGATTGTTGGTGATAAAAGATGGAGATTTGGATGGAAAGGAAAGAAAAGAGAAGAAGTGAAGACAACAAACCGTGGCCTTTGCTAATTTATTCGTGGACTATGTTTTGTTTTTCATTGACTTGTGGACTATGTTTTGTTTTTTAAGAACTTGTGGAATGTGGACTAAGTTTTTTTTAAGGACTTGTAGACTATGTTTTGTTTCCTAATTGTATGTGTTTTTTTAAGTTTAACTTTTAAAGCCCATAAAAGACCCAAACCGCCTAAACCGGTCGGACCAAACCGCCTAAACCGCGGTCCGGTTGACCGGTTTGGACACTTGATGTCAAACCGCTCGGTTTGAAAATTTACCAAACCGCCACTAGTGGTTTGGTTTGTGGTTTGAGGGGTTAAACCGCCCAAACCGGACCGCGAACACCCCTAATTGAAGCAAGTAAAGAGAGCACAAGAGACTATTAGAATGCAAAAGAAACTTGTATTTCTTGAGAGAACTTACAAGAGAGCTTAGAAGAATACTTTGAGGTGTGTTGTGCCAAATGAGGCCACCACCTATTTATACTACTAAAGGGAACATTCTAGAGAACAACTATCTAGATATGTACATGGATCATTCTAGATCTCTCAAGTAAGATGCTATCTACAAGAGGCTTCTACCTCCTTCCATGGAGAGTCTTCTAGAAAAGCTTCCACAAGTTCCACCATGCTTATTGAGTCGTGTAAGAGGTTCCGAATTCCACTGAACCTTTGGGAAATCCGTCCCATGCTTGGCGGGTCATCACATTTGATAGGGTTATTTTATTAAGGGAAATTAATTAAAATACCCAAAGTTTGACCAACTGTTACCGAAATACCCAAAAAAAATTTCATTTTGCAAAAATACCCAAAATACCCGCGATCGCGGGCTAGGGCTGACGTGGCACGTACTTTGGGTACAAATGCCCCGCGAAGCCCCTCAACTTTGGCCGCGGTGCACTTTTGGTCCCTGCCCGCGATGGCCCGCGATGGACCAAAATGTTCACTTTTGGTCCCTGAAAATTTACACTTTTGGTCCTTGAAAATTTACACTTTCAGCCCCTGTACTTAGACGAATCTTGCATGCTTTTACTGTTTTTTTCCACAATTATTGTACTTTGAAGACCGATTTGTGGTTGAAATTCATTTGCATGTTTGAGATTTCATCCATAAATATCAGTAGTATGCAATTCACACTTCCTCTTGCTTTCTTTCTTGATTTCTCTCTTGCTTTCTTTCTTTGAATTGATTTCTCTCTTCTCTCATTTCATCCACAAATGGCATCGTCATCAAATCCTAAGTCTACTCCTGAAAAAATGCCACCTCAAATCGAGGTCGCCATAGCAAAAAAGGAAAAGGAGATAGATGAACTAACAGAAGAGTGGAAAAAAATTATGGACAGGAAGGCAGTCCATTTGAGAAAGATCGAAGAGGAAGACAGGGAGATCAAAAGGATGAAAGGGGATATAAAAGCTCGGGAGGCTCGTGTTCGTCGAGAACAAGAAGCAATTCACCATATTCTGCAAGACTTCGCAATTATTCAAGCGAAGGTAAACGAGAAGCAAGCTTTGATTGATGAAACTAAATCAATTTTTAAGTAGGTGGTGGTTATATTTTTTTTGTTTTGTATTTTTTTTACTGTGTTGTTATTTGTATTTTTTTTACTGTGTTGTTTTGTATTTTTTGTTGTTGTTAATTTCTCTGAAAAGTAGTTTTTAAGCCGCTGAACCACGGTTAGGTTGGATACATCATGCAAGGTCAAGTCAGAGGTTACCTCATTCGTGGGTCTACTTCTCTTGTAGAATATATGACAACCCTCAACTCATTTGCTAAAGTGTGTGCGGGTTGTGGTACACAATGGCCATACGTGGTTGCAAAAGCAGAAGCCGTTGAAGAAGGGTCAGAAAGATTGAAGATGAAGAGCTTGTTGGATGGAATACAAACTAGCTGTGTTATCAATGTTCATTTAGAAGCATATGTATGTGTGTGTATATATATAATATGAAATGGGGTTTTGACAAGTTGGTATCACTGGACTCATTTAAGAATTGTGAAAATGGGTATTTGACGAATGATGATTCATGTGTGTTTGGAGCTGAAGTGTTTTAAACACACATGAATCATCATTCGCCAAATACCCATTTTCACAATTCTTAAATGAGTCCAGTGATACCAACTTGTCAAAACCCCATTTATAAACAATTCTACCTTCTCCTATTGCCATTCACGATATCTATAAACACATTCAAATAATAATAATTTAAAACGATTTAATGAATTAGTTAATATATGATTATTATGTTAATGCGATAGGAGTGTAAAACAAAATTGAAAAAAATATATGAGATGTACCATAAATTAAATAATTAACTATAATGGTGTAATTTGTTAAAATTAAAACGTATCTAATATGAATATATAAACAGACATGTGTACTCAGAGTTAACATTCACTGCCATGGATGCAAGAACAAGGTCAAGAAAATACTAAGAAAATTTGAAGGTCTCCTATTTTCTTTATGTGTGTAAATATATAATATGAATATATATATCATTTACAAACTAGCTGTGTTATCAATGTTCATTTAGAAGCATATGTATGTGTGTATATATATCATTTACAAATCAGTGTTTAGATCAACAGTATCATATGGGTTTGTTCCATATGGTTCAAGCTGTGACGGGCCCGGGGTGTGACTGACAGAATGTCTCCTTGGCACGGTTGAAGGGGCAGGATTTGGACACTCTCCACGAGTGTGTCCTACGCATTGGCACCGAGTACATCTTCGTTGTATCGAACTTTCACCACGTGATGGACGTCGGTCGTTCTTTCTCGGTCTCCCGGCCCTGTTCTTATCCATTAAAGGTGGATAGCATGGTGGAAGCGGGTCGGGTGGATACACCCATGCTGCAGAGGGTCCAGCTGGGTTTATTACCTCCACGTATGTTTTCCGGTAATATTCGGACGTGAAGAAAGGTACAACCAAGTCGCTGCAATCTGTACGACCCATATATGTTGCTGCAGCGATGGCATGGCCGCACGGTAACCCAAATTTATCCCATTCGCGACACGAACAAAGGTGGTATTCCATATTCACAATCGCGTTAATATAGTCATCATGCACCTCGTACTTCCCATACCCGATTGCTCTTACCGGCCATGTCGCCGCACGACGCATCCTGTACTGAACGATATTCTCCGCCGTTGGTGTGAGTGCATTTTGTATCTTAGCTCCTTTTAGGCGTCGAATTTGGTACCACTCTTGTTGAAAGGCCCGAAAGTAGTCCATAAGATTAACAATCGGACATCTACGCGCAAAACGGGAGAGTGCATTCACAGACTCTGCACTATTCGAGGTCAGAATGTCATACCGTTGTCCAGGAAAATGGGCCGCGGACCACCTCTCCGGTCCAGCATCGTCAAAGACTTTGGCTGCTTCCTTGACACTGTATCGTAGCATATTCATGTACTTGTTAAACTCCCGATCCGTATATGCTCTGCATGCCGCCCAATAGACATCCTTGTAGGTGGTAATACGTTTGTCCTTGGATTTGGCGTTCATCTCCAAATGTCGACAGCATATGGCGTGAGGGGCGTTTGGGTACATGGCAGAGATTGCGGCGCTTATGGAAGGAGCCCTGTCAGACATAAACACCAACCCTTGCGGGTCTTCGATAGCTTGTCTCAACATGGACAGAAACCAAGTCCACTCGTCCCCGGTTTCGGACTTGCCTACGCCGAAAGCTACTAGAACGATGGAGTTATCCCCGTCCATGGCAACCGCCAGGAACATCATACCCAAGTAACGACCCTTTAAATGGGCTGCGTCTATTATCAGGACACGACGTAGATTTTCCAGAAATGTGCGGATCTGCAAAAACATAGGTTAAAATGTTATAGTTTATAATGTGTAAATGTTATAGTTTATAATGTGTAAACATATGACGTGTTAAAATACGTACCGCGGGTCCAAGGGCCACGAAGCACATCTCAAACCGTCCACGTGAATCGGTCCGTAGCTGCGTGACAGTACCAGGGTTCTGCAGCTGCAAATTATATAAATATGTCGGGAGTCGTTCATACGACTCCTCGAACGTGCCTCTCACCATAAACAGTGCATGGCAGCGCGCACGCCACGCTTGGTGGTAATCAATCGTGACGCCGAACTGCCGGTGAACGTCATGGACGATGTCCTTTGGACGCAATGACCTGCTAACATCAAGAAATTTGTTTTTCAGGATCGCATTCAAAGTCTTTTTGCCGGCTTGTTTATGGCGGGGATTAAGTTGCGTCCTCGTACAAGTGTGTACGTCGTGCAACTTTCTAATCATTATCGCCCCTCCTTTGGGACCCGTGTGAATCGCGTACAACCTCCACCCACACTTTTCTCTAGCACATTCAACTACGTATTTGCTTTTGTCAGATGCCCGCACGCGACTTTGGAAACCCTCTTCCAAGAACTTGAGTCTGATCTGACTTGCTAAGAGATCCTTCGAATCGAATATCTGACCTGCTGTTAAACTTTCACTGCGAATATAAGGTGTAGGTTCGTAGCTTTGTGTCTGGGTATGGGAGTCTGGAAGAATAGGGGGCATATCAAAAAAGTCATTTATCTGACTACATGATTTTCTACTAGGGGTATATTCTTCGTGATCATCATTATCGGTGTCTGATCTGTCTATTTCAGAATTACCCGTTCTAAAAACGTGGGTTTCGTCATCAGCAACTCCAGCAGTACGCCATTCGTGTGGTTGTGGTGGTTGTTGTTGTTGAGAATCAGGCTGCTCTATTTGTTGAGAATCAGGATGCTCTATTTGTTGAGAATCACCCTCCTCGTCACCGTCGTCGTCACCGTCGGATACGCCGGGATACACAAAGAGTAATGGGGGTCTTTCTGAATCGACTGCAAGGTGCAGAAAAGTAGAGATATCCCCATCGTTGGATAAATCCACAAATGACCCATCGCCATTTTTAAATACTAACTTGCAAATATCAGAAGAGTTGATTCCACATTTTTGCATGGCGTATGCAACAAACTTCTGATAAGTGTAGTTTACTGACACTTTTACACCATGCTTAGATTTATAAGCAAAATTCCACTCATTGTTATCTTGCACCCATTCACCATCAAAACAGAAATATAGCTTAGCTTTTGCAACAGATGAACTCATTTTTTCAGTAGTATCTCAAACACAAACAATGAAATCGTTGTGTGGGGATTATGGCTTGAATTTTACGTCTATTTATCAATGAAACAACCAACATATCAGAAAACCAATCTCTCATTTCATCCACAAACTGGTATTCCAAAAACATTGATTTAACATTGATTGAAACATGCAAATGAATTTCAACCACAAATCGGTCTTTAAATTGCAATAATTGTGGAAAAAAGCAGTAAAAGCATGCAAAATTCGTCTAAGTATAGGGGCTGAAAGTGTAAAATTTCAGGGACCAAAACTGTAATTTTTTGGGCCATCGCGGGAAGGGACCAAAAGTGCACCGCGGCCAAAGTTGAGGGGCTTCGCGGGGCATTTGGCCCCAAAATACGTGCCACGTCAGCGTATCCCGATATCGCGGGACCCCATCGAGGGTATTTTGGGCATTTTTGCAAAGTTGAAATTTTTTTGGGTATTTTGGTAACAGTTGGTTTGACTTGGGGTATTTTAATTAATTTCCCTTTTATTAACCCTATTTATACCGTTTTATTATAATTTTGAGCTACTTTTTGTTTTCCCCATTGCGTCTTTTAGTTTATTTTTACCAATTATTAGCACAAATAAAGACTTACCACTTTATGCATTAAAGTGTCAAAGTTCACATGAAAATCGCAACAAAAATCTAAATTATATATATTATTGCAGACGGAAAAGAATTGTACATGGAAGCAGCAACAAAGTAGAAAACTGCAGATTTTTGGGTTTACAAAGACGACTTCAATTTTTTGGTCGGGATCGCATACCGTGTTTTTGAACACAAACAATTGAACCGATTTGATGGATTTTTTTGTACTAATCGTTTGGGCTCGTTTACTACCGATTTTTGATGGGCCGAATTACTAGCTTCCTCTCTTCGGGTCGACTTGGTATATTTTGGATGGGCCGAACTCTTTCGATTTTTGGGCCAATTTTTTGATTAGTCTTTGGTTTTAACAACTCTCACTTTGGGCCCCCATAGTTATTATCTTGAGCCCTAAGTAGTTTTGCTAGTGTTTATACACATGTTTTTTTTGGAAGGGTGTCCTAGGCTATGCCTAGACTAATCCCTTGGCAAATTAAGACTGTAAGACATCAGCCCTGATTAAACCTCAGTGGCCACAAGTTGCGTACGCCTGAATTCGAACCATGGACAGATGGGATATTCCACCACATTCTCAGAGCCTTAACCAGTACACATGTTGGGGTATTGTTTTGAAGAGGAACAATTTACTTAGCACCCTCTATCTCATTATGGTTCGGTGCTAAGCTACTAGCCGAGAACATCACCTTGCAAGCTTAAATCTCTTAATACTAATCTAATATCTACTTGAGTGACTTTTTCAATTAGTTGTGTTAGCTCATCGAAAAATCCATACTATCTCATCTACGGTTCCTTCTCCTAATCTTATTCTCGGTTTTTCACTAAATTTGGTTCTCTTGTGATTTCATTTACACTAAAAACCGGAAGTCCGAATCATACATTTCGGATCCCCAATTGTTTTTGGTTCACGGTTTGGTAAATGTTATTATATGAGTTCCATGTTTTTCTTGTCACTAATTCACTCTAAATTAAGTTTTGATAATTATTACGTTAACAAGCGCCATGCACTCATCAAGAACTCTTCGTTTTATAACCACATTTGAAACAAGATTTTCCTTATAGATTAATAACTTCCATTTCTTTAACTCTAGTTTTATAACTCATGATAAAATCCATCGTTAACATATCTGCTATTAAATTTCTCGTGTTTTATTATTCACCATATAATTGTTACAATAATATAATCTTAGTGTTTTCTCCAAAAGGCTGTTACTTGTGCAACAAGTTACGACATTTAAATCAAAGTAGTATAAATTAATTAACGCATTGTCCATCTCCATTATTTGTTTTCAAGAACTTGTATATCTTTTATAATTGGAAACTGAACAATGATTGGCTAAACGCCTTAGTTCGAGGTATAAAGAGAAATTGGGACCGAGACCGATAAAAGGATAAAGGGGTGTATCGTACGACATGATTGTCCGACGTTATTTAAATCAAGGTTATATTTTGTGGTGAATCACAATTAATCAATTGACAACTGGTTCGTTGTATCGTAAAATATCTGACACTTGAGATAACGAAGGAATGCCGTCTCATCTTCTTATCTGATTATTAGTTTTATCCCAACATATCTTTATACCATGTGCTTTCTTCTTATAACATATTTTTCAATAGTTGATAACCAAACCCCCAACAAAAGATTACCTTCGAACTCGCCATCTGAAACCTGTTTTTACAGATTAGACTTTTAAAAGAGAAACATTTCCAAGCTTCCATGTGGGATCGATATTCGGTACTTTGTACCATCATTACTTGTTATAAGGCGATAATAGACTAAGATGTATACTTGTGTCATGGTTTATTTCTGAACATTTTCAGGTACACACAACCTAGCTAACAAGTTTTTAGTGACGTTGCCGGGGAAGCACACTAGAAGTTTTTCTTTTATAGAGTAAAGTTTTTAAAAGCAAGTTTTTCTACCATCTATATGAAAACAAAAAGAAAAAAAATAGTGTATGCCAAGATTGCCTCACGGTGAAATTTTCCAATTTGATCCCAACATTGAAAAAACGTTTAGACAACGAAGAAGAATCCAAAGAGCTAATTTAGTCTTACATTCTCCTGAGATGTCTGAACACGATTCTATGTCAGACAATGAGGATGACGTTCCCCCGATCAATCCAAATGGGCATCCCAATAATCAAGAAAATACAGAACCTCCGCCATTTATAAATAATATTGACGATGAGGAACAAAACATTTTTCGGTTAGCTAATTCCAAAGATGGTTGTATTATGTCTTATGTTGTTCCTGTTTTAACTCAGTTACATTCAGGAATTCTTAAACCAACACTGCAAACCCGCCATTTTGAATTAAAACCAATAATGTTTCATATGTTACAAACTAACGGCCAGTACGCTGGTTTGGCATCTGAAGATCCTCATTCTCATTTAAGGTCTTTCATGAAAATTACAGATTCTTTTAAGCTTCTTGGTGTAGAAGATGATGCACTGAAATTAAAACTTTTTCTATACTCATTAAGAGACATTGCAAGTTCTTCGTACAACTCGATGAAGCCAGATTCTATAGTTACATGGGCCCAAATGGCGGAAAAGTTTTTTAAAAAATATTTTCCACCCACGAGGAATGCTAAGTCGAGAAACGAAATTTGCATTTTTAAACGAATGGACGATGAAGCAGTTCCTGATGCATGGGATAGGTACAAGGTGCTTTTGAGAAAATGCCCTCATCATGGCATTTCGTACTCATTCAGCTAGAGTCGTTTTACAGTGGTTTAAATATTACTGCAAAACAAATGCTCGACGCCACTGCAAACAGAACTTTCACGTCTTGTACCTATAATGAAGGATATGAGATCCTTGAAAGAATTTCTAACAACAATGGTTAGTGGGCTGATCCACGTGCATTACCACCTAGAAAAACAGTAGGAGGGCAAGATCTTGATGCATATGCATTGATATCTACACAGCTGAATGACATGGCATCTTTGATTAGAAAATTGAATGTTGTGTCAGTCAACCCTGTTACACCTCCTCCAACTATTCAATCTATACAATGCACTTATTGTGGTGATGGTCATAACTTTGAACATTGTCCTGAAAATCCTGAGCGTATCAACTACGTTGGTAATAATAATAATAATAATAATAAGGGAGGACCTTTTTCTCAGACTTACAACCCTGAGTGGAGAAATCATCCCAATTTTTCTTGGCATAGTCCTGCCTTAAATCCACCACCACTTAAATTGCAAGGTCAAAACCAACAATTTTATCACAGACCTCAAAACAACCAGCACGCGAATTCTCAAAATAATCAACATGCCTTTCAACAAAAGCCAAACCACCATGATGGCTCATCTACTTCTTTGGAAGCAATGA
This sequence comes from Saussurea involucrata, assembly GCA_033807775.1. Classification (NCBI taxonomy): domain Eukaryota; kingdom Viridiplantae; phylum Streptophyta; class Magnoliopsida; order Asterales; family Asteraceae; genus Saussurea; species Saussurea involucrata. The sequence goes on along the minus strand of CM066320.1, from coordinate 44,040,796 downwards.
TGAAAGGATTCATATCCCAAACTCAAGCATCAATTAAAAATTTGGAGACCCAAATGGTTTAAATGGCTTTAGAAATAAGAAAACGTCCTCCCGGTTCTCTACCAAATGATACAGAGATACCCTCGAGAAGTGAAAAAGAGCATGTAAAAGCTGTAACGTTGAGGAGTGGTAGGGATTTACCAGAAAACATACAAAAAGATTTAATAAAACCAACCAAAGTAGAGCCAGAAAAGAAAACACAGTTTTAGACATTGCTCAATCTAGTGGAATTGTTGGGCCTAACAACACCACTACCATTCCAACCATCCCATTATTAATCCCTAAAGAACCCAAGAAATATCAAACAACCACAGAGAAACTATTGTAGATGTGTCACAAGATGGTGACAGTCCCAAAGTTCATGGTGATCTTAAGACAGACAAGACATCACCAACTCTTCAAAAGACTACAGTTCCTCTCAATATTCCCTATCCCTAGAGATTGAGGAATGAAAGAGATCAACTGCAATTCAAAAAGTTTTTAGATGTTTTTAAGCAGTTTCATATCAACATACCCTTAGTGGAAGCCATTGAACATATGCCAAGTTATGCAGAGTTTTTGAAAGACATTTTAAGCAAAAAGAAAAAAATAAATGAGTACGAGACTGTAGCTCTTATTGAAGGTTGTAGTGATATGTTGTCCAATAGAATCCCTCCAAAGATGAAAGATCTGGGAAGTTTCACCATCCCATGTTCAATAGGAGGAAAAAAAGTAGGACAAGCTTTATGTGACTTAGGTGCTGTAACAACCCAAATTCCATATATACAAATAACATACATTTGACAACATGAATTGATAAAAAATACATCATATTTCATATTCGGTCCCATAGTCTTGCTAAACATAATACACAAATCAGTACAAACTTTTTTTACTAAGTAATTTACATTCTGACTAACAGCAAGGTCATAAGTACAAAAACACATCTAAATCTTCATAACAAAAGTCTTCACAAAAGCTATCCACCAGTTACTCTTTTCAATTGCTCTTACCCGTTCCACCACCTGGAATACATATTTTTAAAACAAAATGAGGGTTAGACCTAGTGGTCTAGTGAGAAAATCCCCGTTAGTCAAAATCATCTTTACAAACATTCATTACACATAATGCATATAACAAAATACCAATTATGACTCATGCACCATGTATCTTTCCATCTCTTTCTCTTTCTCTTTCTCTTGGCCATATTAATTGGTAGCAAGCCAATTAATTAACTTACACCACTGTACTAAATACAACCAACACCACTGTCCCTCTGTACAGCCAACTTCCACCGGTCCTAAGCCCGGCCAACTAGTACCCATACAGTGTAATACTCATAAAAACATCATATGCACATTATTACACTCATTCACATATATGTATTCCAGTTAGAAAACATTTTAAGTAAAAACTCACTTGTTTGTCTTATCAAAACGTTCTCCAAGCTTTTCTCAAAACAATTCAGCTTCACTTCAATTTCACAGTATCTGTACAAGTCAAATACATATACCACTTTACCAAAAGCACACACATAAAGCTTAGGAACTTAAAGTAGTTTAATTCCTCAAACATCTCTCCCAAACCCGAACTTAAGTCGAGTCTATAATATTTTTCCAGTCCTTATTCATTAACTAATCATAGTTCAATAGAATACATTGTTATCAAACCCCTAACAATGTTTAGAAATCTCATAAATGAACAACAGCTCAAGTATCCGGACATAAACAGAGTTTTCCGGACACAACAGAGTTTTCCGGACACAACCAATAATCCGGACAACATGCCATTTCCGGACAGTATAATTAATCCGGACACCATCCGAAAACCTAAGTAATCCGGACACTATCCGGTATCATATTTCATCCGGACAATCAAGGAAAAGAGAACTTACCTGGATAAAAACACCGTCCGGACACAACTATAACATCATCCGGATACCACCAATAAACTTACCCGGACACCTTCATAATATCCGGAAACCTCTGTCGGTTTGGCTACTTTTAACCCAGAAATCGACTGAATCGTCCCCATATGTGAAATCGTTTATTCTACTCCGATAGAAACCATTGAATAGCAATTACAAACATAAATTACCAAGCCACATACCTTAATTTCACTTCCAAATGCACCAATTTGAATCCCTAGCTCTTAAACTTTCTTCCTTCTTCTTTTCTTCTCCAAACACACACACACACTACTTTTGCTGATATTTTCTGTTGTGATGTTATCTGAATTCTCAAAGGATAATATCTAAATTAAATTTACCCTTTAAACCTTAAACTATCCATTAATGACCCAAAATACCCTTAACTTCTAATTTATCCCAAATTCACCCTAACTATTAATTATAAAGTTAATTAAATTTAACAGAACTAACTTTTAACTAACGAACTTACCCGGGGTATTACATCATCTCCCCCTTAAAAGAATTCTGTCCTGGAATTCGATTTAAGCAAAAAGATGCAGGTACTTAGTTCTCATCTCCGACTCCGATTCCCAAGTAGCATCCTGACCCCTATGATGTCTCCACTGAACTTTCACTTGTCTGATTATTTTGTTCCGCAACACTTTAACTTTGTGGTCAACAATGGGTTCTGGTTCTTCTACATAATTCAACTTTTCATCAATCTGTATTTCGGGTAGCGACACTGCCTGATCTGGCGTAACCAAACACTTTCGGAAATTGGATACGTGGAACGCATTGTGGATCCTGCTTAACTCTGGCGGAAGATCTAACATGTAGGCTACTTCACCAATCCTTTCTGTGATCGCGAACGGTCCAATGTACCTCGGGTTCAGTTTACCTTGTTTCCCAAATCGGATGACTCCTTTCCAAGGCGAGACTTTTAACATTACAAAATCTCCAACTTGGAATTCTAATGGCTTTCGGCGTCGGTCGGCGTAACTTTTCTGTCTGTCTTGAGCCACTTTCAAACGTTCCCGAATCTGAGAAATCTTATCCGCGGTCAACTGAACTATATCTGGCCCTTTAACTGTTTCTCTCCCACTTCATTCCAACACAGAGGCGTTCGGCATTTTCTACCATACAAAACTTCAAACGGTGCCGCTTGTATGCTGGAATGGTAACTGTTGTTGTAGGCAAATTCAATCAGTGGCAAATGCTTATCCCAAGACCCCCCTAAGTTTAATTGAATCTTGGTGTCAAGACCAAAATTATGGAGAGGGATTGAAAATAGGAGAATTTAATAGTGAAGAAGATAGAGCAAAGTTTGATGACTTAGAAGAGATACATGTCACTCCTGTTGTTGAAGTTTTAGAAAATAAGGATAGGAAAACACTTGTTCCTTTCTTAGAATGTGCTCCAGACTTAGAGTTAAAGCAACTTCCCTCACATCTGAAATATGCCTTTTTAGGAGAACCATGGAAGCTACCCGTCATTATTTCATCATCATTAGAATCTGATCAAGAGGAAAAATTGGTGAGCATGTTGAAACAACACACCAAGGCCATAGGATGGACCGTTGCTGATTTAAAGGGCATAAGACCCACCATCTGGCAACATAAGATCATTTTAGAAAACAAATATTTTACCTCAGTTGAGCCTCAAATAAGACTAAATCCAATGATCAAAGAGGTTGTTAAAAAGGAATTTTTAAAATGGCTTGATGCTGGCATAATTTATCCTATTGCCAATAGTACATGTGTCAGTCATGTGCAATGTGTACCCAAAAAGGGTGGAGTCATGGTGGTAACTAATGAGAAAAATGAACTTATACCTACTAGAATAATGTTAGGATGGATGATATGTATGGACTATAGGAAGCTTAATCAAGCTACCTAAAAAGACCATTTCTCATTGCCATTTATAGACCAGATGCTAGACAGACTAGCAGGAAAATAGTTATATTGTTTTTTAGATGGTTACTCTGGTTACAATCAAATTGCCATTTCACCTGAAGATCAGGAAAATGCCTTTTTTACTCGTCCTTATGGAACTTTTGCCTTTAGAAGAATGTCTTTTGGACTTTGTAATGCACCTGCCACTTTCCAAATATGTATGATGTCTATTTTTTCATACATGCTTGAACAATCCATGGAAACTTTCATGGATGATTTCTCTGTTTATGGGACATCATATGATTTGTGTTTGCAAAATCTTGAAAAAAGTCTTAAAAGATGTGAAGAAACAGATTTGGTTTTAAACTGAGAAAAATGCCACTTTATGGTTAAAGAGGGTATTGTGTTAGGGCATCTTATTTCTAATAGAGGTATTGAAGTTGATAAGGCAAAATTAGAAGTAATTACAAAATTACCTGAACCAACCATTGTTAAACGAATCAGAAGTTTTTTGGACATGCAGGTTTTTACAGAAGGTTTATTAAAGATTTTTCCAAAATATACAAACCCCTGTGTTCACTATTACAGCATGACCATGCTTTTAACTTTGATGAAGACTGCAAAAAGGCTTTTAAAATTTTGAAAGAAGCATTGGTCACTGCTCCTGTAATAGTGACTCCTGATTGGTCTTTACCTTTTCAATTAATGAGTGATGCCAGTGACTGGGTTGTAGGAGTTGTTCTAGGTCAAAGAAAGAATAAAGTATTTCACTCCATTTACTATGCTAGTAAAACTCTCAACGAAGCTCAAATCAATTACACAACTACTGAAAAAGAATTATTAGTTGTGGTTTTTGCTTTTGAAAAATTCTGGTCATATTTGATGGGTGCCAAAGTGATTGTCCATACTGATCATGCTGCCATCAAATATCTTATTTCTAAAAAAGATGCAAAAGCTAAGCTAATAAGGTGGGTCTTGTTACTACAAGAATTTGATTTGGAAATCGTTGATAGAAAGGGTGTGAATAATCAAGTGGCTAACCACTTGTCAAGACTGGAAAAGCAGGAAAACACTGGACAGACTAGTGATATCTGTGAAGTTTTTCAAGATGAAAGGAATTTATCTGTACAACACACTACAACACCTTGGTTTGCAGATATTATTAATTATTTGGCTTGTGGGATCATTCCCAAAGAACTGAACAAACATCAAAGAAAAAAACTCATTTTTGATTCCAAGAAGTTTCTGTGGGATGATCCATTTTTGTTTAAAATATGTGCAGATCAGGTGATAAGAAGATGCATCCCAAAAGAAGAAGTGACGTTTGTTTTACATCACTGCCATACAGGTCTATGTGGTGGGCACTTTGGAGGAAATAGGACAGCTGCAAAAGTGTTACAATCAGGTTTGTACTGGGCTACTCTAAACAATGATGTTCATAACTTTGCAAAAAGTTGCAATGAGTGTCAAAGAAGTGGGAACATCTCTCAGAGGAATGAAATGCCTTTATATGGAATCTTAGAAATAGAGTTGTTTGATGTTTGGGGCCTTGACCTTATGGGACTTTTTCCACTGTTAAACAATTGTGCCTACATTCTAGTAGTTGTGGACTATGTGTCTAAATGGGTGGAGGCTATGGCCTGCCATTCTAATGATGCTAAGACAGTTGTCAAAATTCTTCAAAAGCACATATTCACTAGATTTGGTACACCCCGTGCCTTGATTAGTGATGAAGGCACCCATTTCATAAACAACTTATTAGAAGAAGTCTTGGACAAATATAATATTCAGCATAGGGTAGCCACTGCCTACCACTCGCAAACCAATGGTTTGACTGAGTTGTCCAATAGGGAGATCAAAGGAATCTTAGCCAAGGTAGTCAAGCCACACATAAAAGATTGGGCATCCAAATTGGATGGTGCCTGCCTACCGGACCGTGTACAAAACCCCTATTGGTATATCCCTATATAAGTTGGTTTTTAGGAAGGCCTGTCACCTGCCTGTAGAATTGGAACACAAGGCCTATTGGGCCATAAAGGAACTTAACATGAGTTTGGACGAGGCCGAAAAGTAAAGAACTCTCCAACTTTGTGAAATAGAAGAACATAGGAATTTCTCCTATGAAAATGCCAAACTTTACAAAGAAAACACAAAAAATGGCATGACAAGAAAATTATCCCAAAAGAGTTTTTTGAGGGACAACAAGTCCTACTATTAATTCCAGACTCAGGTTATTTCCCGGAAAATTAAACTCTAGATGGACAGGACCATATCAGATTGCAAAAGTGTACCCCTATGGTGTGATTGAATTAATTGACCCAGAAAAGGGGACCACTTTTAAGGTTAACGGACAAAGGGTAAAACCTTTTCTCGAACCCTCAGCACTGATACAACAACCTATTGAGGTTGTCCACTTTTTAGAGTAACAAAAAGAATTTCATAAATTCTTGTGGTTTTCTACCTAAGCAATCTGTAAAAATTTCATAAAAATGAAAAAAATAAAATAAAAAAGTAAGATAAAATAAAATATATTTGTTTTTAGTTATATTTTAAGGGTTGTTTCAAATATGAGGAAGTTTTGGGAAAATGAAAAGTTTGGGGTTAAAAATCGAAACCGAGAAACGAGAATAAAAATTTCCGGCCTTAGGCCAAATTTTTATACAACTCGGATCACTTTTAGGCCATGACACAAAACGTGAGTAAGGCGGTCCACCGATCCTTATTATTCAATAACCGAACTGGGCTTTATCACACTTGGGCTTTTTATAATAAAAATCGGTCCACAAGAAAATCAGGTATTGGATCGGCCTAGTTTCAAATTTAATTCTTAGGTTGGGCGAAGAGTTTACTTGGCCCAAGATAGTTTTCATTTACAAATTAGGCCCGTTTTACATAATCTAGTTACCCAAAAATTTAGTTAACAAAAATCCAGTTATGCTTAGCAAATTTAGTTAACAGATAATTTCATTGATTTTTGCTAAACTGGTACAAATGGCAGCAAACATTTGATGCTTGTACTTGATGAGGAAGATAGCATGCAAAATTCTTAAACCAAACAAACACATGCACTTTGCAATATCACTCTCGATCGCCGGAAAATCCCCCTGCCACCGTCGGCTGGGGTGTCACTTCAATCGCTCGTCTCTCTCTCTCTCTCTGCTACTCCCTCTCGACCTCTCGTCTCCCTTCTATAAAAATCATGACTCTTCGTTTTCCCCATGGCAAAAACAAGAAGCCAAACACACCCCCCGAAATCTCTTTCTCACCGTCGTACCCGAAGCCAAACTCGATGGAAACCACCATTTATGAGCACCGATAGGAAGATACCGCCGGTCGATCACAACCCCATCGCTCCAACCACCCATTCGAACCGCGGGAGTTCATCTCAAACTATTTTTCACACTCTCGCCGAAGCAACCGAACAAGCAGACGCATCTCCTCGAAATCCCTTATCATCGCACTCACCCCTATCGAAGCTCGTCGCAGATTGTTCGTCTTCTGTTGAAATGGAGAGAAAACCGAAGACCTTCGATTTGAACTCATCAACGCCGTACATTTCTGATTTGATGACCAACTGTAACGCCTCGAAATTTCCATAATTTGTATATTATTTTGGAAGTTATGAAATAATGTGATGCCAAGCGATCAAATTTGTAATTAGTCAAAGTGGAGGGGCTAATTATAAAGTTTTGAATTTTGAGGTATTTAGATAAGAAGAATCAGACTTAATGAGAATCATCTGGTCATTTGATATTGAAGTCGGTTTCCTTTCAGAAAGGTTTGTGATTCAGAGTTCTATTCTGTAAGGAATTCATGTAATTCTCAATCAATTCTTTTGAGGATTGATAATCATAAGTTCAAATTCGTCTTCCACTTAGGTTAAATCAGTTGTTGGAGTAAGGATTGAAGTTGATTGCTGGACTAATTCGGTTTCACTGTGATTTTTGAGTTCGAACAAGGTGAGTTCATCTTCTTTGTTAAACTTGATGTCTTCTTATCAAATTCATGAGTAAATTGAACTTACTAAGGGTATTGGTGAACTATGGTTAGTAGTATAAGAAGATAATTTGAATGCTTTGCGATTTGCGTTAAAAATCTGATGTACAGGTCGAAGTTTCCGGGTAAGTTATGTTTTACCGGAAGTATCCGGTAAGTGATACTTTCCGGAAGTATCCGGTATATTTTTGCGGAAGTGTCCGGTAAGTTATGTTTTCCGATAGTATCCGGATAAGTATTTTCCGGTAATGTTCGGATAAGCCATTTCTGATAGTATCCGGATAGTTCACTTCCGGTAACATCCGGATAATCGATTTTCCGGATGTCACCCGGATTCCCTGGTTACCGGATACTACCCCGACTGCCTTATTTCCTTATTTCTAATTGAAATCCGGATGAAAGTACTGTCCGAATATGTGATCAAAACTGAACAGGAAACATTAATTGGTTTTGAAAATATTGGAAGTTAAAATGATTAAATGGGATCTTTCCATTTTGAGAAAAGTTAATGAAAAATCTTATAGAGGATAATTCCTTATTTGATGTTACATTAAATTTCGTTGTTTGTTTAAATACATTAACGATGTGAGAAAATGATATTTAAACATGTGTATGTACGTATGCTAGTAAGTGTAATGGATCCATAGGCACTAGCATTATTTGATAAACGTGGAATAGGCAAGGTATAATTGATATTTCCGTTATCTATTTGGAAATGAGGAATAGGCAAGGTATAATTGCTATTCTCTTTTCTTATTGTGACGTGAAAGCGTGGAATAGACAAGGTATAATTGCTATTCCCGTTTTCTATTGGGAGATAAGGGATAGGCATGGTTTAATTGTAATCCCTTCTTCCACACCAAGAAATAGACATGGTTTAATTGTAATTTCTTGGATATGAGTAGGAATCTAGAATCATTAGTGATTCGTAGTGTTGCTCTTAAACATGATACGATGACTTACTTGGTGTTCGTCATACTCATGGAATCGGGTATAATTCTCGTCATCGAAAGATGTTATGGAAATTACGAAAAGGTTATTTTATATGCTTTGTTTACAAATTTGGTTTTCAAAGCTTATAAATGTTTTGATTTTAAACTGGATGTTCTCACTAGGCGCAAGCCTAATGTTTCCAAATTAAATTTTCTTACCAGGTGCTAGCACGGGAAGGGATACGAAGGGATGAGTGAAGAGGGTACCAGAATCATACCGTAGGAGATGTAATGGAGAATTTAGTGGAATCGAAGATATTTTGGAGATATTATAGACAACCCTTATAATCTAATCATGTATGTTATGGGTTAGATTAGTTGGTTGTTTATGGTAGTTAACTTGTAATTATGAACCTTGTCACAAATTCTCCATTTGTGAATGAAAGTTTTAGAAGATGTTGTAGTAAACTCTGATAAATTTAAGGTTTAAATTTATTGTAAATTTTAGGATGTTTCGCCAACAATCACACCGGTGGCGTTGATCGAACTTTTCTTGCCACAAATTGATTTCTTCAAAGGTATGAAACTCAACCTATGTTTTTTCGACCTAACCTCCGACCACCACCCGGATGCCGTCATCCCCACTTTTCTCCGAGAAATTTTCGACCACGACCCACTTTCCCATATGCGATTGTGCTAAATTCTCGAGGAGAACCACTCACGGGGAGACCTTCGGCTTTTCGACCTTTTCAACCACTAAGACCCACCATTCCTCCTAACCCCCAATACGCACTCGTAGCATCCACTGCCGTCCTTATTGACCATCGTCGAACCCCACCCCCTTCTACTTATGTCTCGCCTATTGTTCTTGTTAGCACCAGTGAACCCACTTGTATCAACTCTACCACCCCTCGGAAATATACCCGTAGGTATAAGACACTAGCTACAAAGGTTTTAAAACCTATAAAAAAAGAGGAAGCTCACTGTAGAAGTGGAAGATGGTGGCGATCATACGGTTTCATTGGAGGATGATGCTTACATTCCAGCTGCTGAGGATAAAATGCACAAACAGAACCCAAATGCCTTAAGTTCTGAAAAGGGTAAACAGAAAGTGGGTACCTTCTCAAACTCTAACTTATTGCACTATGAACTATTTTCATGTCACGAGGCCGTGATTAAGTATAAATCGTTTGCACGTAAAATATGGCATGCATCACATGGTTTTCATGTTAGCACACTTTTAGCTCACCCGAATATTAAAGCTTTAAGGTGGGAAACATTGTGTAATCCCCCGGATCAATTTAATGTGGACTGGGTGAGGGATTTTTACACCGAGTTATCCGTAACGGATGGTGTAGAAATCTATGTTAGACAAACACCCATTAATTTTTCGGCTACTGCCATAAATGCATTTTTGGGGATCCAACCACCTAAATGTTCGGAATTACAACGTTTAATAAACAATATGACTGATGAGGATCTTGATGACATTTTGGACACTATTGCACGCAAAGGATCAGACTGGAAATTCACGTATTTTACGTACGCACTGTCTAAAACGAGAGGCAAACGTATGGTTCTTTTTCCTTAGGCACACTTTGTATCCAACAACTCACGACACGAGCCTTTGCATGGTTAGGATCTTAATCTTGTATTGCATCCTAAAGGGACATAGGTTTGATGTTGGACGTCTCATCTCCAATAACATTCGAGGAAGTGTTGACCGGTCCAATGCTAGGATGTCTCATCCTACTATTTTCCACGCACTTATGAAAAATGCCAACGTTACCATTCTATCCACGGATCAATTCTCAAAACAAAGTTAGTTATGGAAAAACAAAATGTGGATAGATTGATAAGTAACAACATGTGTATCTACCCTGACTCTAACTGATCTGACAGTGACGGATTTGCTTCTTTGGAAGCAAGTATCCGGTCACTAAAGGGTGAGATTAAGGCAACACTAAAAGAACATCAAGTGTTGATTACAAAGCAAATCCGACAACATGCGAGTGTTGAGAGTGATCAGAAGGATGATGTCAAATGCATGCTGAAGTGATGGATGATAAGATAGTGAGTTGGCTGAAGTACAAGAAGTCCTCTGATGATGTCATGCGGGCAATTTGGATGAAGGAGCACCCTGATTTGTTGAAGAAACTTCAACCATTCCCCATTCACTTACTTTGGGAGTCAGCAGATCGCACACCTACTCACCGCGAGTAGGGCAGGTTCAAATTCCCATCACTATCTCTTTTACTTTTCATGCAATTTATTTTTAATGTTATTATGTCTGGGATCCAGTGTTTGTGAAATCATCATAAATTTTTTCCATTGATTTCACAACTTGGTGATTTTTTTCATACATGATTGTTTGATAGCCACAATAAAACGATTTTCTCTTACTTGCGCATTTTATATCACTAGAACTAGCCACCGGATTTTCTACTTCATAAATTTTTGTTAGAATCACTCTTAAGCAACAACCCCATACACTTTAACCACATTTCTTGCGTTTTCCTGCCTTGCTCAACCTTTTGTCCAATGAGGACATTGAACCCTTCAAAATTTTAGGGAGGGAAAATGATATGGCAACTCATGCATATGCATACCCGTATCATTTTAAACACATCTCTTTGCAAAGTGCACCATACCCACCAAAAATCAACAAAATTCAAAATTTGCACAAATAGGAAAACAACCTTGCATAAAGGAGCAAAGTTTCACATTTGTTTTTCAGTGAATCAAAAAAGTGTCAAAGACACCGAAGAGACCAATGTGTCCATTTCCAATCCCTCAAAGAAAGAAAAGGCCAAAAATTGTGCCAAAATGTGAAAAATATAGAAAATTGGTAAAAGCCACCGCGTTTACCAAAGAAAAAGCCAAATACGTACCTTGAATTCTTGTTGTATTGTGATTCTAATTAAGCAAAAAAAGAAATTGTGGCTAGCTTATGGGTTGATATTTTTTTTGTGACCAAGTTGAGAGAAATCGAATTATGAAGGGCTATCAATACATACCGGTAAACAATTTGATGTAATTTGTGATTGAGGAACATGATGATTGATATGGGGAAATTGGGATGAATGAACAACGAATAATTTAGCTCAAAATTAATTTTCCTAATAAAGTTGTTTGGGGACAAGCAACAGTTCGAATTCGTGGTTGTGATAGGGTTATTTTATTAACCCTGTTTATACCGTTTTATTATAATTTTGAGCTAGTTTTTGTTTTCCCCATTGCGTCTTTTAGTTTATTTTTACCAATTATTAGCACAAATAAAGACTTACCACTTTATGCATTAAAGTGTCAAAGTTCACATGAAAAATCGCAACAAAAATCTAAATTATATATATTATTGCAGATCGGAAAAGAGGCCGCTTTGAAGTCAATTGTACATGGAAGCAGCAACAAAGTACAAGACTGCATATTTTTGGGTTTACAAAGACGACTTCAAGTTTTGGGTCGGGCTCGCATACGGTGTTTTTGAACATAAACAATTGAACCGATTTGATGGATTTTTGTGTACTAATCATTTGGGCTCGTTTACTACCGATTTTTTATGGGACGAATTACTAGCTTCCTCTCTTCGGGCCGACTTGGTATATTTTTGGATGGCCGAACTCTTTCACTCTTTGGGACGATTTTCGGGCCATGTTTTGGATTAGACTTTGGTTTTAACAACTCTCACTTTGGGCCCCCATAGTTATTATCTTGAGTCCCAAGTAGTTTTTCTAATATTTATACACACGTTGGGGTATTGTTTTGAAGAGGAACAATTTACTTAGCACCCTCTATCTCATTATGGTTCGGTTCTAAGCTACTAGCCGAGAACATCACCTTGCAAGCTTAAATCTGTTGGTTGAACATCACAATTGTGGTTTAATCTCTTAATACTAATCTAATCTCTACTTTAGTGACTTTTTCAATTAGTTGTGTTATTGGTGTTTGCTCATCGACAAATCCATACTATCTCATCTACGATTCCTTCTCCTAATCTTATTCTCGTTTTTTCACTAAATTTGGTTCTCTTGTGATTTCATTTACACTATAAATCGGAAGTCCGAATCATCTATTTCGGATCCCCTATCGTTTTTGGTTCACGGTTTGGTAAATGTTATTATATGAGTTCCACGTTTTTCTAGTCACTAATTCACTCTAAAATTAAGTTTTAATAATTATTACGTTAACAAACGCGCCATGCACTCATCAAGAACTCTTCGTTTTAAAACCACATTTGAAACAAGATTTTCCTTATAGATTAATAACTTCCATTTCTTTAACTCTAGTTTTATAACTCATGATAAAATCCATCGTTAACATATATGCTATTAAATTTCTGTGTTTTATTTTTCACCATATAATTGTTACAATAATATAATCCTAGTGTTTTCTCCAAAAGATTGTTACTTGTACAACAAGTTATGACATTTAAATCAAAGTAGTATAAATTAATTAACGCATTGTCCATCTCCATTATTTGTTTTCAAGAACTCGTATATCTTTTATAATTGGAAACTGGACAATGATGGGCTAAACGCCTTAGTTCGGGGTATAAAGAGAAATTGGGACCGAGAACAATAAAAGGATAAAGAGGTGTATCGTACGACATGATTGTCCAACGTTATTTAAATCAAGGTTATATTTTGTGGTGAATCACAATTAATCAATTGACAATGGTTCGTTGTATCGTAAAATATCCCACACTTGAGATAACGAAGGAATGTCGTCTCATCTACTTATCTGATTATTAGTTTGATCCCAACAGATCTTTATACCCTGTGCTTTCTTCTTATAACATATTTTTCAATAGTTGATAACCAAACCCCCAACAAAATATTACCTTTGAATTCGCCATCTGAAACCTGTTTTGACAAATTGGACTTTTAAAAGAGAAACTTTTTCAAGCTTCCCCGTGGGATCGATATTCGGTACTTTGTACCATCATTACTTGTTATAAGGCAATAATAGACTAAGATGTATACTTGCGCCATGGTTTATTTCTGAACATTTTTAGGTACACACAACCTAGCTAACAACATTCTCCCTCACCTAAGCTCGTGACGTCCTCGTCGTGCCATCCTCATGATACTTCTTGATCTTGTCCGCGAATCGCCACAATGTGTCTTGAGCTTCCCAACTTGCTTCACTATTAGGCATGTTTCGCCACTTGACCAAGTACTTCGTGTAGCTCGGAACTCCTCGTCTCGATACCTTTTAATCCGAAAGAATCTCTTCAACCTCCCGATCGAAAGACGTCACAACCGCAGTCGGTGCCCTTTGGACACTCCCCGTTCCGGATCTTCCATATCTTCGTGATAAGGCTTGAGAAAACTTACATGGAAAACCAGATGAATCTTCAACTTGGGCAGTAGTTGAAGTCAGTATGATACCTTCCCGACACGTCTAATCACCGAGAAGGGGCCTTCGTACCTTCGTATCAACCCTTTGTGCATTTTCCTCAACGATTTGAATTGTTGAGGTAGGAGTTTCACCATCACTTGGTCTCCAACCTTGAATTCAACGTGTCTCCTTTTCTCGTCTGCCCATTTATTCATCTTCCTTGCTGCTTTGTCTAACGAAGCCCGCGCCATGTCTGCTTGCTCGTGCCACTCCTTCATGGTCGTGTATGCAGCTGGACTATTCCCATCGTAAGACGCGGCTAAGGCATTCAGGGTCAGTGGTTGCCGCCCCGTAACCAACTCGAAGGGACTCTTCCTTGTAGCCTCGCTCCTTTGCATGTTGTACGAGAATTGTGCAACATCAAGAAGTTTCGCCAAATTGCATTGGTTGGCACTCACGTAGTGTCGAAGGTAGAGTTCCAACAACGCGTTCACCCTTTCCGTTTGCCCATCGGTTTGGGAATGGAAGCTCGTAGAGAAGTTCAATCTGTCCTCATGATCTTGAATATCTCCGTCCAAAATCTCCCCGTAAACCGTGGGTCTCGATCGCTCACAATCGTATGTGGCACACCCCAATACTTCACCACATTCTTGAAGAAAAGATTTGTCGTCTCTTCCGCGGTACAATCGGGTGATGCGGCTATGAAAGTTTTTTACTTGTAGAATCGGTCGACCACCACGATTATGCTTCCATAACCTTCCATCTTTGGCAAGCAAGTGATGAAGTCCATGGAAACACTCTCCCATGGTCCCTTGGGTGTCGGTAACGGCTCTAATAATCCTCCCGGTTGTCGTTGCTCTATCTTGTCTTGTTGGCATACTAGACACGTTCGAACGAATGTCTCTACATCATCCCCCATCCTTAGCCAAAAGAACGTACTTCTACCAGTGCTAGTGTCCTCTTGATTCGCGGATGACCGGCCCACTTCGAATCATGACACTACTTCAAGATAGTCTGCCTAAGGTCGCCACACTTTTGCACGTACAACCGATCTCCCTTGGTAAATAAAAGATCCCCTTTGAGCCAAAACCTTCTTGTCTTTCCGTCCCAAGCCAATGCCACAAGGTTCTTGGCCATAGGATCATGCTCCAATCCCTCCTTGATTCGATCTTGAAGAAAGAATTGGGGTTGAGTGATGGCCGCAAATTCCGCCTTGCGACTCAACGCGTCTGCTACCACGTTAGCCTTCCCGGGCTTATACTCCAAGTGGTAGTCAAACTCAGCTAGGAAGTCTTGCCATCGTGCTTTCTTAGAACTTAACTTCTTTTGGGTTTGAAAGTAACTTTTCGCCACATTATCCGTCTTGATCGTGAACTTTAACTCCGAGAGATAGTGTCTCAATGTCCTCAAGCAATGTATGACTGCCGTCATTTCATTCTCTTGCACCGTGTACCTCCTTTCCATATCATTCAATTTTCGGCCCTCGAACGTTATCAGATGTCCCTCTTGCGTTAAACTCCTCCAAAGACAAAATCCGAAGCATCCGTGTGTAACTCGAACGGCTTGGTCACGTCAAGTAGTCTCAACACCGGTTTCTTGGCCACCGCATCCTTTAACTCGTCAAAGGCTTCTTGGTACGGCTCATCCCACTCCCAAGCCTTCGTCTTTTTCAATTGGTCTGTCAAGGGTGCCGCCTTGGCCGAATATCCCTTGATAAAACACCGATAGTAGTTCACCAAGCCAAGGAAGGACCTCACCTCCGTAACCTTGGTTGGCGTCTCCCAATTCCGGATAGCTTTAACCTTTGCTCCATCCATCATTAAGCCACCATCTTTGATATTGTGTCCCAAGAATTCCACCTCCTCTTGAGCGAACGAGCACTTCTCCAATTTGACATAAAGCTCATTGTCTCGTAACACTTGGAACACCTGTTTCAAATAAGACACATGCTCCTCCAAGGTATGACTATAGACGACTATATCGTCTAAGTATACTACCACAAACTTGTCAAGAAAGGGGTGAAAGAGCTTGTTCATTAAAGTAAAAAATGTAGCGGGAGCATTGGTCAAGCCAAATGGCATGACTAAGAACTCGTAAGAGCCATACCTCATGACGCACGTCGTTTTTGCTTCGTCTCCCTCGGCTATCCGTACTTGGTAGTATCTCGATCTCAAATCCAACTTGGTGAAGTATCTCGCCTTCCCCAATTGATCAAACAAATCCGCAATAAGAGGAATTGGGTATTTGTTTTTTATAGTTACCTTGTTTAGCGCCCGGTAGTCTATGCACATCCTTAAGGACCCGTCCTTCTTTCTTTGAAATAGTACCGGTGCACCATAGGGAGCTTTAGAGGGTCAGATATATCCCGCATCAAGTAGTTCCTTGAATTGCCTCTGCAACTCTTCCAACTCCGGTAGAGGCATTCGGTATGGGGATTTGGAGGGTGGCTTCGATTCCGGTTCCAACTCTATCGCATGGTCCACCTCCCTCCTAGGTGGAAGCTTCCTTGGTAATTCTTTGGGCATCACGTCCTTGAACTCAACAAGAACCTTCTCGATCTATTCCGGTATCTTCTCCGTCCTTCACCCACCATCATCCCCTTGCCTTGTAACCGCCAAGTAGCAAGGCTCGTTCTTGTTGTATCCCTTCTTAAATTGCATAGCCGATAGGGACTTGGTACTACTCTTAGGCCGACGTTCTGTATCCACCATACAAGTCTATCCCCCATCTAGGATACCACTACAACAAATGTAGTCTATTGTGACGACTTTTGTCGTCACTAAAGATCAATATTGATCTTTAGCAACGACTTTTATCGTCGCAATAGACTTAATTTGTTAGCAAATGGCATAGGGAAGGCGCGTACCTTATCGAGGAAGTCTAACCCGAGCACCACTTTGAAGTCATCCATGGGAACCACCGAGAAATCGATCTCTCCTTCCCATTCACCAATCTTTGCTCGCACATCTTTGGCTACACCATCGATTGGTTTGGCCTTAGAGTTCACCGCTTTGATAGTACCACTCCCTTTTTGTCGTCTTAATCCCTAGCCTTGTGGCTTCCTCAATGGACATGAAGTTATGAGTAGCACCCGTATCGACAAGAGTACGTACCTTATTTCCATTGATGATAGCTTCAACGAACTGCAACCCCTTGTTGGCTACCTTGGTCACCTCCGTTTTGCCTTTGATTGCGTTCAAGATCCGCATAGACCCCATGCATTCATCCCCGTCTTGAGAGAAACCCTCGTCTCAAGTTATGGCATGAATTGCTTGGGCAATCTCGGGCTCGGTGGTCCATCACAAAGGAAGCATCCATTATTCTTGTAGGTCGTCCTCAAGCCTTTGTTCTTCCCGGTTGGTGGCTTCCATACATCATCATTTCTTGCTTGGGTCGACTTCTCTCCCCCACCTTTCTCATGGTTACCCTTCCGATCCTTTGGCTTCGACGGTTCCTTCTTGCTAAAATCTATCAAGGCCTCTGCCTCGGCAATAGCCGTTGCAAGGTCTTGTACCCTATGTCGCTTCAACTTCGTCTTGGCCCATGCTTGCAAGCCATCAAGAAAGTACAAGAGAGAGTCTTTGTCGGAAAGATCCGAAATCTCCAAGATAAGATTGGTGAAGTCCTTCACATACTTTTGGATTGTTCCAGAATGCTTGAGATTACGAAGAAGACTCCTCGCCTCGTCCTCGGCATTCTCCAGATAGAATTGCTTCTTAAATTCAAGAATTAAATCACCCCAAGTAGAAATGTTACACATACCTTTTTCTATATCTCCATATCAACGTCGCCCCCACAAAGCCGCGGTGTCCTTCAAGTATCTCGTGGTCGTCTTGATCTTCATCGCATCCTCCATGATGTTCACCCCATCCATGTATTGCTCCATTTCCCATAGGAAATCATCAACCGCCCTAGCTTCCCGATTTCCCACAAACGGTGATGGTTTCGGAAAGTCAACCTTTGGAGCATGGTTGCTAGTGTTGCCACCTCCACTAGCCATTACCCGTTTAGCCAAACTTAAGTCGGCTTGAATCTCCTCCAAATGTTGGTGAATCGTGGAGATCTCTTCTTCCACCTCACCTTGAAACTTAGTTAGCTCTCTCATGATCATACCTCATTACCTCTTAAGTCATGAAGATCGCGTCTCAAGTCGCCACCCAAGACATTGAGGGCGCTCTTGAAATCATCCCGCATATCGGCAAAGTCGAAGTCGAAGTCCAAACCTTCCACATGTTGGTTTGCCTCCTCGACTTGTGCCTTTATCTCGGCCACGGATGTCTCTACACACGTCATTCTCTTTTCCAAGATAAAGAGCAAATCTTTGGACTTTCCTCGGTTCTTGTTAGCTCCTTCTTTGCGAGACTCTTCTCGGCCACGGTTCTCCTCAACAACGAACGCACCAACAGCGCTCTTATCGGAATCCTATTCCATGCCTTTAGTCGACCCGCTCTGATACCAAATGTCATGGACTTGTCTCTACAAGATCGCGTGCGGCCTTAGTTCTCGAACTAAGTCAGCCAAATTCCCGAAACAACCAACGATTGAGGCAAGTAAAGAGAACACAAGAGACTATTAGAATGCAAAGGAAACTTGTATTGCTTGACAGAACTTACAAGAGAGCTTAGAAGAATACTTTGAGGTGTGTTGTGCCAAATGAGGCCACTACCTATTTATACAACTAAAGGGAACATTCTAGTGAACAACTATCCAGATATGTACATGGAGCATTCTAGATCTATCAAGTAAGATACTATCTACAAGAGGCTTCTACCTCCTTCCATGGAGAGTCTTCTAGAAAAGCTTACACAAGTTCCACCATGCTTCTTGAGTAGTGTAGAAGGTTCCGGATTCCGGTGAACCTTCGGGAAATCCGTCCCATGCTTGGCGGGTCGTCACAATAAGCTAGCTTATTGAAACGCTACTTGGAGTAGTTTTTTGTGAATATTCCAATATTACCCTTATTATCATTAATTATTGTTTATTAATTATTATTATAAGTAAATATTAACTTTTTAAATTTAATTATTATTAATTAATTAATATTAACTAAGAATTATTAAATTAATTTTTAATTATACATTGATATTATTTTTTATTTATTTAGAGTTATGGTTAATCATATAAATTATTTTTGTATATTTTATAGTTTTAATCAATATATTTTAATTATCAACTACTATTATCTTTTTAATTATTAGTTGATTATTTTTTCATATTATATGTAACGGTTATTTATAATCATAAGTTAATATATATTTTATCTAAAACTTGTGTTAACAAATACAAAATTTATAGTATATATGTAATAATAAGTTTTAAATTCTTTTAGTTAACATGTTATATCATTTATTTTTTCTTTATTACATTGGTTGTATTAATTAACATATTATATTGCTATAAACTTATTTTAATTATATAATTAAATATTGTAATTGATAATTCTTTGAAGATGTATTTTTTGGTCATTTTACATGTTTATAAGCTAGTTTTGCTTAACGTGACTTCTTTACCAGCTAGCTTATAAGCTATCAGCTAGCTTATCAACTAGTTTGTCAAACATAGCCTTAGCTGGAGGAGAACTTGTGAAGAAAAATAGCTTTATCACCCTATATCCTAACTACGCATATAAAAATAACAAAAAAATACGGAGGCCCTCGATGATCAGAGGCCCCGTGCGACAGCACCACCGGCACACCCCTAGGGTCGGACCTGTTTACAGACATACGCGTGTGTACATTTTTTTTAACCGTCAGTTTCTAGACCAGTTTATGCGACTAATCCTTGGACGACCACAAAAAACCTGGAGTCATTGCAGGTGGACCTCCATGGTTGTAAGGGCTTTAGCAGTACGTGGATTTGAACCTTGGATAGATGAGATTTTCCATTACATCTGTTGGGTCACCAAATATCTGAAGATGACCTCCCAATCTCCTAATTTATCATACTTCATACTTAGAATATTTTGAGGGTTTTTTTTGTAATAGCTTAGTCTTGTTTTTATTGTTCGGTGAAGTCGAAGATCAACCGAAATCAAGAAGAAGTGAATCTATCGATACATATTGAAGATGAACTTCTCAACATACACCTAAGATATCTCTGCCGATCCTCCTACTCAACAAAATCGGCAGGAACTCCCACTGACCACCTTGTCAAATCGGTGGTACAACTTCCTATCGATTCTCTCTTTGGACAAATCGGGGGGACCCTTGAATCGAAGGATCTGTACTTGTCTTTTGTCAAAAGGATCATTTTAAAATCATGCATTGATGGTGACATTCTCTGAAGTCCAAAAAAAGGTTGTTTGGTTTTACATCCTTCTCAGGAAAAGTCTACACCAGAGTCTGCAGGTCAACTCTGTCTATCAACAAGACAAAAATGATATATTGTCTTGTTCAAGGACAACCTGCATTTCAATCCTTGCTTGACAAGTGTCCTATGCATTTAATGCACATAGGAGTATTTAAAGAGGAAGACCCTCTCCATGCAAGGTTACGAGTTTTGAAGATTTCTCTAAGTGAAAAGGCATCAAATCGGCAGACATCTTTTCTCTCTCTAAAAGAATTATTTGCTTTGTCTTAGTGTTCATGTTGTAAGAAGTTTAGTTGTATACTTTGTGCAAGATTGTTAGGATATATTTTAATTTGTTATTAATCGCATTAATCTAAAGTTTTCTGTGTAATTCTTGATTTTATATTAATAAAGAATTAAATTAAGTGAAATTTTTGAGTAATAATACTTGGTTCCGTCTGTTAGTTTCTAGCTGGAAACAACAACATCCCCAAAGACTTTATCAGTACGCCACAACCCTAATGATTTTTGTGTACAAAATTTATTAATCAATCTCAACCTTTTATTTTCTTAATCAATGGACCAATGTGTTAAGTGGCAGTGTTTGTGGTGAGTAGAAGTCATAAGCAGTTTTTAATTTTTTCTATCCAAACACTCCAAACAACTTATCTGTGGTGAAGGAAAGCTATAAGCAAATAAGTCAAAAATATAAGCAATCCCAAACACCCCCTTAAACATTGGAAGTGCGTCCTTTTTCAATAATATTTGTGAACAAAGGGTAAAATTATAAAGTTATACTCCCCAACGATTTAGGAAACAGTTTCACGTCCCTAAATTTTCTCCAAACCGTTAAGGAAGAAGATTAATCTCGATTTTGTTGCCACTATCGATTTGGTGAATCGTTTACCAACGATTTCATTGTTTGGCATTTAAATGGCGGACTTGGGAGAATGATTGTGGGGACATTTAAAGCTATAATCAAGCTTTTTTATATATATATATATATATATATATGGGTTAAATCATGTGAGAACCAAAAATAGGTTGAGAACCGTAGGAACCGATCTAAGTCGTCATTTGGTTTTGATCCTATGGTTTTTAAAACATAAAAATTCATTCATAGGTTCTCATGGTTCTCAACCTATTTTTGCCTATAATAATGTCCATAGATTAAAATCAATTAACGGCTTAGATTGATTTTCACGGTTCTCAACCTATTTTAGGTTCTCATTTGATTATCGTCATATATATATATATATATATATATATATATATATATATATATATATATATATATATATATATATATATATATATATATATAGAGAGAGAGAGAGAGAGAGAGGTTCCGTAAAATGCAAACCTTGCTTTTGTTGCACACCTTACAAACCACAATATGCATATGTGCACAACCAGTGTGCATAAGTGAACAAAGTGTGCATATGTGAACAAAGTGTGCATATGTGAACAATGTACATATACATATGCATACGTGCAAGAATATACATATAATAGACATACATTCATATGGATAATGCATATATGCATCTCAGATTATGCATATATGCACACTGGTTTGTAAGGGGTGCAACAAATACATGGTTTTTATTTGATTTGTATCATATATATACAGGGGTGGAACACGGGCCTTTCGACCGCAGGGGCCGGACTTAGGTATAGCCAAAACTCGGTTCGGGTCGGACACAAATCAATCCCGATTCCAAATTTAACACCTATAGCTAGGACTAAAAGAACACACCTAAACAAACATATAGGGTGGCACCACTTTCAAGAAAATAATTTGTTCTTGTTCCATCATGTTCGTTGTTAAATTTTAAGTAAACTATAATCATACAAATGGTGGAACCACTTTCAAGGGTCAAGCCATTGGGCACTTGCCACATGGTCCAAGCCAAAGGACTTGATCCACAAACAAGAAATAATGCATTCGAATAGATAAGGGATGATAGGCTATTTATATACAAAGGATGATGGTTCCTTTTGTTTTTACGACCGATGTGGGATGGATCCACTCACCCTAAGCTAAAAAGGTGATATCGCCTCCTCTAAATCCGACATCGGTTTATTTATAAGCTATTTGTTTAAAGCCAAAATATATATAATGTTTTTATTAAACACAAAATCTTTTTTAATTATAAAAATGTTATCAATATAATTACTTTTATGCTTGTGTTCACTTATTTAAAAAACAGTATGTTTTTGTTGTTTTACAAATCTACGAACAGAAAAAAGAACACAAAACTAACCAATGGTGCACCCAATTTAATAGGGTGTTTCAATCAAAACTTAACCTGGGCTCAAGCCAAGAACCAAGTCAATAAGCTCCAACCAAAAAGCAAAACAAGAGGCTCAAGCCAAGGCAAATGGCAATTGATTTTTAGAAGAGATGAGGGGTATTTATAGTTGAGAGCAAGAGCTTTGGTTTGAAAATCTAGCGATGTGGGATGAAATCTCTTTGAGAGAAAGCACTTGTCCTATGGAATTGGATGGAGTCATATGATTGTGGCATCCCACATCGGAAATATATGCAAACTGAAGTTTTGAAACCACTTATATAAGAGAAGTTAGTGCATCAATTGGGTTTGTTTTTCTCACATACCACCTATGTCTCTTTACTAGGCAATGAAAGTGGGGGGCCTAAACTTAGTTTTTTCTTTTCAATACATAAAGATTAGGGCTGAGCATCGGTCGGGTTCGGGTGGGTCGGGGTCCAAAACCCAATCCCCGATCAGGTTTTGGGGGGGACAGACAGAACCCGAAACCCGTCCAAACTTAATATCGGGTTCGGGTAAGTTCGGATATCGGGTAGCTCGGGTCGGATATTTTAAATCTTCGGCGGTTTGAACAGAGTTTAGACCCACTGGCCACTGGCATCTTTAATAAATAAAGCTAGTTGTACGATTTACCGTCTGTATCCCAACTTCCAATATATCTTTTCTCTCTCCAATGTCCTTTTCTCTCTCCAGCTTCCAATATTCCTTTTCTCTCTCCAATATCCCAACTTCCAATATTTCTTCTCTCTCCAATGTCCTTTTCTCTCTCTAATGAGTCTGAAGAAAACTTATCTCTAAGTGTCTAACATCCATTTCTCTCTCCAACATACTTATGAGTTATGTCTAATCGAGCTAAGTAAAACCCAGAAGCTGTGGAGAAGAAATAAGTAAAACCCAGCTAGTTAGAAGACGAAGAAGAAATAAGGAAAACCTCGATGTCTCGTCTCTCACTCTCTCTCTGTCGTTCACTACCAGAAGCTGTGGAGAAGACGATGCCTTCGTCAGAAGCTGTGGAGAAGACGATGCCTTCGTCAGAAGCTGTGGAGAAGACGATGCCTTCGTCAGAAGTTGTGGAGAAGACGATGCCTTCGTCAGTGAGAAGATATTTATATTTACAATTTATTAAATTAAAAAATATAATTTTTTTAAAAACTTCGGGTTTCGGACGGGTTCGGGTTAGGAAAACCCCAACCCAAACCGAACCGTTTTATCCGAGGTTGCAAGTCGGGTTCGGGGTACTTCGGGTTTCGGGTTGTCGGGTGAGCCAAAATCGGCCTAGTCGGGTTTCGGGTCGGTCGGGTTTTGCTCACCCCTAATAAAGATTGCACTGCTGCTACTTGTAGTTGAAAAAAACTAAATGGATTTGAAAAAAACGCAGGGGCAGGGCCCTAGTAGCCCCAATGGTGGTCCGCCCCTATATATATATATATATATATAGAGAGAGAGAGAGAGAGAGGTTTAAATGAGAAATGTTAAGTGTATGAGAAATAGAGAAATGATCCTAACGCTTCATCTGGTCAATATTTACGGCTTTGACTGTGAAGCACCGGATAATTCCTCACGTGGTCTGCAGAAGATAGAGGGGTAGCTTCGTAAAATACATCGGAAGAAATATGAACCTGTGTGATTCACATATAAACTATACACTAATATATGAACCAATTAATTCATTCATATGAGAATCAGTTAATTAGTTCATATGTGAATCACAAAGGTTCATATGTGAATCTGTTAACTATTTCAACTGATTCACATATGAATCTACAGTTAAATAGTTCATATATAAATCACAAACGTTCATATGTGAACGAGTTAAAAAGAGTTCATATGTGAATTACACGGGTTCACATATGGACATATAGTTCATCTGTGAATCACATAGATTCACATATGAACTCGTCCTGCGTATTTGTAAAAGTTACGAAATTGTCCTTCTATTTTTGGAATAGACGCAACTTTTGACCAGTCAAAGCCGCAATTCTTGATTAGTCAAAGCCATAATTTTTGACCAATCAAATCCGATCTTGACCGTATGAATGCCTAGGATTACTTCTCTATTTCTCACACACTTAGCATTTCTCGTTTGAACGTATGACTATATATATATATATACACGAAGAATCGTGTGAGAAGAAGAGTTAAGGTAAGAAGGGATATGGACCGTTGATCACGCTTGATACGGGATTGATCCGGTGCATCTCATCCAAATGTTCATCCAAAGATGGAGATCCCTTCTTACCCTTCTCAAAAGTTGAGGTTAACGTGAGAAGCGTGAGAATTAAATCTGAATCGTTGATCACTTTTAATCAAATGTCCTCCCATGAATTGCGCCATAGAAGCGAATTGATCTGATGCATCTTCGTGCATCTCATCCTAATGTGCATCCATTTCTCATCCAACAATTAATAACCACTTCTTACTATAACCTCAATTTTTTAGCGAAACCTAACCCTAATATATATATATACACACACAGAGAGAGAGAGAGAGAGAGAGAGAGAGAGAGAGAGAGAGAGAGAGAGAGAGAGAGAGAGAGAGAGAGAGAGAGAGAGAGAGAGAGAGAGAGAGAGAGAGAGAGAGAGAGAGAGAGAGAGAGAGAGATTCAGACGAAACCCTCAAATAAATGAAAAACAAAAAACGTTATCAACCGTTAGATTAGATGATCTGATGGATGTAATTAAATGGACGGTTATATAGCAGGATCAAACAAGAAGGCGGTCAATTTACGAGAAAACAAGATGTAATACAAATCACACAATCCATTAATTAGAAAAACATAAATAAAAACTGAAAAATAGTTTTAGAAATTTCGATAAATACTATTTTGAATTTGATCAAATATTCTATTAAAAATATAACTATAACAAAAAAACACTATTTAAAATCCCTTAAAAAACTCACTATATCTTATAGATTTATTTATTTATTAATTTTAATTAATTCATTAGTTTTTTTCTATCAAATACTATATAACTTCTTTTTCTAGATACACTTTTGATGAATAAATATAAATTCACAATTTTCATCAAATATCACATGTGATATTTGCTTATGCTAAAAATCACACTTAGAAATAATTTAAAGTTGTTTGTGAAACTTTAACAACTAAAGACTGTTTTCTTCAAAATACACACGACAATCATAAGAAAATAAAGAAAACAAAAGAATTGGTGACATAGAAAACCCCTGTCGAAGGTAAAAACGCGGACGACAATAAAGGTCGTCGATGCACTAGTGACATCAAACACGGACGTCATCCTTTAGTAATAGTGGTCGAATGTACAATAGCTACAATTATGATCGGAAGTAAAAGAAATTGTAAGATTGTTGAGTACTTCGAGTGTGCTTTGTATGAATCTTCGAATGAAATGCTTGTGTCCTTCAGGATTGGGAGTGCTTGGTTTATATAGGTTTTATTAGGGTTGTTCATCGTTGACATCCAATGGATGTGAGGGGAACCTAACCGATCCAATCATCCATTGGATGTTGGATTTTTCTGTAACACCCCTAAAAATAGAGATAAATTTAAATCTGAATAATGACATAAGCATGACATCTATATAAATGGAATCACTCAAAAAGGAAAATGGTAACAGAGTTTACAAATGAGAATTAGATCACCAGACAACAACCTACTAATCTAAACCAACTTTTTAGTCTAGATTACAGATGAGTGTCGCTAAGATCACCAAAAGATTCTATTGACAAAAATCTCCAAGTATTGTCACCAAAAGTAACGCGTCCTCAAAAGTTGCCTCTACATGGGAAATGGCACTCCACTCAGACTTTGGTCACCCTCTTATTATGAGAATATGATATACATGTCGTTTAAAAACGTCTAGCGAGAACAAACATTTATAAATAAATAAGGCATAAGTGAAACAATAAAAGTTTTCCGAGTTACATTGTGAAATTCATTTCAATATCGATCATATAGGAACCATACAGTCCAAAAATCATCTTGCGATGACGGGGGAGACCCGATTTTCAAAGTCTGTAGCAGAACACAAAAGTAAGCTACATTCCAAGTTATTGAACTCATACTAGGATCAATGACCACAAGTTCTCCGACTCGCACTATAGATTTGGATATAAGCCACCGATGATCCTAGTCATACTCATTCACTAGAATTACATTTACGGTCAATGGCTAGTATCGGCTCCACATAACCATACCGAGTTGCCACTAATGACCCAATGTCTCAACTAGTTACAACCGGGAATTATCCCAATACAATAAGCCGACTCCTATACCTATTGATCCACTTGTATTAGTCTATGGCTCGTCGCATTCACATAGTGATAATCTATCATCACACATATAGTTCACATAATTATTTCTTTCCATAAAATGCTTTTCTTGCCAAGAATAACACTATGTTAATATTAACCATACTTACCCGTAACAATTGTAGAACGTCTAACATCAAACCCAACTTGCTTAGCATATCGTCCATATATTGAAGTAGCTAGTTGATAGGATTGAGAAAAGATACTCGTTCTTGATTCCATATCTACAGTAAGAATCCAAAACTTCGAACCACACGGTGTCATATGAAATTATGAACAGAGGATTCATATGTCAACGAATTATTTGGCCCTATTATATCATTATCAAATAAAAATCAAGATTTACAAAAAAAAAATGTTTGCATGTCAAAACAATTCCAATTATAATTCACATACTATATCACATGTGAAGCAAGGAATATAATAATAAATAATGTTACAATCTAATTTGTTAGTCATTAGGAATCACGAAAACAATTAGAAAAAAACGCATAAGATTAACGGATGAGAGAATTATATCATATCCTGGTGAATGGTAAAGAAAGAAGAGTACACATACTACTAATCAGATCAAGTTTTTTTCATCACTAGCTCTTGGGTACCATGTCCTCACTAAAAACTGCAGCATGACTCCTGTAAATAATATATATCATATATATTTCTAAACACCAATAACACAAAACTAAACTTTATCGTCTATTTTATCGTTTACAAGTGGAGTCATTTCCATGCGAGAACGTGGGGTCCGCGGTGTACGAGGAGTTCCCGGTAGTTGGTTCGGAAGCCTGTGTCTAACGTACCCGTAGAACGTGCATCCCACAAGCGTTACTGCACACCCAAGTGCGTTCATAGCCGAAATCGGGTTTTTGAATATCATCCACGATAATGCAACCGCAAATGCCACCTTTATAAACAAATCATCTTAGGCCCAACTTGATGTACTAAAGATATTGTAATTTGGCAAATAATCACCCTAATTGTAATAATATGAAGAACCCCATTAAGATTACTCTCCAAAAATGCACCTTTTAAGAGAGAAAGGACATTCCAACATATAGGGTACGTTTGGTATGCAGACAAGATAGAACAGGACAGTTGTTCAGAATTTGGTAAGACAGAACTGGACAGAACAAATAACATGATCAATTTACGCCTAATAAGTTGTTTCTATATTTTATATATTTTGATTAATTAGGTAATTTATTAAATTATAATGAAATAATTTTTTTTATAACAAAATATATTATTAGAAAGTTTTCTTCAAGACGATTAAAGTGGCACAAAAATAAAAAGTTTATGTAGTTTCCAATTTTTATTTTCTAACCGTTTCTATAATTTTTTTACTATTAATATTTAATAATTTACATAAATTAATCAAAACATAGAAACCATATAAAATTAATATTTTGAGGACAGTAAAGTAAAAGTTTAAAGAACATAAAATACAATAAATAAAATTTATATAATGAATAAAACATAAAAAAGAATTTGTATTTGATGTTTCAGAAGAAAATTAGATTTTATTTTGAGGTTGTAGGGGTGAAAAAAGTATCTTCCACCTTGTTCCATGGGGAACAGGCCTGTTCCACGTAAAAGCCCTGCCAAACATGGAACAGTAATCCCTGTTCTGTCCTATTGAGTGTACCAAACGCACCCACATTGAGCAGAAATGGTTCAAGTCTAGCTCATATGGGATCCAACACGCCCCCTTCCAACACGCCCCCTCGAGAGGGGGCTAGACGGGCACAAATTGTCAAGAGGGGGCTACATAAATATAGATTGCCCTAGAGTGTCGAGTCTCTACAGTAGTAGACCTTGGCTCTCTAATACCATGTAAAAACATGTAAACCCCATAAGATTACTGTCCAAACAAGCCCGTAAGAGCCCTTCAGAGGGGCTGGATGGATATAGATTACCCGAGTGTGGAGTCCCTAATTGTACACACCCTGCTCTGATACCATGTGAGATAGAACCCCATTAGATTACTCTCCAAAAGAGCCATAGAGGAATAACGGGTTTCCACATACTCTCACACTAATGATGTTTTAAGAATGCATTTTAACCGGTCATCACATGTTTTTGTGTATTAGACATGCACTTGTGGCTTATATGGTTTTTGTTCGGAAAAAAAAGGAGATGGTAATAATACCTTAAGATTTCCAGCAACATTGAACGTAACAGCAGTAGTTGAATGGATGACATAGAATATGGAGAAGTTGAGGCAGAAAGCCAATACTCCGGAGCCGATAATAATGATGAACGACGGGAGAAGAGAGGGAGTTGTCTGAATCCATTCCAAAACTCCGGCTCCTTCTAGAAGCAGCGCAGGTACTGCCAATATCATAGTCGCAAACGGTGCCATATAGTACACTGTGTTTATGCTGTTAGGGATAACACACATCAAGACACTAAATAGGATATTTTGTGTATTCGTTACATTGATTGTGAATATATATATATATATATATATATATAGAGAGAGAGAGAGGGAGGTTCAGGGAAAACCTCAAAAACATTGGAAAAGTGAGGAACACTCTCGTAGTCTTTCATCTGGGCGGAATGCACTTGTGCATACAAGTAAATTAAGTTGTTTTTTTTGGTTTTTATGCACATGTGCATGTTACAAATTACTTGTATGCACAAGTGCATACCGTCGAGATGAAAGACTACCAGGGTGTTCCCTGGTTTTCCATTTTTTGAGGTTTTCTTGCCCTATATATATATGTTACATTAAATAGGAAATAAATGAAATACGCATACTTTATGAAACTAAACCTTCTAAGGCCAATCCAAATTATCAATGCAAGATTTTAATAGTATATCAGGCATTCAATTTGAAGTTTTTACTATCTATCAAATGAAAAATGCAGCAGCATTTAACTTGATACATAGTTAAACTAAATCTTAGTAAACATTAAAAGCAGCAGGCTTTGAGAAGCTTTTATGTAAAAGAGACTCACAATGCTACAATTTAAAACAGATTTTGCATCGAAATATGATGTCCGCAATACTAAAGAAAAAAAGATTTTCAAGTTTAAAAGATTTATGTGGTTCTTTTGATACCATTAATAGTAACATCATCATTGCAATACGAAGAACATGGGAATCTCAAAAATAACTATTTGATTTCAAACTCTATAACAAACAGAAAAACGGGTTATTGTTGATACCTGTCAAACTTATAGCCATGAAGCAAAGACTCCGCAAGAATGGTTTTTGTAGACGTTGCAAGACACCCAAATAAAGCAGCACAAAACCCGAGCACGTTAAAGCTAAGTTCCGTAACAGATGTAAGCAGAATTCCTCCAACAATTGGAACAAGAGAAGCCCAAATTCTCCAGTCAAAGTACTTCCTCCACACCATCCACTGCAAAATCACTGTTTGAAATGCTTTAACATTAAAAAAACTACTTTTATCACAATTAACCAAACAAACCCAATAAAAAAAGATCACTTGTATATATATGTATATATATATATATATAGGGTTAGGTTCACAGAAAAACCTAAAAAAACGGAAAACTAAGGAACACTCTGGTAGCCCTTCATCCGGACGATATGCACTTGTGCATACAAGTAATTTGTTACATGCACATGTGCATAAAAACCAAAAAACAACTTAATTTACTTGTATGCACAAGTGTATACCGTCCAGCTGAAGGGCTACCAGCGTGTTCCTCTGTTTTCCGTTTTTTTTAGGTTTTCCCCTTAAACCTCCCTCTCTCTCTCTCTCTCTCTCTCTCTCTCTCTCTCTCTATATATATATATATATATATATATATATATATGTATGAAACTACAAATCATGTCTAGCTCAGTTGGTCTACCTAAGGACGGTAACATCCTGGGGGGGGGGGGGGGGGGCTGTGGATGGTATCCCAGTCTACCCGGGTTCGATTCCAAGGGAAGGCAATTGAGGGCATGAGGAGTACCCAGTCCTTGGGTGGTCCAGTCTTTGACTGGGCTTACCCCCCCAGCCTGTGGTTGGGCCTTAGGTCCAGCTTAAGCTGGGCTGGGACAGCGGCGGATTAGTGGACTGCCCTCGGATGTCCGATACCACCGGGGAGGCGTGCGTGCGTGTGTGCGTTGTGTTCGTGGTAGTTGATCGAAAGGGTCGATGCCGCTATGCCTTCCAAAAAAATATATGTATGAAACTAACCTGTTGTTGCTGGGGTAAATGACTTGATTGTTTGCATAAATGAAACTGGGATGTAACGTAAGCTGACATTCCCCAAAACTATATTGATACAAAACACAAAAGACATTGGAAAAATCCTTCTCCAGCGATCTTCAGGTTCAACAACGATAAGTGGTTTAACCTTCAATACTTTTATAACTACATATGCCCCAATCGATGAGCATATGAAGTGTATACATGATACCGTCAGAGGGAACTTGAAATCAAGTTTCTGAAACAAAACAAAAAACATAACATTTGAGATTATCACATGGTAAAAAAAATTACTGAAGTACTTCTATCAGAAACCCAAATACTTAAACAAGTCACTATCCAACTACAGAAGATACCAAAGTAGGTGAAGTAAGAACAAGAACTCCAAAATCTTCATATGTGAATATGTAAGCAATACTTATTAACTACCATTCTGTCCCAAAAGAAAACCCTAAATTTGCCTTTCAAGTGTCAAATAAGTTGGGAGAATTAACTTCAAAATTGATAAGAAATATACCCTTTGGGTAGAAAGATTTCATCTATCTATACAACAAAGTAAACCCTTTACCATAAAGATTTCTTTTTTGTATAATTTGAATCTGTAAATTACTAAGCTTGATTCTCAAAATCAAAACCAGAATGTTTTATGAATCTGTAAATTACTAAACTTGAGCACATGTTAACCAAGAGTAGATATATGATTACAAACAAAGTGCATAAAATCAATTAGTTTACACATAAAATTAAACAAAACTACTTTCTTTGCACAATTAGAATCAAACTCACCAAACTTCCCACAAAATTGACCATATATATATATATATATATATATATATATATATATGACTTACAACCTAGATAAACTCAACTTGTGAAACAGGGGCACACATGAATGAAATCATACATCTAGAGTAACATACGTATAAGCAAATCCAACAAAGCTGAAAAATATATATAAGATTAAAGACACAAATAATATATAAAGAAAAAGATGACGATGCCTGAAAGATCCATTTGTTCATGATGATGACAGCAACATTGAAACTCCACCACTGAAAGATTGCAAAGATGGATCGAAAGACGGTCCATGAACACAATCTGGTTTCCTCCATTTTTGGCCGCAATTAAACAAACCGAGATCGGGTTTTGAATTACCCAGCTCAGATCCAAATCCAAATCCAAAGAAGCCCCAATTCTTGAATTACATATATATATATATATAATAATAAAAGAGAAAGAAGTGAAACAGCAAAAGCAGTTAATTGGGGAAATGGATATGGAGGAGGAGGAGGGCGTCGTAAGTGTAACGTTGGGTCTTCTTCCACATGATGATTTTGGATCTCTTTATTTCAAATCGTCCTCATTGGCTTTCTTTCTTTCTTTCTCCTCTTCACGCCATTAGACCCCTACTTATATTATTACTATTTGATAATTGATATTCCCTGTTTCTTACTCTTGCCAAAAAGGTGGAAAGTATATGCGATCCAATCTCTCTCAATCCCTCTCTTTCTGTTGGGAACTGAAAATATGCTAAGTATGGTTAGTGCTGTCAAGACAATGTTACTACTGCCAGTTCTTGGTTACTACTGCTAGACGAAGTTACTACTGCTAGACACGGTTAGTACTGCTAGACCAAATTACTACTGCTAGACATAGTTAGTGCTGCTGAGCTGAGTTACTACTGCTTGAAGACTGTGAAGGTTAATACTGCTGAAGGTTGTTAATGCTGCTGAGCCAAATCATTGTTAATACTGCTGACTTGATAAGTTTGGGATGCGATACTTTTGGAGACAAAGAAGGAATTGATCAAGATATGTTTAACGAAGATTCAGAAGATCAATTTACTTTTGATAGTTATCTTGTAATTACTTTTGTATATATAGTATTGATAGATAGCTATTAGAATATATGATAGAAGATATACGTGTGATATAGAATTCGATATTCATTCAAGAGTGAATTAACCTCAAGGTGTAAGAACCCTATTTCTAGAGAAGTAGAAATCGTCTTGTTGAGCCTGTTCAACAAGATTGAGGTTTGGTGTAAAGCTTGTGAGTAATAAAGTTTGATATATACAGTGTGTTGAATTCTATTGATTGTTCTTTAATTATTTTAGAGTTCTATTCCGCAAGATTCTCTAAATTCTGTTTCTAAGAAGTTTAATTCTTGTTAAGAATCGATCCTGACAAGTGGTATCAGAGCTTTGGTATCTTAGAAGCTATGGACAATTCAATGGATTCTCACAGTACTCTTGTTTCAAAGGTTCCCATGCTCAAACCCAATGAGTTTGACATGTGGAAACTGAGAATCAAGCAGTACATTCTTCTTACTGATTATGCAATATGGGACATCATAGAAAATGGCCTATGTAATGAAGGAAAGATTGGAGCAGATGGAAAGAGACCTCCTCCCAAGACAGATGCTGAAAAGAAAGTCAGACAAACAGAGATGAAGGCCTTAAGCACTCTGCTTTTGGCTATTCCTAATGAGTACCAACATCAATTCCAACACTGCACAGATGCACAGATGTTGTGGAATTCTCTGGAGAAAAGATTTACTGGCACAAAGAGCACAAAGAGAAATCAAAAGGCTATTCTCAGGCAACAATATGAGAACTTTATGTCTGCAAAGAATGAGTCTATGACTCAAACTTTTGACAGATTTAACAAGTTAATTGGAGAATTAGCAACTGTGGGTGTACACATGGATGCTGATGATGTCAATAGAAAGTTCCTTAGATCATTGGGAGATGAATGGACCATGTACACAGTCTCATTCAGACAGAATGACCAATTGGAGGACAAAGAGCTAGATGACCTCTACAATGATCTGAGAGTATTTGAGGCTGAAGTTGAAGCCAAGAAAAGGCCATCTGGATTTGTTTATAATGCTGCTTTATTATCTTCATCCTCTGATAATGCTGCTAATCCTGATTCTGTTAATACTGCAGGTTCTGTTAATGCTGCTGGTGGAACTAATCAAGAGAAGACTACAGATTCTGTACTAGAAGCATTCTTTTCTAGTCATGTTCACTCTTCTCTAATCAATGATGATTTAGAGCAAATTAATGCTGATGATCTGGAAGAGATGGACATCAAATGGCAGATGGCTATGCTATCAATGAGGGTGAAGAAATTCATCAAAAGGACTGGGAGAAACAACTTTTCCCAGAGAAGAGAAGATGGTGCAGGCTTTGACAAGTCCAAGGTTGAGTGTTATAAGTGTCACAAGATGGGACACTTTGCCAGAGAATGCAGAAGTGGAGGATCACATCAACAGACTCCAAATGGAAACCAAAACAGAAGCTCCTCTCAAGCCCTTGTTTCTCAACAAGGAATGGGATTTGATTGGAGTGATCAAGCTGAGGAAGCCTGTCAGAATCAAGCTCTTATGGCAGAAGTATCTGATATTCCCACGGAGGTACAATCTAAACTCTGTTCTCAATCTTGCATTGATGCTGTTAAAAGATATAGGGATCACAATCAGGGTATGTGTGATAACCTTAAGAGGCTAGAGAAAGATGTGAAAGATTATGTTAGAATTGTAGAAAGGTTTGAGGAACAGATTAGAGCTTTTCAAGCTAATGAACTTCAACACCACTATGATACTAACTATTGGAAGTGGGAGAAGAATGAGTATGAGATTAAGCTGAAAGTGTCTGGGGAGGAGAATGAGAAATTAAAAGAAGAGCTTAAGAAGGTTAAACTTGATGTTGAAAAGTTTACCTGTGCTTCTAAAACCATGGATACCATCATCAAGGCTCAAATCCATGACAAGATGAAAGTAGGGATAGGGTACAATGCCACACCTCCACCCTACAACAACAACTACATACCTCCTAAGTCTGATTTGTTAGAGACCAAGGATAGGAAGGAACCTGAATTAAAGATTAATATAGATCCCTGTGAAAAAGAAGTAGTTGTTGAGGATGAGACTGACAAAGCAGGATCTGATGAGGAATGTGAAAGTCCATATGTTAAGAACAATGAGATAAAAAGGACTGAAACAGAAGAAGGAGTTAAGAACAATGGGATAAAAAGGAAAGAAACAGAAAAGGGAGTCCATTACACACAGACCACAGTTGTGGCTCCCAATACCTGTAAACATTGTTCTTGTAATAAATCTCAAGAGATTAAGCCCCAAAAACATGATAACAAAAGGGGTAATCAAAGAAATTGGAATAACCAGTGGGCTATGAGACAAGGAGTTGATCTGAACAGAATTAACAGGCCAAAACCTTGTTTCATCTGTGGTAAGCTAAATCATTTAGCCAAACACTGTTATTTCAATCCTGTCAACCAAAGGTTTAATGCTCAAAGATCTTTTCAAAAACCTGGTGGTTACAGAAAGAATGGTGGCTATAAAAAGCCTGTGAGGAAACTTGTGGCAAAGAAACAAGTTAAAACCAAAAGCCACATGAAAAAGGCAGAAACAGAAAGTGTTAGAGTATGGATGCCTAAAGGTACTAATGATAATACTGCCAACTCAGTTAGTAGTGCTAACAATGTCAGTACTGCAGGAAGCAATAATGTTGCTAGCAGTGTTAGTACTGCTAACACAGTTAATACCTCTTCAACAATTAATACTGCTTCTAGTGTTAGTACTGCTAAGTTAGTTAATACTGCTGAGAAGGCTAGTACTTCTGGAAGCAGTGTTAGGGCTGCTAACAAAGTTAGTACTTCTGCATCAGTTAGTACTGCTTCTAGACCTATCATAAAAACAAAGTACTCCAGCACTGCAGTACCTAAATTTGAAAATCTCATCAAAACCAAGTGTAAGTACTTTGATGAGCAAGGGAGACCCAAGACCACTTCGGCTTGGGTTCCAAATAAAACTAACTGATTTATCCAGATGTGCAGGGCAACCAACAGCTCAAGGGGAAGAGCATTTGGCATGTTGATAGTGGTTGCTCCAGGCACATGACAGGTAACATGGCCTGCCTCAAGAATTTCAAATGAATTGATGGAGGACATGTTACTTTTGGAAACAATCCTGCAGAAGGTAAGAGAAGTGGTAAAGGTGATATGTCAGAAGGTAAGATGACATTTGAGGATTTGACTAGTAATGCAAAGTGCAGAGTTAATACTGCCCTGGCAGTTAATACTGCTAAGCAGTTAATACTGCTTGTGCAGTTAATACTGCTAAGCAGTTAATACTGCTTGTGCAGTTAATACTGCTTGTGCAGTTAATACTGCTCAGCAGTTAATACTGCTCAGTAGTTAATACTGCTTGTGCAGTTAATACTGCTTGTGCAGTTAATACTGCTTGTGCAGTTAATACTGCTTGCAGTTAATACTGCTCGGTAGTTAATACTGCTAGGTAGTTAATACTGCTTGGTAGTTAATGCTGCTGTGTAGTTAATACTGCCTTGCAGTCAATACTGCTCGGTAGTTAGTACTGCCTATGTCGTTAATACTGCTTGTGATAATCTAGGGCATATAAATACCCCTGTTTTCCCGCCAAAGTTCATAACGACTCTTCGCATTTACTTCTTCTCTCTCGTTCTAACCTAGTCTCCCCAGAATCTGTGTGTTTCTTCTTTCAAGAATCCTCAGGAATCATGGAGTTTGTGGATGAGCACAATGAAATAGCCATGCTTCAAAAGCCGAAACAAGCAGCGGGATTCCACGATATCGTCGATTTTCTTAAATCCTCGCACATCTCATATGCCCTAACGGTGAGCCCAACCATCTATATCGAACATCAGACGCAATTTTGGGAGAATGCCACTGTTAGTTTCGAAGAAGGGCAGAAAACCATTCGAACAAGGGTTTGTGATAAACCCTTGAAAGTCACAGAGGAGGTTATTCGCATCTCTCTTCACTTGAATGATGCCTCAGGTATAACCTCTCTATCTTCTGATGACTTATATTCGACTTTACAAAGAATGGGGTATGAAGGTCCCATTGGTGTTTTTAAATTCTACAAGTCAAAATTTTTCAACCAATGGAGATTTCTTGTTCATACCCTGATGCACTGTATTTCCAAGAAAACTACTGGATGGAGTGAGTTCAGCAGTCCCATTGCATATGCCTTGGTCTGCTTATCCACTGCCAGAAAGTACAATTTTTCAGCTATGATCTTTAATGATCTTGTATCAAACTTGGAATCCAAAAAGAGCTTTTACATGTATCCAAGGTTTGTGCAAGAAGTTATTAACAAGGAATTGATGGACTTACCTCAGTTTGATGAGGTATATGTACCAAAATCCCCTAAAGGGAAGGTTTTTTCAAATATGAAAAGACTTCCTAGGGACTCGGAAGGAGTTGACACACCATTGTTCTCCACAATGATGGTTGTGTCCCACACAATTGAAGGTATGGCATCAGGGTCAAGGCCCTCATTAGACACACCCACTGATGACCAATCCCAACCTTCCATCTCAAAAGACATCCCTCAGTCCATTCTTGAACAACCCACTCCCACAATCACCAAAAGGTTTCAAAGAAGAAAGGTGCACAAGGTTCCTTCCCTTGATGTACCTACTCAGAGCCCTAAGCCTTTAAGCCCTCAGTTGGAGCATTCTCCAATTGAGAATATCAACAGGGAAACCACAGGGGTGTCTCTCAACCCCAAGAAGGTGCTCTCTAAGGAGAAGGATGAGCATATGGGTGCTAAGGCTGCCACTACTTCTGCTAGCACAGAGAAGGACAGTGGTAACATAAATAAGACCTTCCCCATGGCAACTCTAAATGAGAAATCATTAGGAGGACCCAGGTGCCAAGAAACCAAGGGGGCAGGTAGTGCTTCTGCTAGGCAGAAGGCTTCTGCTAAACCTTCCAAGGATCCCTTAAAGAAAGTAAAAACTTCTAAAAAGGGTGAGGATAGATATAACTATGAGGAATTGATGGAAACCATAGGGAATGTCAACTTGGATGTTATGGCGCAGAAGAAGGAGATTGAGCAACTGAAGACTGTGGTCACCTACCAACAGTCTCAAATTGAGAAGCTCAAGAAGATGGTCACCAAGTTGTTGCACAGAAGGAAAAAGGCAAGATTTGTGCTGAGAAGAAGAACTTCAACTGATGATGCTCCCAAAAAGGGGGAGTCAGAGTCAGAAGCAGAACTGAAAATGAAGGGTCCACAAATTGAGGGGGAGACAGTTCACATGGAGACTGAGATGGAAATGGATAATGCACAGTTTAAGGGGGAGTCCAGTGCACAGAATAAGGGGGAGACAGAAAAGGTGGAAGAGATGATGAAAGAAGCAGAAACTTCAACAGCAGCAGCAGAAACTGTTAATGCTGCTGAGTTTGAACAAGCAGCAGAAACAGTTAATGCTGCTGAAGGCCAAACAGAAAAAGCAGCAGAAACTGAGCAGGAAGCAGTAACTACAACTCAAGCTGAAATTGATGAAGAAATATACTGGATTGTGAAGAACAGTGTTGAAGCAGCATCATTACATGTTCTAAGAGAAGCA
Source organism: Saussurea involucrata (assembly GCA_033807775.1). Lineage (NCBI taxonomy): Eukaryota > Viridiplantae > Streptophyta > Magnoliopsida > Asterales > Asteraceae > Saussurea > Saussurea involucrata. The sequence goes on along the minus strand of CM066320.1, from coordinate 44,002,246 downwards.
GTAACAGCCATAGCAGCAGAAATGGTTATTGTTGCTGAGAAACTTAAAACAGCTGAACCAACTCCTGCAGCTGTTAAAACTCTTAAAAGAACCAAGATGATGTCAAAGAAAAGACCAAGCACCAAGCCCATAACTTCACAGAAGAAAAATGAAAAGAAGCCAAGGGTAGAGCCAACTGCAGAAGAGGCCCAGGAGGAAACAGTGAAAGAAAAATTAACCTCAGAAGTTGCTGAAGAAGAAGTGGCAACTCCATCAGGGCAATCAAGCAGTGTACAATCACAAACTGATGCCCAATGTGATTTGTACATTACTAGTGTTGACTCTAACCCAATTCCACTTCAGGCTGAACCAATATCATCTAAGGCTCCTGAAATCATCTTTTGGGACACTTTGAAAGATGGTAGAAAGGAGTTCATTAGGATAAAAAGAGCAGATGGAAAATTTGAAGTCTTTTCAACTTGGGGAAAAATTGTCAGAACTTGCTCAAGATCAGACTTAGAAGAGATGTTCAAAGTTGGGATGAGGATATATGAAAACATGCTGACTGAGCAAGGGATGTCAATCTCTAAAATGGTACTTGAATTCTTGTGCCAAATGTTCAAACCTGAAGCAGTTCAGCATAGGATAAACACACAGTTTCAAGCCATTACCAACTGGATGCTCTATGAAAACTGTGGAGTATATGTCATCTCCCTTGACTCTGCAACGCAAGAATACTATCTGGTGGATGAAATATACAATCACAGCATGAAGAGACTGAAAGGAATGCTAAATGCTAAGTTGACCTGCAACAAGGATTCAGCAATGGGTAGATTCTTGGTAAAAAGAATTCTCAATCAGAGTCTAGGTTTAAGTCCTAATCTGTGCGTATATGATGACTAAGTTTTGGAAGCATCATCTGAAGAACTTGACTTCTTTTCCTAAAAGTCAAGTTAGGGGGAGATTGTTGGGAACTGAAGATATGCTAAGTATGGTTAGTACTGCCAAGACAATGTTACTACTGCCAGTTCTTGGTTACTACTGCTAGACGAAGTTACTACTGCTAGACACGGTTAGTACTGCTAGACCAAATTACTACTGCTAGACATAGTTAGTGCTGCTGAGCTGAGTTACTACTGCTTGAAGACTGTGAAGGTTAATACTGCTGAAGGTTGTTAATGCTGCTGAGCCAAATCATTGTTAATACTGCTGACTTGATAAGTTTGGGATGCGATACTTTTGGAGACAAAGAAGGAATTGATCAAGATATGTTTAACGAAGATTCAGAAGATCAATTTACTTTTGATAGTTATCTTGTAATTACTTTTGTATATATAGTATTGATAGATAGCTATTAGAATATATGATAGAAGATATACGTGTGATATAGAATTCGATATTCATTCAAGAGTGAATTAACCTCAAGGTGTAAGAACCCTATTTCTAGAGAAGTAGAAATCGTCTTGTTGAGCCTGTTCAACAAGATTGAGGTTTGGTGTAAAGCTTGTGAGTAATAAAGTTTGATATATACAGCGTGTTGAATTCTATTGATTGTTCTTTAATTATTTTAGAGTTCTATTCCGCAAGATTCTCTAAATTCTGTTTCTAAGAAGTTTAATTCTTGTTAAGAATCGATCCTGACACTTTCTTCGTGAATCTAATTTTTAATTCATTTGTGTATATTTTCTTAGAAATTCAAAGATACCAATACCATGTTTGCTAACATCAAATATTGTGTGTATATAGATAGAGGTGGTAACCGGTGGAGTTTTGGATATATTTTGGGTATATACATATATGTATTTGATTTGAAAATATATTAAATATTATGACGTTTTGGATATGGGTATTTGATGAAATTTGATATAAATACCAATATTTGTAATTCGCTACAAATAGTGTAATTTAAAATGATGACTATGCCTTATGTATTCTTGATCAAACTCTTATCTTTAAAAGCATGTGCGAAATATTATGTATATTAAAAATTTGTACGTAAATAGCCTCACAAAGTTTTCGTTGTAATGTCCGAAACGCTTCCTCTTGTGCATTGGTCCATACGAATTTCACATTTTTTCGAGTCAACGCCGTTAGTGATGATGCAATCTTGGAGAAATCTTGGATGAATCTTCGGTACTACCCGGCTAGGCCCAAAAAGCTTCGAATTTCCGTAGGGCTCTTTGGAGGCTCCCAATTCAACATTGCCTCAACCTTCGCGGGATCTACTTTCACGCCTTCCCGAGTCACTACATGCCTTAGGAATTGAACTTCCCGCAACCAAAATTCACACTTAGAGAATTTAGCGTACCATCTCTCTTTCCTTAGTACCTCCAACATTTCTCTAAGGTGTTGCTCATGCTCTGCATCATCTTTGGAGTACACCAAGATACCGTTAATGAACACGATCACTGACTTATCCAAGAATGATCGGCACACTCGGTTCATTAAGTCCATAAACACTGTCGGTGCGTTCGTCAACCCAAACGACATAACTAGGAACTCGTAATGCCCATACCGAGTCCTAAACGCCGTCTTCGAGACATCTTCCTCTTTAACCATCACTTGGTGGTAATCGGATCGAAGGTCAATCTTGGAGAAGCATCCGGCTCCTTGAAGTTGATCAAAAAGGTCGTCTATTTGGGGAAGCGGATACTTATTCTTAACGGTTACCTTCTTCATCTCCCGGTAGTCGATACACATCCGCATCGACTCATCCTTCTTTTTGACAAAAGCACCGGAACTCCCCAAGGCGATGAGCTCGGTCTTACAAAACCCTTTTCTAGAAGCTCTTGCAGTTGTGTCATCATTTCCTGCAGTTCTGTTGGAGCGAGACGGTAAGGTGCACGCGCTATCGGTGCCACTCCCGGAATCAAATCGATTTTGAACTCTACTTGACGGTCTGGTGGTAAACTCGGTAGATCATCGAGAAATACGTCTGGATACTCGTTGACGACCCTCACATCCTATACTTTCTTCTTCTCCGCCTTGGCGTCCACCACATAAGCTAGAAACGATGGGTACTTCTTCATTAGGCACTTCCTTGCCTTGATGGAAGAGATGATAGCCACTTCGCCTTTACGTTTCTCTTCGTAGACGAGAACAAAGTCCCTACTTTGGAGAGGTATACTAATGAGTTTCTTGGAGCACAAAATTTCCACTTTTTGCTTAGCCAACCAATCCATCCCAATACCACGTCAAAACTTCCAATAGCCATGGGGAGTAGGTCCACTTCAAAAACTTCGCCACTAATCTCTATGCGACATGTCTCCAAAATTTCCCTCAAAACCACTTGTTCTCCATTTGCTACCTCTATGACTAAAGCATCACGTAGGGTACTAATAAGCACATTCAAGGATTTGCAAAACGCTAACGATACGAAAGAGCAATTCGCACCAGAATCAAACAATACTCTAGCGGGTAAAGAGTTGAGTAGAAACGTACCCGACACTACATCGGCGGTTTCCCTTGCTTCCTCCTTCGTCATCTGAAAGGCCCTCCCTTGAGCCTTAGGAACGACTTCTCTCTTTGGTTGACTTCCCGAACCGGACCCTCTTGTGTCCCCTTTCAGCTTGGGGCACTCCCGTTTCACGTGCCCAATCTCTTTGCACTCGAAACAAACCATTCCCTTTATATGACACTCCGAACTAGTGTGCCCCGTCTTCCCGCACTTAAAACATGTAACCTGACCAGAATTGAAAGAACCGAAGTGCTTGCTCTTGCACTTGGGACACCATCGCGCTTCCCGACGATTGTCCCACCCTTACCACTTGATTGATGTTAATGCCAAAAATTGTCCAAAAGAACAACTTAAGGTTGATGTGGACTTTTAACAACTAAAGAAACGTATCTCGAGACCAAGCAACACAATCGCAAGGAAAAAGCAAGTAAGACAAGAGATTTGGTGACGCGGAAAACCCCAAAACGAGGGAAAAAACCGCGGTCGACCTGTAAGGGTCGACGGTGCACTATAGTCGCCAAACAGGGGCGAAAGTCCATTTGTAACAAGTGTTTTGTGTACAACAGATTACATATAAATGTAAAAATAGACTTAGTCGTGTGTAAATGACGTGTGTCGTGCGTTAATTGTGCAAAATAAGTTGCTGTCGTGCGGTTCAAACTGCTGTCGTGTGAGGGTTGCCTTAGCGATATTTGTTCGAATGCTCTGGAGATTGCTGTGTTTTTTATGTGAAATAGTTCAGAGAATAGATGAGGAAGATGTTGATTCCGGTAAGAACAGATAGTTTTTTCGGTTGCAGCACAGGCCTTTATATAGCTTCCGCTGATCATTAAAGGTGTCTTTATGGCGCACTTTGTAACCGCTGTCGGGCTTTAAATGTCATTGATGACTTGTCCGTTACTGGCCGTTTACACCATGAATGTTTGTAGACCTGCATTAATGAACAAAAGAAACGGTGTTGACTGTTAACGGTTAGTAAAATCGTACGACCGTCATAAATCTCATACGTCAGTCGTACGGAACGTATGACCAACATAAAAATGTACGACCGAGCAGTCATCCGTAAACTATTTGTAAGACTTTATCTTAATACAAGAGTGGTCTTATGGAAATGTTATCTGAGTTTCCTCACGTCGGTCGTGAGGTGTGATTTTTTACCCAAACAGTTTGCCCCCAAAATTTGAATTTCAGGCGTGAAGTTCGAATTTTAAACTTGACGAAGTGTTTCGACACGTGTCCCGCGGGGAGAGAGTCTGGTCGGATTCCAACCGTCTTGGTTTGATTCAGATTGGAGGAAGTGATAAGGTCGTGACGTCACGACGGCGTGTCAGAGGTGAAAAGACGTTTAGAGGACAGGTGTCGTCCATCGGCACGATGCATGCGAAAAGTCGCTGGACAGGTGTCGACCATCTAGCGGGTCGTCCTGACATGATCTTCGCCATAAATAGCGCGTTTCTGAAATCGTTTTCTTTTTACGCTTTCAACACATTTTCGAGAGAGTTTTTCGAGAGAAAAAGTTTGAGGACTTTTACTGCTTGTTCGATCGTTCGAGGTTTTCTAGACATATAATGTACGATCTTTTACTCCTCTTTTCATCATGCAACTGAAGTCGATAACCAAGAAGGCCTCTGCGTATAAGGACCTCATGGACTTATACGTAACACCGCTTTCTGTGCCTGACTTTTCTGTCTCCTCCGAGCCGACAAGCTCTTTTCAAGAAAAGGAGGAGGTGGAAGCCTTTAGGTTATCGGCGGGTATTCCCGCCGAAATCCGGTTATACACTCCCGACCAACTTAGACATGCGGAGTATCTAGGAGGATTTTTTGTCATGTACGAGTATCCTTTTAGAATAGGATTTATGTGGCCATTTACTCCTCTGGTTAGGGAGTTCCTGGGTATTTTCGACTTATCTTCTGGTCAGATCTTGCCCGAATTTTGGCAAATCTTTCAGGAGATTGATCGGATCACCGGTGATTGGGATGTCCCTTTCACGGTGCGTGATCTGTTAACGGAGTTTGACGTGAAGTCGGACGACTATCGCCGTTATAGCCTATCCTCTAGGCTAAGAGGAGGACATACGTTGGTTCCTGACACCCTGGTCCGTGATCGTGGGTGGAAGGCCAAATATGTTCTCGGTCGTGTACGGTCGCTTGGTCGTATAGACGAGGATACTTCCTGGGTCGCGTCTGGGTGGAACACCAGCGGTATAAATTTTGTTTTGTCGTACGTCTTTTAGTACTTAGATTTGTCTTTTGCTAATTTTTTGTCACTTGTTTTCAGATATCGATTTTGCGAGGTTCGGTCCCGTAGTCAATTCTCAAGAAAAAGTTGCAAGACTTTTTTTTGTGGGGTCGGAGAGTTATTTGACTCTCCTAGTCGTACGACCGTTAGCACCTCAGAAGCTGAAGAAAGAAGTCAATGAGAGACTTCGTCAAGTAAGTGTTTATTAATCGTGCGTCTTCTGTCTTTCTTCAAATCGTACGACAATTTTTGACACTCTCTTTTTCTACAGGTGGTTCTGATATATGCAGTCTACCTCGGGTAAGGCGAAGAGAGAGGCTGTTTGGGCAAAAAATCACGTCGTACGACCACGAACAGAACAGGTAAGATGCACGTTATAATCCAAATCTTGTATTAAGATAAGGTCTCGACAAGAACCCAGAAAACATCCGTCGTCTCCCGTAAAAGGTAAAGTCGTACGTCTCCCATGACACTCGACCATAGCATCGCCCGTCCCGTACGACCATCGCGTAAGATCATTGCACCTTCGACCAAAGCTAACGTTAACCTTGACTGTTACGTTTGTTAAGTATTTAATGCAGGAGTCAAAGCCATTAACAGCAAGCAGCCGTAACGGATGAAGAGCATTATGGATAATCACTCCGACGACCGTTTCCAGCCGTTGTAGCCGTTGATCAAATCATTAATGGAGCTAATCAATGGCACGAAGACTATAAAAGTCAAGCTAAAGCCTCATTTCAAGGGACATCAGTTAACATCTGATATACATCAGCGAACATCACAAAGCAGCAGAGAAAATCATCCAAACTCATAGCAAAGAACATTCAAACTCTGGAGATCAAGTACTGAAAGCCAGAACCCTACAGCGAACTCAAGAACACTCGAAGGAAAGCTCAAGTATCGCTCTCGACGCACGGCAATAGCCCTCGACCAGAAGTTTACACTTTGTATTCACACACGACAAACACCTGTTTTTACATTTAAACATTTGTACTTTACATTTCGAAGCTTTTCCTTCATTTGTATTGTAATCTTTGTACGATCGACACCAGTACCAAGGACATCACCCCTGATTGGCGACCATAGTGCAGCGACGACACCCACTGTCGTCCGCAGGTTTTTTCCTTGTTTGAGGTTTTTCCTGCGTCATCAAATCCCTTGTTTCTTTATTTTATTCCCCGTCGCACGTCTCGTCGAAAGATTCTTTCTTTAGTTGATTAAGTCCACATCGACCTTAAGTTGTCCCTTTGGTGCGATTTTTGGCATTAACAGTTTGGCGCCATCCGTGGGACCTCATCTAGAGAAAATCCTCGACGAACGTGCATTCTACTAATAGTTTCTTGGAGTTTCTTCTATTTTTGTTGCAGGAAAATGGCAGCCTCTGGAAATCCGCAGCAAGCCGTCGCTCAGATGTATCAGGAGCTCGAGGTTGCCAGGAATCAACTCAATGCAATGGCAGAGCAGAATCGCAAAGCAGCTGAAGAGATCGCGCGGCTAAGAATCCTTTTGGATCCCAGAATGGTCCTAGACCATTCATCCAGAATCCAGGTCCGGAACCAGGCCCGCCCGCGCAGAATCAGCATCCAGGCCCGCCCGCGCAGAATCAGCATCCAGGTCCATTCATGCAGAATCAGCAGCCGGGTCCGTTCATTCCGAATCCCCAGTCTGGGCAGATTCCCCCTCAGCACATCCGACCACCACCCATGAACAATGGATCCCAATCATTGCAAGATGGCGCTCAGCCGTTTCAGAATGGATCCCAACCGTTTTCCCAACCGTTCCAAAGTGGTCCGCAACCTTTCCAGCAAGGATCGCAATCTTTCCAGCAGAGATCGCAGCCATTTCAGCATGGACCACGATCGTTTCAGAATGGACCACAGCAATTCCAACATGGGTCGCACCCATATTTTGTCCCGTTCAACAGGGACACCAATGGTTCGTCAAATGGTAATGACACTAGCCTAGGGACCAACCCCTCGACAGGGGCAAATCCTGATCTTAACGATCCCGTCGCCCAGCGTTTGAAGATGTTAGAAGACCAAAATGAGCGCGTCCTGTCCTTGCTCGCCAAGTTGCCTGGGGCAGCCGTGCCTGTCGACGTCGAGCCTCGCTCGGGGTATCAGGTGTCGCCCTTCATCGACGAGATCGCCACCGTCGAGGTCCCAAAGAAGTATAACATTCCTGCCTTCACTCCCAAGTATTCGGGTGTGACCAATCCAACCGAGCATATCGCGCAGTATAAGCAGCTCATGTGGACAACCTCGATTCCACACATGTAGCAGGAAGTATGCATGTGCAAGAGTTTCGGGGCGACTCTCACCGGTCCAGCTCTCCAGTGGTTGATCAATCTCAAACCCAAATCTATCGGGTCGTTCGCCGAATTGGTCAACCAATTCTCCCGGCAATTCGCCAGCAGTCGCAAGATGGAAAAGCAGACTAGTGATCTGTATTATGTCATGCAGAAGACCAATAAGTCTATTCGAAATTATTTCAATAGATTCAATGCCGAAATGATCAGTATCCGCAATTGTGACATCAAAACTGCGATCGAAGCTTATAAGCGTGGTCTAGACGATAGTTCAGGTCTATATATCGATCTGACCAAGTATCCCCCAGAGACTTTCGAAGACGTCAAACCTCGAACCTTGGCATATATGAGGGTCGAGAATGATGCCGCCTTTCGTCGCAAGCACACTGACGACAAGAAGTCGTTAGGCGTCAGAAAGCCAGAGTTCAAGACAAAGGCTATTTACAGAGTAGAGCCAGCGCGCCAAATTTCAAATGTTTGTTTCAAGACGAAAGCAGAGGCCAAGACCGCGACTAAGTTCACTCAGTACCCCAAGATATCCTCTTACGGATTCAAAGGATCTACAAAGGACCTAGTCGAAGCTCTGAAAAGTTCCCAAGCTACCATTCGATGGCCAAAGAAGTCCGACCTGGACGATGCTAAGAAAGACAAATCAAAGTGGTGCGACTTCCATGCCGATCATGGTCATGCGACAGACGACTGTATCGCATTGAAGAAGGAACTAACATATCATTTTCCGAAAGGAAATCTCAAAGATATCATCGACGATGTCGCTGTTCCAGCTAATAGCCATCGACCGTCGACCCCCAAGCACGCGAAAGTCGTCAATTGCATCACCAGTAGTTCAGACGTATGTGGTCTGACGTATTCTGCGGCCAAGCGTCATGCCAGTCAGGCACCCGATGATCGGCCTATTCCTCGCTCGTCCAGACCCAAAGGAGATTTGGAGCTAGAAGCCATGAAGATTGTGTTCGACCATGTCGACCTTGGCGACTCGTATCAGAAGCATCACGACGGGTTGATCATTCAGCTCACAGTCGGTAACTGTCTAACGCGTCGAGTCTTGATCGACGGGGGCAGCTCAGCAAATGTCATTTTTCTCAACACTATCAAAGCCATGGGAATCGATCGCTCGGAAATCACCCGACGTTCGACGACTTTGGTCGGTTTCAATGGAGAAGCGACGAGCACCTTTGGAGAGATAATTTTGCCTATCTACACTGGAGGAGTCAACAAGCAAACCAAGTTCAGCGTCATCGACTGTGCGTCGGCCTATAACATCATCTTAGGTCGACCATGGATCCATGATATGAAAGCTGTTCCTTCGACGTATCATCAAATATTGAAATTCCCTACGCCATGGGGAATCTAGGAGATCAAGAGTGAGCCAAAAGTCGCTCGTGAATGCTACAAGTCTACCTTGAAGCCGAGAAAATAAACTGAAGTCGCAAGATCAAGCTCTCGACAGGTTCGTTCTTCTATCCCTAAATTAATATCTTTTCCACAGGGATAAATCTACTATGGTGCCTCGTCGCACGACAACATAGTCGACCGCAGGACAATATTTCTCCGTGTCATTCTGTCATTTAAAACCTATCTTTTCCTCCCGAAAAGGATACGGTAATAAATGACAGGGGGCAAATAGAGAGAGTCTGAAATGGTACGTTCTCTAACTCTTTCTCATACGATTTTTTCTCACAAAACGTTTACTGACTTAAGCATCGGAGGGTCGTTGGCTAGCCAACGACCAACCCCCGACATCGTTTTATCGCAGAATCGCACGACAGTAATCATTAAGTCTACTATATGACTTTAATATCGCAAGGTCGAACGACATAAACGATCAGGTCTCTAACTTGATCATTTCTCCACAGGGGCATACGACACAAACTCACTGTACGATCTGGTCGTACGATCACAGAGTCTAAACGACTTCACCCCTAAGTTTCTTAACTTTCGTACACTGAATGGATGCTTTAATCGCGTGTTTTTATATTTGTTCTTATCATCGTATTACAATGAGTACCTTAGTCGCATGATTTCATATGTATTTTATGTTCGACTTCATAATCAATATGATTTGAATAAAGCATAAGATTCAAAGCAAAAGATATATTCGTTGAGTAAACCATCATATACATACTCAACCCTCGATAGGTCAAGTGGCAAAAACAACAAGGAAAGAAAAAATTTTAGACGACAGGGGGAACATCGGTCGTATCCCTGCTCGAAGTCCCGACCTGAGGGCCTTCATCTGCCACTTCTCCCGCACGAATCTCCTGCAGTTCATACTGAGCATCGAAAAGCTGAATGGCTAGCTCGTCAGCACGCGCCAAGGCAAACTTCTCCCTATCTAAAGCCGCCCTCTCTCTCTCCAATGTCGCAACTTCTCTTTCAAGGACATACGCCATCAACCCTTCAACCTTCGACATCCCAGCGTGTAATGCCAAAGACGACTGGAACGTCTGAAAAATAACACAAGAAAATATTAGATGACTAAACGAACGTGACAAGTCATGAAAGATTGACACTCACCGTGAACGCCAGACTGGCAACTTGAGATCCAATCTCTCCGGCCGGAACTCCACGAAAACGCTCCCCGAAAGACGGGAGCAAATACTTCCCCAGATGAGGGAACGACGCCGTCCCGTCTAGGACACCATCCGCCATAAAGTCAGACGACAATCTAAAATTGACCGTCATAACTTCGGCCGACGATCCCTCGCCCCTGTCGGCAGATATTGGGATCGACACTTGAGACACCGGTTTCGTCACCGTCGTCGGAAGCGCAGAACTTGCTGGTGTCGCATCCATCACGCCAGGACGGCTAGATGACGCCTTCGCCTTCTTAGGCAGAACAACTCCCGGTAAGTTATCAACCCTCGACGACGGTTCCCTCAGGACTGTCCTCTTGGTTCTCTTCTCGCTCGACCCAGCTGTCGAAACATTTTTGCCCCGAAGGGCACGCATAACCTGCTTTCCTCTCGCCCTAGAGACTGATTTCCTCTCGGTCGGCACTGATCAGGAAATACATGAAGCGTCAGACAGATAGAGTAAACGAAATGAAATAAAAACTATGGTACACTTACCAGTCGCCTCTTCCTGCACGTCCTCATCCTCATCCTCGACCGCTGATTGCCACGAAACGAAAGATCGGTCATCAACACTAAGACTCAAGAACTTGCTGATCTTAGCCTGGGAACCCACAGTCGGTTTCACTTCGTCAAGCTGAATCTCTGAAGACGACAAGAGGAAAATGATAAGTAAAAATCATAAAGATAAATAAAACTCGGAAACAAACGAAGCATACCTGTCTTATTCCAGTCTGACCGCATCCAATTGCTGCTGGAATCCAATGACTCGGTAAGAACAAATACATACCTCGACTTCCACCCACGATCATTGACGCCAGTTCCCAAAACCAAGGCACGATCACCCTTGAACTTAGAATAAGGACTATAACGCCAGTTCTTATCCTTTTTAACTTGGTACACCGCCAAGAAATCATTCATGATCATAGGAGACTCCCATTTCGCGGACGCTCGCTCGATGACCAGCAAAACTCGCCAAAGTTGGGGCATTAATTGTCCCGGTGACACATCGAAATCCTGCATGAATGACTTGGCTAAACCAGAAAACGGCCATTGAAACCCTATCTTAAAAGGATACTCGTACAAAACGAGATATCCCTCAGGGCAATCCTTAGAACGAACAATCCCCGGACACAGCAACTCTACATTTGCAGGAATTTTTGCTAAACTCCTAAAAGAATCTAAGTCTACGTGATTCATGATAAGACTAGCAGGCTCCATCGACATTGTGAATCAAAGGACAGAACAAGGTCTTATATAAACGCTCTCAACTGCGGTTTGAAGATTTGCAACGATTCGAGTAAGTTCGGACGAAGAATGGAAAGGAATCAAGGCGAAATCTCTTCCCAAATAAACACTTCAAAAATATAGCAAGAAAAGATCCGTCGTGATCTTTATTTATACAAACGATCGCATCAAGTCGAATCCCTGGATGATTTCCCCGCGTTCGTGTCCTTTCGTATATCCGCCCGGATCTTCGACATCTGTCCTCGACAGCTGGTAAGCATCATCGTGTGTCAGTATGACGTCACGACCTCGTTCCCTTTTCAACTTCTCGTTCAGTTAGAAATGGACCAGTCTAGCTCCAAGGCGATTGAGGTAATTTCTAACTCTTGTCTTATTTCCTATGCGTCCGATTGACAAAATTTAAAACTTAAATTTGACATTCAATTTTCAAATTTTGGGGGCAAGCTGTTTGGGCAAAAAATCACGTCGTACGACCACGACTAGAACATGTAAGACGCACGTTATAATTCAAATCTTGTATTAAGATAAGGTCTCGACAAGAACCCAGAAAACATCCGTCGTCTCTCGTAAAAGGTAAAGTCGTACGTCTCCCATGACACTCGACCATAGCATCGCCCGTCCCGTACGACCATCGCGTAAGATCATTGCACCTTCGACCAAAGCTAACGTTAACCTTGACTGTTACGTTTGTTAAGTATTTAATGCAGGAGTCAAAGCCATTAACAGCAAGCAGCCGTAACGGATGAAGAGCATTATGGATAATCACTCTGGCGACCGTTTCCAGCCGTTGTAGCCGTTGATCAAATCATTAATGGAGCTAATCAATGGCACGAAGACTATAAAAGTAAAGCTAAAGCCTCATTTCAAGGGACATCAGTTAACATCTGATATACATCAGCGAACATCACAAAACAGCAGAGAAAATCATCCAAACTCATAGCAAAGAACATTCAAACTCTGGAGATCAAGTACTGAAAGCCAGAACCCTACAGCGAACTCAAGAACACTCGAAGGAAAGCTCAAGTATCGCTCTCGACGCACGACAATAGCCCTCGACCAGAAGTTTACACTTTGTATTCACACACGACAAACACCTGTTTTTACATTTAAACACTTGTACTTTACATTTCGAAGCTTTTCCTTCATTTGTATTGTAATCTCTGTACGATCGACACCAGTACCAAGGACATCGCCCCTGATTGACGACCATAGTGCAGCGACGACACCCACTGTCGTCCGCAGGTTTTTTCCTCGTTTGAGGTTTTTCCTGCGTCATCAAATCCCTTGTTTCTTTATTTTATTCCCCGTCGCACGTCTCGTCGAAAGATTCTTTCTTTAGTTGATTAAGTCCACGTCGACCTTAAGTTGTCCCTTTGGTGCGATTTTTGGCATTAACAGAGGCCCAGCTGGCCTTGGCTAAGAAGGCCAAGGAGTTGAAAAGAAAGGATCCTCCGACATCGGGGTCGGAGGTTTCGAAGAAGACGAAGTCGGTTCCCTCGAGGGAACCGTCGTCGACGGGTGGAGAGCCTTTGTAGGTCTCCACTCCTGAGAAAGCGAAGACGTCTGCGGACGTGCCGAGGATGACGCCGACTCCGCCCGGGTCGTTCACTGCAGAGGAGAAGGTGAAGGGTCCTCAGACGGAGGGGTCCCCTGAAGTTACGACGGTAAACTTTCCGTTACCGTCGGACTTCTTGTTAGACGGCGTCCAGGATAGGGCGAAGATTTTCCCTAACTTGGGAAACTTTCTCCTACCAGCTTTCAAGGATCGCTGCCGTAGCACTACCGTGGACGAGATAGGGTCTCACGTCGCAGGCATGGCATTCCTGGTAAGTATTTCATTTTTGTCGTATGTCTCTTCCTCTCTTTAGTAAGTCAGACTTACCTTATGTATTTTCGTGCGATTGCAGGCGTTTCAGGCATCGCTGTGCCTTTTCGGCCAACTGGAGGAGCTCTAGAAGGTCGAACCTTGCATCGCTGAGAAACTTTAGCGAGCGCAAGATGACGAGCGTAAAGCTCGAGAGGAGGAGCGGGCGGCTAAGGCCAAGGCAGAGGCTCTCTACGTTCAAGTGGACGATCTCAAGAGTCTCCTGGAGACGTCGTCGCTGGAGAAGGAGGGGCTCTAAAATTGTCTCAAATAGACGTTAGAAAGGGCTTCTGCTTATGAAGCAGAGGTGATGAAGGCTAAAGCATCCCTCACCGTGCGCGAAAAACAGGTGGGGAGCTAAAGGTGTCGGTTAAGGCCGCTGAGGCCAAGACGGGGGCCTTAGAGGAGAAGATCCTCTCGTTCCGGGAGCTGACCCGTCTGAGGGTTAGGGCGGCAATCATGCGCCGTCATCTGCAGGGGAAGAATCCCTTGGCTGGCGCTGAGGCCGAGCGCATCCTAGAAAATGTCGGGACCGAGGAGGATCTCGACCAAGAAGAGAGGATCGACGATACTGACTCCGCAGAGACCAAGACGGGTGGTGCGGAAGACGAGGGTGGAGTCGACCAGGGCCCTCAGTAGATTTTGTAACTTTGTATTATAAGGCGACCATTGGTGGTCGTGCCTTTTATTGTACTACTTTTGGAGTTAATACAAACATGTTTTTCATTATACCGTGTGTTTTACTTTGTTGTAAATAAACAAAATAAACTAGTATAGAAAGTAGTAAAGCGAACGTAGAATCGTACGATACGGGTACATATAACTTTGGAAGTAGTCGGGCGACCGGGTCGTAAATATTCTAAGTATGGAACTCAAGTCATAAGACTTTGGTTCCGACACTTAACTTAAAGAACACTTGTGAGGATCACAAGACTTGTGTAATGAATCATAAGATTCTTTTTGTGATATGCAAGTCCTAGAGACTGGCTTCTCACTGTAAAATCTGTTGTGATCATAAGATCTATGTACTGAGTTGTAAGATTCAGTTCTCGTCGTACGAGTCGTAAGTTACGGGTCATGACTTTATCGATCGTGACATATTTATCATGACCTTGTAGTCTGAAAGACTCTGTCTTCTCAGGATATAGATCGTAAGACTGGCGTTACGTGCGATCATGCAAGCCTGCAATGTAAGATTCAGGGGTGGTCGTTGGCTTGACCAACGACCCTCCGATGCTTAAGTCAGTAATCGAGAAAATTTAAAAGAAGTACTTTTTTAGATGTACTGCGTTCCAGCTTCGTGGGATGTCTTGGTCGTCGAGGGTTTGAAGCCTGTAAGCACCCTTCCCGACGACCTCAGATATTCGATAAGGTCCTTCCCACTTAGTGGACAACTTACCTGCATTTGGTTCCTTAGTGTTCTGGAACACCCGTCGTAAAACGTAGTCACCTTCCTGAAATATTTTCGCCTTAACATTTTTATTGAAATGTCGCTCGACGACTTGTCGTTGAGATGCCATCCTGACTAAAGCAGACTCTCTTAACTCTTCAAGAGCGTCGAGGTCGTAGCTTAGGTCTACCAAGTTATGATCGACGTACGTATGTCTCGATGTCGGGAGCTGTACTTCAATAGGTAAGACGGCTTCGCAACCGTAGACCAGTGAAAAAGGTGTTTGCCCTGTCGACGTTTGGGGCGTCGTACGATTGGCCCATAGGACCGATGGGAGTTCTTCGACCCACTTCCCTTTTGCGGCCTTAAGTCTTTTCCTGATTGAATTGACGATGACTTTGTTGCTCGATTCTGCAAGACCGTTAGATTGGGGATAACGTGGGGTTGAGGTCGTAAGTTTGATATTACGGTCCTCACAAAATCGCAATGTACGATCGCTTATGAACTGCGACCCATTGTCACACACGATTTCAGAAGGGATTCCGAACCTGCATAGGATGTTAGTCTGGATAAAAGAAATAACTTCTTTGTCCCGAATCTGGGAGTAAGCGGCCGTTTCTATCCATTTAGAAAAATAATCTGTAAGGACTAACAGAAAGACCTTCTGCCCTGGGGGCAGGAGGTAATTTGCAAACGATGTCCATTCCCTACCTCATGAAAGGCCATGGGATTAAGGACGTATGTAAGGGTTCGGAGGGTTGGTGGGTCATACCTGAATGTCGTTGACATGCGTCACAGCCTTGGACGTACCTGGTGGCATCTTGCCTTAATGTCGGCCAATAATAGCCTTGTCGTGAGATACGATTTGCAAGACTGCGACCACCTGAGTGGTTGCCACATTCGCCATCGTGCATCTCTTTTAGGATATTTTGTACATGTTCGGAATTATCGATGCATCTTAGGTTTAGACTTATCGACGAGCGTCGATAGAGTCTATCGTCAATGGTTATGTATTTCGATGCTTTGAATCGAATCTTGCGAGCTTCCATTCGATCTCCAGGTAGTTGGTCATGCATAAGATAATTTTTGATGTCAGTCGACCAACTGTCTTCTGTGCTAAGAGCACAGATTTCTTTAGAGTCTTCAATAGACGAGGTCACTAGATGGATCATAGGAATAGTGTCGAACGACGGATTATTGAGTGTTGATCCAAGGTTGGCTAGCGCGTCGGCTTGAGTATTTTGATCTCTGGGGATTTGCCCGATTGAGAATGGATCAATCATCTTGGATTTATCTTTGGCTATCTTGAGATAGGCCATCATTTTGGAATCTTTAGCTGAAAATTCTCCGCTCATTTGGTTTATGACTAGTAGAGAATCGCTTCTGACGTGGAGCCCGACTGCCCCCAAGTCGTGAGCCATATTCATGCCCACGATCAGAGCTTCGTACTCTGCCTCGTTGTTAGTAGCTTTGAAACTGCATCGTATGGAGTACACCATCTTGCCCCCTTGTGGGGACTTTAAGACGACATTAAGGCCTGCTCCTCTAGAGTTTGAGGAACCGTCGACATGGAGTATCCAAGTCGTGTCGCTTATAGTCGCCACAATACAAATCTCGGCATGTGCTTCTTTTTCCAGTTCGGGACTGAAGTCAACGACAAAATCGGCTAAAGCCTGCGATTTTATTGCCGTGCGAGGCTTAAAGTCGATATCGTAGCTACTGAGGTATATACTTCATATTGCTAGTCGCCCTGATAGCTCAGGTTTTCTCAGGATCGACTTAAGAGGAAAGCTCGTCACGACGGTAATGGGATGGGATTCAAAGTAGTGTCTTAACTTCTTCGCTGTTGTCACGAGCGACAAGAGTAATTTCTCCATAGACGTATATCGGGTTTCTCCGTCTAAGAGCGACTTACTGACGTAGTAAATCGGCACTTCCTGCCTGTCGTCTTCTCTTGTTAAGACGACACTTACGGAGTGAGGACTTACGGCGAGGTACAGTTGTAGGACCTCGTGTTCTTCTGGTTTCGAAAGTAATGGCGGGATGGCCATATATTCTTTCAATCGTTGTAATGCTAGCTCGTGATCGTCAGTCCAGTCGAAGCCCTTGTTTTTTCTTAAGACGTTATAGAATAGACGACATTTGTTTGACGATCGTGAGATAAAGCGATTTAAGGCGGCCACATGACCCGTGAGTCATTGGACTTCCTTGAATTTTGGGCGACTTGATGTTCATAAACGCTTTGATTTGATCCGGGTTTGCCTCTATGCCTCGCCGTGTGACCATATAGCCCAGGAATTTCCCGGCGCTTACCCCGAAAGAGCATTTCGTGGGATTTAATTTCATCTGGTACTTTCGCAGGATGTCGAAGGATTTCTTCAGGTGATCGATATGATTGGTCACCTGCTTGGACTTGACAAGCATGTCGTCAATGTAGACTTCCATGGTGTCGCCAAGATGCTCTTTGAACATCTTGTTAACCAATCGCTGATAAGTCGATCCTGCATTCTTCAGACCAAAAGGCATGACTTTGTAACAATAGATGCCTTTGTCTGTCATGAAAGCAGTCTTGTCTTGGTCCTCGCTGTGCATCAATATCTGGTTATACCTAGAATACGCATCCATGAACGTCAGGAGTTCATGTCCCGCGGTCGCGTCGACCATAGCGTCGATGTGGGGTAGTGGGAACGGATCTTTTGGACATGCCTTATTAAGGTCTGTGAAATCTATGCAGACGCGCCACTTCCCATTCTTCTTTTGTACGACCACGACATTGGCTAACCAATCGGGGTATTTTACTTCTCGGATCTTCCCAGTCTTAAGTAAGTTATCGACTTCATCGTTGATTACTTTGTTTCGCTCAGGGGTGAACTTTCGACGCTTTTGCTTTACTAGTTTAAAAGAGGGATTGACGTTCAACTTGTGAGATATGACATTGGGGTCTATACCCACCATGTCCTCGTGCGTCCAAGCGAAACAATCAGCATATTCCTGCAAAAAGGAGATTAGTTGACTTTTTATGTCAGGATCTAATGATGCCCCCATGAAGACAATCTGATCAGGCTTATTCTGATCCAGGATGACTTCTTCCAAACGATAGTCATTTGAGGATTCAGGGATATCCTGGATCTGTAACTGCTGCGCTGCAGGATCTGGTTGGGTTGCCATTATCCTGGAATCAACAAAAACTTTTCGAGATCGTTAGAGCGATATATACGATGGTCTGAGATTTTCTCTAGATGGGGTCCCACGGATGGCGCCAAACTGTTAATGCCCAAAATCGTCCAAAAGAACAACTTAAGGTTGATGTGGACTTTTAACAACTAAAGACACGTATCTCGAGACCAAGCAACACAGTTGCAAGGAAAAAGCAAGTAAGACAAGAGATCTGGTGACGCGGAAAACCCCAAAACGAGGGGAAAAAACCACGGTCGACCTGTAAGGGTCGACGGTGCACTATAGTCACCAAACAGGGACGAAAGTCCTTTTGTAACAAGTGTTTTGTGTACAACAGATTATAGATAAATGTAAAAATAGACTGTGTGTAAATGACGTGTGTCGTGCGTTAATTGTGCGAAATAAGCTGCTGTCGTCCGGTTCGAACTGCTGTCGTGCGAGGGTTGCCTTAGCGATATTTGTTCGAATGCTCTGGAGATTGCTGTGTTTTTGATGTGAAATAGTTCAGAGAATAGACGAGGAAGATGTTGATTCCGGTAAGAATAGATAGCTTTTTCGGTTGCAGCACAGGCCTTTATATAGCTTCTGCTGATCATTAAAGGTGTCTTTATGGCGCACTTTGTAACCGCTGTCGGGCTTTAAATGCCATTGATGACTTGTCCATTACTGGCCGTTTACACCATGAATGTTTGTAGACCTGCATTAATGAACAAAAGAAACGGTGTTGACTGTTAACGGTTAGTAAAATCGTACGACCGTCATAAGTCTCATACGTCGGTCGTACGGAACGTACGACCAGCATAAAAATGTACGACCGAGCAGTCGTCTGTAAACAATTTGTAAGACCTTATCTTAATTCAAGAGTTGTCTTATGGAAATGTTATCAGAGTTTCCTCACGTCGGTCGTGAGGTGTGATTTTTTACCCAAACAATTGAAACCTCGTGTTGGGGCATCTTCCTAAATCGAAACGTGGCGCTGGCTGCTACGCTATAGGGAAATAAGTTACGCCTTCTCCACCAGGCACCAGCAATTGCTTTTGGCGTAGTGGTAAGCGCTTGGATCCTAACATGTGGTATCAGAGTAGGTCACGGGTTCGGATCCCATGGAGTGCATTTAAAATGCCAAAGGCATGCTGTGCAGCCATTGACTTCTAGCGAAGCTCTCGTTAGTGTTGGCAGATGCTGGGGGGGGGGTGGGGATCGTTGGGTCATTGACCAACATCTTCCTAAATCGAAACGTGGCACTGGCTTCTACGCTATATGGAAATAAGTTACGCCTTCTCCACCAGCAATTGCTTTTGGCGTAGTGGTAAGCGCTTGGATCCTAACACCACAGCCTTTTGAACGAATTTTGTGGGCTCTCCTACTTCATCTTCTCCCCGACTTTGGCTTTCTCTTCTCGGTCTCGGGCGTAGACTCTCTCCATAACCTTAGCCTCTTCGATCGTCTCTCGGAGGTTAGTGGCTTTGGAGTAACGGACCATTGCCATCATATCAGCCGACAAACCCTTCAAATACGCTTTAATCTTTTCTTTCTCAGTTGGGGCCACGTGCCCCACAAGGTTCAACTTCTCCATGAACAATCGGGTATACTCCCTCACCAACAAATTCTCTTTCTTGATCGATCGGAAATCTTCTTCGATGATATTCATCTTTTGCTTATTGCAGTACTCTTCTAAGATCTTTCTCTTGAAAGCGGCCCAAGTCATTTTGGCCAGAACTGAAGCTTCTAGGGTGGCGGTGTAGACATTCCACCAAGTCAAAGCTGAACTTCTGAGCATTTAAGAACCAAAGTTCACTTTCTGGTTCTCTTCACAGTCACAAGCCCTGAAGGCTTGCTCAATCTCCCGAATCCAGTTCATACACGCCACCGGAATATCTGAACCGGAAAACTCAGATGGTTTACAACACAGAAACGTTTTGTAGGAACAAGCTCTCCTCACTGTCCTCGGCTCCAAAGTAACCAACCCGTACGTCCGATTCTCATCATCGGTTCCCTCGGACCTCGCTACGAACACATTCTCTTCAATTATTTCATGACGGCGCGGGTTAGTATCCCTGTCCTCCAGTAGTTTCATGAACAATTCATGTTGCTTAACCATGGTCTCGTTCATGACCCGCATCATGTCCATCATTTGGGTTTGAGGAGTTACCTCCGTTATGACTGGGCTGGTGGAGGTAATATTTGTCCTTGGAATCTGTTCCACTTACCCACCCAACAGAGGTGGAAGTGGGGGAGGGAAAGCTGATGCATTTAGGTTCGGTTGATTGGCCGTGGATTCAGTTAGAGCGTTACCCTTCGGCGAAGCCTGAGGTCTACTCCGAGTATTTACCATTTCCGTACTATCACATTCGAGAATAAAGATGAGAAAGTAGGCTACAAGATACACATAAGGAAACGTACTAGTACAATCATCGGTCATCATAATCATAGCAATCAAGCATGCTCATGTAACAATATATTCATAATAGCAGTAGCTAATTGAAATTATGAACATACTACACATAAGAATTCTCGCTACCACTTTCATAATTCACAATAATGTAACTTATGTCGACTCCGAGACGTCCCAACTTAATGTCTCTACCCAATTTCCTTACTTTTCTTAACTTATTAGTCTCAGCTTAAGTCTAAGGCATCACACTAGCATACCTAGTTCACTTAGGGTCTGTTTGTTTTAAAAAAAAAGATCTTAATAGGTCTGAAATCATTTTCGGTCAGATCTAAACCTTTTAAGATTGTTTGTTTTTTTTATTGAAAAAAGATCTTAAAACCTCTAAGAGGGTGTTTGGGAATGCTTTTTAAATCTCCTTATTGACTTATTGGCTTTTCAAAAAGTCAATAAGTCAAAAATGGTGTTTGGCAAATCCAAAAGTGCTTTTAAAATAGCTTTTGGCCAAGCCTTGGAAACGTGATTTTAAGAAGTCAAGGAAACCTGACTTTTGGATTGGAAAATGACTTCTTGGTAGCAAATTTACAGAAATACCCTCATCCTATAAAATATAACAACAAAACTATAAATACATATGTTTACCATAATTTAATAATAAATAATTTGGTACCAAAAATAAAATAATTATTGTAAAATAAAATAAATTATTTAAATAAAATATCATGTAATATATCTTGTTTTGCGTTGTATAATTAAATAACAAGGCATGTCCTTTTTGGTCATTTTACATGTATAAGCTAAGCCAAACACTTTTTAAAAATAACTTATTGACTTGTTGACTTTTTCTATCTCAAAAGCTAATCCAAACACTTTTTTAAAAACTCATTTTCCAAAAGCAATAAGTCAATAATCACTTTTGGTCAAAAGTACTCCCAAACACCCCTAATTCTCTCTTATTCCACAAGAGGTGGGTATATCTCTTAAAAACTCTGACCGTGTGCCCCAAAACCTCTCAAACGCTTCCATCCGCCTCCATCTCTTCCATTTGTCTCCATCGCCTCCTGCAGATTACCTTAACTTGTTTAATGCACTCCATCGATCGATTTGCAATTGAAATCGAGGCAGCTTTTTCAAATCGCGGTCTGCAATCGAGGTAGCTTTCACCAAATCGAAGATACATCGTCTCCTGTAGAACGAAGACCTTCTCATCCTCCTGCGTCGCCTCCATCGCCTCCTCCAAATCGAGGTACCTTTTTCAGTCCAGATCTCGATTGACTTCTTCTTCAGTTGCGATTGATTCAAAAACTTGTTTGTTGGTTCTCTATTCATTAGCTTCTGTAATTGCTGTTTTCACTTGCCATCTTCTTATGGTTGTTGGTGTTTGATTTCAATTAGGAGTTGGGAATTGCAATTGCAATTGCAGTAGGCCAAATTACTTCTGGTTTATCAAGAGGATTATTCTTAAAGCACTTCCACATTGCACACAACCTGTAGTAGAGAGCATAAACCTTCATCATATGCAAATGGCTGAAATAATTTTAAAATATTATTCTTAAAATTAACAGATTATTTTACGGGTGAACTGAAGTGGTTAGTTGGTAAAATGAAAAAGTTTGGAGATGGGTTTTGATGGAATATTGGTGTTGTAGTTGTAGTTGAAGAAGAATTGCATATGAAGCACATGGGGGTGGTCTATTCAGAGGGTTAGTTGTCTTTTAAAGTTTATGGCATTATGAATGCATTTCACTTTCACTTTCACATCAGGGGTGGGGAAGGATGTTTTTTATGGTCCATGGAGGTTGGTTGGTTGGTTTCAAGATTCTTCTGCTGCCATATAATCTTAGCTTCAATAATTCATTGGAATGCAATTACAGTTGGGGAACATAAGCATAAAGCAGACCAACCAATAAAAACATGTTTTTCTATAAATTTAATTATTTGAATGGTGTTTTTAAGATCTTTGTGTTGTGGTGAATGGTTTAATGGTTGGTTGTTCAGCATTCAAACTGAGACCAGTATTACTAAGTTAACAATATTCAATCTCATCAATAATTCAACATATACACTTGAAAATAATTTTATAGATTTTTTGTGAAAATTTGAGATCAAGCTAAATGGTTATTAGTTATATCTACATATATCAATATTAAAATATAGTTTTTATACGTTTTCAATTGAAGATTTGACTGGAATTTTTAAAAAAGAGTGGTAAAAAAGAAAGGTGAGAATTGAAGTTGATGTGTATGAAGTAATTCACGACGTGGCTTACTTGAAGTTTGTGGTACTAAAGAGTAATTAGTTTATGGGTTTTTTTGGTTGTCTTATGAGGGTTAACATTGATACCCTTTATGCATGAGCAAAGAAGCATATGACGTGATTGTAATCTGGGTGTTCTTTCTAATGTGTTGTGATATAATTCTGCAACTTTTGTAACTATGTTATTCTATACTGATGCTCATTATAAACTTTGTCTATATATGTAAGCATCATTTAGTCGCTATACCAAATGGCTCATTATAAACTTGGTCTATCTGCAACTTTCATTTCTTGTTTGGGAAACTTTATAATTAAGAAGAGTTGTTTCTTGAAGAAACCCTTTGTTCACAATTTTAGTAGAATTTGTTACAGTTTGGCACCTCTCATTTGAGAGGTTGAGGTTAAAGGGCTAGATTGTGCTTAAACCAACGGAAATGCTGTTAATGCGTAATTACTTATTAATAAGGTGGATTGGATTTGATTGGATTGATGATGGGTGTGTTTGTTTGCTTATTTAGGAGCCAACGAACAGGAAGGTTATCGTTTGTGATGAGAAGCTGAAGACGATATTTGGAGATAAGGAGCATGTTGGGTTTCTGCAAGCATCAGGGCTAATTTCTCATCATTTCCTCAAGTAAAGTTCATCTGCTACCTGCTAGTTGCATTTGCTTTGTTTTCTAGTTTCTTAGGAAACAATTTTGGTAGTTGGTTATGGTTTATGTTGAAGGGTCTGAGTGGACAATTTGTGGTGCTGCTATATGTAATTGGTTTCCACAGCATCAAGATTAACCCTCTTGATCATATCCACTTTGACAGCAACCTGTTCCTTTCCTTGAGTTTTCTGTCCCTGCAAAATAGTCCCATAAATCTGACCTTTACCTTGCCCCTCAGCAGATTGCCCTTTATTCTGAATGACTGAGTTTTGGTTCCTGTTTTGACCTCCTTGAGCAATTCCTTGGTTTTTTAATTGACCACCATTTAATTAACTTCATGTTTCATAACATTTTTAATAGGAACAATAGCAATTTCCTCTTCTGTCTTAGGCCTTTTAATACAGTCCACCCATGTATGCCCAAACACATTACAAAAGTTGATTTTACTTGATTATGAGAAATTGCGACACATTTGATGCAAAATTAACATTGATTTTACTTGTTATGAGACTTGTTCATGTTTTCTATTGTGTTTGAATGAATGAACGCATTTCAGTTGAATTTTTGAATGTGCAAGAAATATATGGTAGTATAATTTAATTATAATGAATTGATGTTTTTATAAATTCAACGGTATAACATTTTGAGGCATAAAATATTTTTTTCTCATAATTTCAGCTTCAGCTATATATTTTTTAATATTTGGAGAAAAAGGGTTTGATTATTTGTTGAAAACCCCTCTTTTTTCTCATAATTTTCATGGGTTTTGTTTTCTTGGGAAAATATTGAATTTATCACCTGTTTCATGGTTTTCAGTAATTTGTTGTAAGATTACTCTATTTTGATGAAACTGAAAAACACCCATTTTGGGAATTATCATATCTTTTAGTTTCTGTGGTTACAATGATTCAAAGGGGCGTCTCATTTGGAGTTTATGTGGTTACAATGATTTATTAGTGGTGTTGGGTTATCTACTTCTTTTGTTTTGAATTAGCTATCTGTTTGTTGTTGGTAGTGCAACATCTATAGTTTAGTTTGCATAGTTCCCTTTAAAGCCCATCTCCACATTTCCATTTTATGAAAGTAAAGTTCCAGGGTCCACAAGCTCTCTGTATTTGTATTTGCTTAATGGTAGTTTAGACATTTAACAAATTTGGCACTCAGATCTGCATGGCTTTTACCAATTCTCTGAGGGGGTTCTGAAAGGATCCAAACCAAGCAGGGATAAGATCAAACACATATTTAAGGTAAATAATAATATAATTGTAGAGGCCATTGAAAAGTATGATGTAATTGCCACCGAACAAAATCCCAGCTTTAAAACAACAACAGGAGCAGCAAAAAAAACTTATTTGAATGCAACAATGAAAGCCAAAGATGTCCTCATACAAGGAAAATAACAAAATCTTTGTTGATGTTTTGCTTGTTTAATTAATTGATTATGATTATGATTCAGATTCAGATTCAGACGTTTCAATTTACAAAAACAAACAATCTTATGATTTAGATTCAGATTCAGATTCAGACGTTTCAATTTACAAAAAACAAACAGTCTTATGATTCAGATTCAGATTCAGACGTTTCAATTTAAAAAACAAACAGTCTTATGATTCAGATTTCAGACTTCAGCACCACCTCTTATAAAACATAAGTGAAATAAGATTTCAGACTTCAGACCTCTTAAAGAACAAACAGCACCTTAGTGAAATGACAAACGTGAGAGGTCAAATCTTTTTTTTTTGGGTAGGGTTCCTGGGCCTTCGGCCCAGTACATCCCTGGCAAACACACCGACCGCGAAGTAATGCAGCCCTGAGATAATCCCCAGTGGCCACAAGTGCTGCATGTGGGACTCGAACCCGGGCAAGCGCTATGAACTCCCCAGACCCTTATCACCACGCCACAACCCTTGTGATTGTGAGAGGTCAAATCTTAATTCTTTGAAATTTATACAATATTCATTAAAAATGACAAATGATAACGAACTAAAAACGAAGTTTATTTTCAATTAAATTATCGTCACCACTACTTTTATTTAGGGAAATTAATTAAAATACCTTAAGTCAAACCATGTTTTACTGAAATATCACAAATCTCTCCCATGTTACCAAAATACCCCAAAAATCCGCGATGGAGCCCGCGATCGCGGGTCCCAGGCCACGTGTCACCAAAGTTTGCCCACTTTGCCCGCGTTGGTCCCTCAAGAATGCCCGCGGTCCAGCTTTCCCCCCTCAAGAATGCCTGCGTGTGCAGTTTTGGTCCCTGCCCGCGTTTGACTCTCGTTGACCCCCGCGATCGCGGGCTACACGTGTCACCAATGTTTGCCCACTTTGCCCGCGTTGGTCCCTCAAGAATGCCCGCGGTCCAGCTTTCCCCCCTCAAGAATGCCCGCGTGTGCAGTTTTGGTCCCTGCCCGCGTTTGACTTTCTTTGACCCCCGCGATCGCGGACAAAAGTGCCACGTGTCGGCACAGGGTTAACCCTAAAATCACTTTGACGAACCAAACCCTAAATGTTTTCTTCGGCCGCACTATATAAGGGGGGGGGGGACCAAAAACCGGCCACTCTCATTTTTTTAATAACTCTCTCAATTTTTAATCAAACTCTCTCAATTTTCTCCCACTCTCTCAATTTTGTCGTGTGGAATACGCGTTCGGGTTTTGTGAAGATGTCTCGTATTACCTCTGTGGTATGTTTTCCTTATGTTTTTTGTTATTTTTTGTATGTTATTTTAAGTTAAGATATATGATTTGTAGGTTGTTATAGTGTTTATAACTTATGTTTGAATATGTTCTATGTTTAACATGATATGTATGGTTTTATGTTTGAATGTGATATTTGTATGTTATAATGTGTATGTTGTTATAGTGTGTTTTTTTATAAAAAAATTGTTAAAAGTGTTTTTTATAAAAAAATTGTTAAGAGTGTCTTATTATAAAAAAATTGTTAAAAATGTGTTTTTTTTTATAAAAACACACTCTTAACAATTTTTTTATAAAAACACACCCTTAACAAATTTTTATAAAAACAATTTTTTATAGTAAGAGCGTGTTTTTATAAAAAAATTGTTAAGAGTGTGTTTTTATAAAAAAACACATTTTTAACAATTTTTTTATAATAACACACGCTTAACAATTTTTTTATAAAAAAACACTCTTAACAATTTTTTTATAAAAACACACCCTTAACAATTTTTTATAAAAACAGTTTTTTTATAAAAAATTGTTAAGAGTGTGTTTTTATAAAAAAATGTTATAGTTTTATGGTTTTATGTTTGAATGTGATATTTGTATGTTATAATGTGTATGTTGTTATAGTGTGTTTTTTCATAAAAAAAATTGTTAAGAGTGTATTTTTATAAAAAAATTGTTAAGAGTGTGTTTTTATAAAAAAATTGTTAACAATGTGTTTTTATAAAAAAAAATTAAAAACGTGTTTTTTATAAAAACAATTGTTAAAAATGTGTTTTTTTTTTATAAAAACACACTCTTTTAAAAGTGTGTTTTTATAAAAAAATTTGTTAAGAGTGTGTTTTTATAAAAATTTTGTTAAGAATGTATTTTTTATAAAAAATTGTTAAAAATGTGTTTTTTATAAAAAAATTGTTAAGAGTGTGTTTTTTCATAAAAAAAATGTTAAAAGTGTGTTTTTATAAAAAAATTATTCTTAAAAGTGTGTTTTTATAAAAAATTGTTAAGGATGTGTTTTTATAAAAAATAAACCGCACTTTATCTCTATATAACAATATGATACGTTGAAATAAAATAAACCGCACTTTATCTCTATATAACAATATGATACGTTGAAATAAAATAAACCGCACTTTATCTATATATAACACTATTATACGTTGAAATAAAATACCACCGCACTTTATCTATATATAACACTATTATACGTTGAAATAAAATATCACCGCACTTTATCTATATATAACAATATGATACGTTGAAATAAAATAAACCGCAACATCTATATAAAATAAAATAAACCGCAGCATCTATATATAACACTAACTATAACATCTGTGAATGACTATGTAGAAGGATTTCTTTAACATCGACTTGACGCTAAGGTGCAAAGTTTCCTACATCGAGGAATTAGGAGCGCTCTTTAGGGGATTAGGTGATCGCGCGGATACCCTTGAGACCATCTATAGAGGGACACCGTTCGGGCCATGGATGGATGTGTCTTACTCTGGTGGTGACCCTACGCTAGTACACATGTTTCTACAGTTGGAGGTCGAGGACGTCAACGCTGAGCCGGAGGAGATGCATTTTGATTTCTTCGGCTCTCAATTGCATTTTGGGCGTCGTGAGTTCTGTCTAATTACAGGACTACGTTTTGGAGAGGCTCCCCCCCTTCCTCCCTTAGAAGACTGCTCCTTCGTTCCTAGGGTTTGGGGCATTTCAGCATCTCGTTTGAAGCTGAAGGCAGCTCGGGACAAGATGAAAGAGGGCCTTAGTGCCCTAACCGACGACGATGCTGTCCGTGTATGCTTGGTGGTGATCGTGGATATGGGCTTCCTGGGCCGTGAGTATAGCCAGTATGCTTCATCGACGGTCCTTAGGGCCGTCGAGGACCTTGAGCTGTTTAACAGCTACCCGTGGGGTAGCCATATCTGGACACATTGCTACTCTATTCTGCACCGAGCCATAGCCAGACGCGTTGATCGACATGCAAAGATGAATCTTTGTGGTTTTACATACGCCTTCAAGGTTAGATACGTAGTATAACAATTGTTAATTATACATACAAACTGTTTGACTTTTCTTTTTACGTACTTGCTCTTCTTGTCTAATTCCAGATATGGATCTTGGAGATGTTTCCCGCATCAATCCGATATTTCGTCAAGCGCGAAGATCGAGTACTTAGGGGAACCCGTTGGGACAAGCGTGTTACCCTAAGTAGGTCGCTTTGGATTCAGTTTTTCAATGCGTCTAGAAATGTAAGTTCTTTTACTATGTTTACAATTTGCATACGTTAGTCCCGCTTATTAATTTCTTTTATGTTTTATCATATATTTAGCAGCCACTCTTGCCTTTCGATCGCCTTGTGCCTACTGTCGACGAGATGGGCACAGATTGGTATAGAGACATCGTGGCCTTTATTGACGCAGAGGCGGAAAGGGCTCGACGTCCCCCTACTTCCACATTTGACGAAGATGAGGAAGACGACGACAGGCCCCCTTCCGGTGGATACCATCCGCCCCCTTCCTTCTCCTACCAGCCGACCCGTTCCTCCTCCTACCAGCCGCCCCCTTCCTCCTCCTACCAGCCGGCCCGTTCCTCCTCCTACCAGCCGACCCGTTCCTCCTCCTACCAGCCGCCCCCTTCCTCCTCCTACAATCCATATGAGGCGGCCCCTTCCTACGAGCCACAGCGTGGCTCTCATGAGCACCTGTGGGACTATGTCCACGGGTCGCTAGAGTCACGTGTACAGTTTCTGGAGGGAGTCTACAGACAGTTTAGCGTTGTCAATGTTAGTGTTTAACTTAATTTGTTGGCCACGTTTATTTAGTTTGTATATTAATATTACATTCTAAATTTGTTTTAGCTGTCGAGTACGACACCGATCCCCGCTTCGTTCGGACAGGGGGCACATGCGACGTTTGCCACCACATCCTATCCGTCATTCCCTGAAAATGTAAGTGACATTGAGTAACCATTATAGTTATATGTTTGTTCCTAAGTTTGTAACTCTTATAATGATCAATGTCACGCAGGCCGGGATGTCGGGGGCCGGGATGTCCCAAACGCCGTTCGCCACCACATCCTATTCTACTATCCCGGAGAGTGTAAGTGACACTGAGTAACCATTATAGTTATATGTTTGTTCCTAATTTTGTAACTATTTTAATGATCAATGTCACGCAGGCCGGGATGTCGGGGGCATACACCTCGCAGATGTCGCCGCCGTTCGCCACCACATCATATTCTACTATCCCGGAGAGTGTTAGTGACACTGAGTAACCATTATAGTTATATATCGATAATCCTAATTTTGTAACTATTTTAATGATCAATGTCACGCAGGCCGGGATGTCGGGGGCACAGCACATGCCGTCGTTCGCCACCACAGCAATCACAAACATCTTTGGCGGTTCGGCCGATGACTATTACAGGCCGGAAATGCATACTGTAAGTTATTTTGGTAGTTTTGGTTTAATTGTGAACATTTCCTAAATTGTACTTAAAACATTGAGTAACGTAATTTTCAGGCGGGGTCTCCTATTATCCAGGATCACTTCTCGGAGCACTTCTCGGAGCCTGACGATGACTCGATGGATGTTGTAGATCCACCACCACAGGTGACCCTGCTCCCTCAAAAGCGGTCGCATAAAATTTCACAATGGTTTCGTCACCCGTTTGGCCAACAAGGATCTACGACACCACCGGCCGCTAAAAAACAAGCAAAGAAAGCGGGGGGAAAGAAGGGAGGAAAGAAAAAGGGAAAGGTGTCTTCACCGGAGCCTCAACCGGCATCAGAAATATTGAGGATGTGCCGGACTGGTCGCTTCCCCCCCTTGATCTTCATCCCTCACTTGAACTTGGAAATCACCCCCTCGTTTTTCAATGTATTGCTGGCCGTTGACCCTTTGGAGTCTGACTTACTGGATGTGGTTAGTATGAAGTTTAATTATAGTCATATAATCAAATATATTTATTTTACATGTCTCACCATCTATTTTTTATGTATAACACATCGATTGTTGGGTCTCGCTGTTGCAAAGACATCGTGGAACAGACACGAGGTGGACCTTGATGTTCAGTATGTTCTTTCATTACTTGTTGATTGAGCATCTAGGTCCCGCCTCCGTGGTTAATTCATGCAATGGCGTGGAAGGGACCTCTTGGGCTCTCCTCGATGTGGTATGTAAATCGTTTTACTCTTATTTTATTTAACTTGTTTTGTTGCTAACTAAGTTGTCTAATATTGTAATATTTCAGGTGTACATCCCAATATGCATTAATCCCCAACATTGGCTGCTTGGAGTGTTTGAACTTGATGCTATGACCTTGACCATTTATGATAGCGACAGTGCCAATCTCTTCAGACAGCAATTGGAAGAGCAGATGACAAAGTTTAAAGTTGTGCTATTTGACTTCTTTTGTCGGGTCAAGGATGATAGACGTCGTGATATGACAGGTGTCTTTCGCTATAAGTTCGCCAAGAATGTACCCCGGCAGGCCGGGATAAATGTGGATTGCGGTGTCTGGGTATGCCGTAATACCCAAATGTTGATAAATAACAATGAGGTATGGGTACACCCTGACGAGGCCGAGGATGTTGCCAAAGATTTTCGCAAACATATGGCGGAGTCTATTTATGAGCATTGTCAAATAGGGCCACGTTAGGTTGTTTATGTAACATTAAATAATTGTTATTTTTAGTATTAACTTATTTTGTTAAAGTATTGTGATTGACTTACTGTTTACTTCATTTGGTTTTTGCTAATTTCATCCATTTACTCAACTTTGAGTATCGATATTTCTTTCACACATACTCCATTTTGGACGCATTATATATCATTTCGAAGCTCTCATATAGGAGAACATAAACCTACTAAAAGTTAGTTATATATAACACATATATATAAATTTAAATGCGTCCAAAGTTTAGTAAAACCCATATTTCCAATACCTAGTAAGTAGGTTTATGAAACTTGCGATAATCCTAATACAGAGATTATTGGATGAACAAGCATTTATTTCTTGATTATTGGTGTATTGGTTCTTGTTGTCTGGAAGTGATTCATATGATGCAAAAATTGGTATCATGTAATGTAGAACAGTATCTATATTATAGAAACTTGCATTTGACAGTACCATATAAATCTGATCTAAATTCTCATTAATTAGCTATGTTTGACTACTTAAAGACTAATTTTCTGCCTAATGAAAGACCTTTATTCAAGAGCAGACGAATATTGCAGTTACTTTTTCAGTGGAATCTTACAGGCTCTTTTCAAACGAATCTTGCAGTGAACTATTCAGACGAACCATGCAGTGAACTTTTTCAGACGAAATCTTTGACCATATCTGATGAAGAACATACATTTTCACGGCTATAAGTAGATGGCATGATGAAGTAGTAATTCACAACTTCCTATCTATCTTTTATACAAACACACTCTCGTTTTTTTAACACAATGGATGGAGGTTCAAGATCAAGGGGGAACAGGTCGGCGAATGTGGCTGGAACTTCACGTTCGGGAGCCTACCAACCACTGAACGACGGAGCTCGTCGGAGTACCTGGAAGGTACCGGAAACAGACGAGGAGTGGACAAACTGTGGGCGAACTGCAGCCGATTTTCCATTCACGCCTGAGGAGGAAGCAGACTGGGAGATGGCATCCGACAATTACTACTTCGATAATGGCATGAGAACCCCACCAATGTATGATTTTATGCCGACGGGTCTTCGACAAAGTCAACGAATTACTCCCGCAGTGCAAAAAGCCATTGATGAGGCGAACGCCGGTATCGAAAAGGTAAAGGGTATGTGGAACCATAACAGGGGGATTCAGCAGGGGAAAATGGAGTATCTAGCGGAGAAGAAACGAGAACTGGCCATGACTAGGGCTCACGTTCGGCACCTGCAACGAGAGATTAAGGAAGCTGAAGAGGAACTAGAAGAACTCGAATCGGACTACATAGGAATGGAGGACGTGATCAAGGAAAAGGTTAACTTCATCACAGGACTCCAGGACGCCTTCCAGTAATAGATTTATTTGTTTACATGCACTGTATCCGTTTCGGTTGGGAAGATGATTTGCAATAATTTTTATATGATGTTGTTAATTAATTTCCTTGTTAAATAACTTAAGTGAATTTCTATATTAAAAACATTAAAATGGAAAGGAAACAATACATTAAAAACCACA
This sequence comes from Saussurea involucrata, assembly GCA_033807775.1. NCBI lineage: Eukaryota > Viridiplantae > Streptophyta > Magnoliopsida > Asterales > Asteraceae > Saussurea > Saussurea involucrata. The sequence goes on along the minus strand of CM066320.1, from coordinate 43,969,806 downwards.
AATTAAATAATTAACTATAAGGGTATGAATTTTAAATATAATTTTTTTTATGTAGTGTATACTGTATATGATATATATTAAAATATATAAATCCAAAAAAATTCAAGATTGGGCTCATTTCGAACGTATCGAAGAGACGATTATAATGGTGTAATTTGTTAAATTTAAAACGTATTTTTTTAACGTATTTTAGTTAATAAACGATTATATGTGTTAAATGTAAAATTAAAATAATGAAAGTAAAAGGTATAAAGTAAATTTAGTAAATAAGTATAGGGGTTGAAAGTGTAACATTTCATTTTAAATCCGTAAAAATGGACGAAAGCCAGTGTCAAAAATACCAAATTTTTCATAAATGGTCCCTGAAATTTTTCAAAAATGGTCCCTTGCAATTGAAAAGTCACAAAAATAATCCCATCGCGGGATTCCTTCGCGATCGCGGGATTTCATTTTTCAAAAATGGTCCCTGCAAGTTTAAAAAAGTGTCAGAAAGGTCCCTGGCCCGCGATCGCGGGCTCCCATCGCGGATTTTTAGGGTATTTTTGCAAAATGAGAGAGATTTGTGGTATTTTGGTAACACATGGTCAAACTTAGGGTATTTTAATTAATTTCCCTTTTATTTATGCCCAGGTGTCAAGTTCGGATTTTGATCTATTGAGAAACATAAAAGGTATATAGTAAACTTCTCTTATTTTTTAATTTGTGAATCCTAAGGCATTGTTTGGCAAAAAAAAAGTTGGCTTATAAGCTAGCTTAATTTTTGGTACATGTTTGGATGACCATAAGCTAGTTTTTTGAAAAACTACTTGGAGTGGTTTATGAGTAGCTTTTTGTAAATATTCCAATTATGCCCTTATTAATATTAATTATTATTTATTAACTATTTTTTAATATGTTCTTTTGGTCATTTAAATGCTTATAAGCTACTTTTTGCCAAACGTGACTTTTCCAGCAGCTAGTTTATCAGTCAACAGCTAGCTTATCAGCTACCAGCTAGCTTATAAGTCATAAGCTAGCTTATCAGCTAGTTTGCCAAACATAGCCTAAGTACCAAAACAATCATCGTCTGCTTGGTCTATATATTTTGTTTAAAAAGTTTAAGGTGGCGTTTGTTTTTTAAGTGGTGCTGAAGTCTGAAGACTGATTTCACTTCTGATTTTTAAGTAGTGGGGCTGAAGTCTGAAATCTGAATCAAAAAGACTGTTTGTTTTTTGTAAGCTGAAATCTGAAAACATCTGAATACGTACTATTGTCTATTTTATTTCTAAAAATATGATACTGTTAAATTAATCTAAATTATACTATTAAAATCGATTTTCATAACAACTAAAATACGTTAATCGATTCCACTATATATTATCTTTAGGTTCCACTATACTAAACATACGTTACAATGAATTTTCCATTCTTCAACCATTTTCTTCCCTTTTGGAAAACCCCCTAAATCAAGAAATTAATTGAGAAAACCCTTTTCTTCCATTCTTCAACCCTTTCTCCTCTTCTGGAGAAATTCCAAATCAAGAAACTATGCAATCCACTTTCTGTGATCAAGAAACTATGCAATCCACAAACCCCCTTTTTATATTTTCTGGTAAAACACACATAAATCTCAAACAATCCACTTTCTGTGATGAAATCTGTGTAGAGAAGCGAATAGATGCAGAAAAAAGTAAAGGAACAAAAGGTCGAAAAAAGTAAAGGAACACAGCTTGGAGATGCAGAAAAAAGTCGAGAACACAGCTTGGAGATGCAGAAAAAGTCGAAAAAATCTTCCACTTTTGGAGACCGATTTTACCTTGGAGATCGATGGCTTGGAGATCGATTTTGGATTTGAGCATCGATTTTGGATTTCAGTTGCTGAAGATCGATCTGGCATCAAGATCGATTTGGTTGTTTGATTTTGTTGAAGATGAAGAAAGGCATGAAACTGATGAGGTTGTGGCTGTGATACGAAAAAAGTGAGAAAAAAGTGATCAAGTTACCACTTTTTCTTACAGACAAGATTAAGTGATAAGTGGGTCTTAAGTGAGAGAAAAAACAAACAATCTTATTTTTAAAACATCTGACCGAAAAAGTGATAATAGCCAATTAAGTGCTGAAAAGTAAAAAACAAATAGCCCCTAACAAAATAAACAATATGTTAACATTTTGATTTACCTTGTACTTCAAGCCAATAGAAAATTCTTCAAATAATTATTTTTATCTTTCTAACTATTCAACATATATGCAAAGTAATATTAATATGGGGGAGATATGATCATTTACCTTATATATGAATGAATTAAGCACATATAAACTTAAGTCAAAAATAAACATTAAGGTATATATCATATCAACACTAAAGGGCCGTTTGGTTCATTTTTAAGAAATATGAATGAAAATGAAAATGAAAATGAGAATACAGGATAATGGGAAAATGAATGAGCATTTCACTGATGTTGTTTGGTTAAAGCAATATAATTAACAAAAAAATATTATATATAATATTTTTAATACAAATATGTGACGTCCAACATGAAAATAAAAAATATTTTTTATTCAACATCGAGAAATGAAGGGACGCATGAGAAAAAAATGACTGAGCGGGAATAAAATTTTAATTCCTCCCAATTTGGTCAAGAATGAAAATTAATGGGTTTGGGATAATAGACCAATTATATTATATCAAACCAAAAAGCAGTTTTCATTATCGTTCGCATTCGTTACCACTCAATCCCCATAAGATATAATTAGGCATCGTTTGGCAAAAAGATATAAACTTAAGTCAAACATAAGGACAATGAAAAGGTATAACTTTACATACCTAACAATTATTAGCCTCTTCGTTGAAAATCCATACTAGAAATCAAATGTTGTATTAGGTTTTGATTTTCCCCTGATTGATATTGTTTTGATGTATAATAGTGATATTGTAACCACTTGGGTTGTGGCGCACTGGTAAAGTCTTTGGGGATGTAGCGGAAAATCTCATCTACCCAGTATTCAAATCCAGGCGTTGCCAAAGCGCTTGTGGCCATGAAGGTTCACTTGCGGATAGTCGGTGTACGTAAACTGACACCTAAAAAAATAGTGATATTGTTTAAACATTGGATTACAAAAACCGAAAATCCAAGTTCTCAAAACATAATAAAATGTGAACCATGATTCATGTATATTAAATCCATATGGAAAAACAACATAGTTAAATAAAACGAGTACAATGAGGATTCCATAAAAATAAATAAACGAAAACACGACATAATGATGTGAGTTCAGCGTCAAACAGCGGTGATGCGGCAGAATGCTCCGTCGTGGCGTGAGACTAGTCCAAGCCCATATACATGAATCACGGTTCACGATTTATTATGTTTTGAGAACATAATAAATTGTGTGTGAGCTCATATTGATAAACGCATCTAACAACTACCGATAAGGCTGTGGGCATGAATTTGACAAAAACCAATAGGATGTTATCAAAAGGATAAGAAATTGTATATACCTATTGTTAGTCCCAGATGGCTTAACAAGTATTGTAGAAGGGGGGGTTGAATACAATACACAAAAATTTCACAATTTTAATTCTTATATTTGAAAAACTTTCAAAAGAATTACACACAGAAAACTTAAGATTGTTGCGGAAAAGAACAGATAAACTATTCTAACAATCTTACACAAAGTATACAACAAAACAACTAAGAACACTAAGAGCAAAGCTATTGAGTTTTAAGGCTTAAAAGAAGGTTTCTTGCACTGAGAGAATTTCTTGAAAGCGTGAGAATTGCATGAAGAGCACTTCTCCTTTTATAGTGCCAAGGAGTGCCCAAGCATTAAATGCTTGGGACACTTGTCATCTTCACATATGCTGAAAATGTTGACTTCAGGAGAACAGTGAAGTCCTTGTCACTTTTCACTAGGTGCAGACAGAGTAGCTTGAGCAGATAACAGGGACCTTAGCTGAAGGTGGATAAAAAGACAAACTGTCACTTTTCTCTGCTGGAGGATATTGTCCCATAATAAATGATCTTCTGTCTTGAGCCTTTAGCACCGAAGTGGTTTCCACCGAGATTGAGAAATCTTCGGTGGAAAGAAGACTAGTCCACCGAAATTGTAAGCATGTTTCGGTGGTAACTAGTCCACCGAAATTGCGAGCATGTTTCGGTGGTGAGAGGACCACCGAAATTACGAGCATGTTTCGGTGGTGAGAGGACCACCGAAATTACGAGCATGTTTCGGTGGTGAGAGGACCACCGAAATTACAAGTATATTTCGGTGGTGAGAGGACCACCGAAGTTACATGTATATTTCGGTGGTGAGAGGGCCACCGAAGTTACAGGTATATTTCGGTGGTGAGAGGGCCACCACCGAAGATGTCCTATAACTTCGGTGGAGAGAAGGCCACCGAAATGTCAAGGGATTTCGGTGGTGATGACTTGTTTGAAAGTTGCCGAGAGTCTTCTATTTTCCACAAGTAGAGAGTCTTCAAGCTTGGTTTCGGTTGATCTTCGACTTCACCGAACATTTGCTATCTTGTACAAGTCATTCAAAGAACTGAACTAAAATATTCTAAGTAGGAGTTTTAGGGAAAACATCGGTGAGTCAATTTCAAATCCTTGGTGACCCAACAATCTCCCCCTATTTGAATTTGAGCTCCTTATCTTAGAATATTCAAGAGTAAATAAAAGCAAGTGCGTTTTTGACCCTTTTTACTCTTTTGGGTTCTTTTCACATAGACCATTCTTTTTGATCTTTTTGACCTTTTTCTTTTGAATGTGTATGTATACTATGTACAGTATTTACAGGGAACAAAAAATGAAGTATGTACGGAAATAAAATTCAAATAGAGATACTTGTATTAAGATAAGTTCTCGTACAATTTTTACAAAAAGAGAAATTAACTTTTACAAGTACTAACTGGAGAGAACCTACTTCTTTGAGGTTTTGCGGCGCTTGATTTCATCCAGTAAGTTTCTATAGAACGGTTGAGCTTCAGGGATGTTCGGAAAGAGGTTGTGAATGCCTTCCAGAAATATGGTATCGGCTATGGACATTTGGGCAAATCTGAAGAATGCCCGACGACCGAGACCGTCGTTGAAGAATAATCCTGGTATTGGTGAGAGGCTCAAGGTTGTGGTAGGATAGGGAATAGAGGTGGGAATGGTAAGGTTAAGATTGCTTACATTTGGGATTATACCTTCTCTTGCCATTTCCTTGAAGACTGAGTCAGGAGGATTTTTGACTTTGGGGAGGATGATCTTCTCTTTCAGAGACAGCAGTTTGGCTCTTTCTTCGGTGGAGAGAATGATGTTATGTTTTCTTTTGATCTCCTTCATCTTATTCATTAGACCATCAATGTATTTTACAAAGATGTCTTTCCTTGGATTTGGACTCTTGACGAGGTGTTGAGTGATTTCATACCATTCCGAGAGACCGAAGAGTTGGAGATGGCTTTCTTTCACACTCTTCATAGAACCATCATCCCAGCTAATAATCAATCTGATGTCTTGAGGATTTGCTTTGGAGGTGGCAATCTTTACTGAAGAAATTTGTGACCTATAGCTCCGGTGGTGCATGGTCTTTTTGTACCAATTAATTTCTTCATTCTTTTGTTGTTCCAAGGCACTGAGCACCGATTTCTGTGTTTGGATGGCATCGGTGGACTTGACTTTTGAAGCTTCTTCTGTGGCAGCTTTGAGAGAAAGATCTCTGGATTTGTCTAAGTCGATTTGAGCTATTCTTGCTTCCTCAATTTCTTGAGCAGAGAGGCCAAGTTCGGTGGTGATTGGTTGAGAAGCAGGCTTGAGTTTGAGAGTTTCAGCGTCCTTCGGTCGAGCCCCATATTTTGTCAGATCCTTTCTCTTCTTTGCTTCTCTGGCCAATTCTTCGGCCGAAAGAATTCTTTTCCCTTTGTCTTCGGAAGCATTGCTGGACTGCTCCCCCTCAACTGATGCATTAAGGTCAAGAGCTTCGGTGGAGCCAATATTGGTCGGTGAGAGTGAGACATGTTTCGGTGGAGAAGAGGGTTTCGGTGGAGAGAAAGGTTTCGGTGACGAGGATGGTTTCGGTGGTGAAGATGGGTTCGGTGGTGAGGATGGTGAGGATGGGTTCGGTGGTGAGGATGGTTTCGGTGGAGAGGGTTTCGGTGGAGAGGGTTTCGGTGGAGGCTGGTTACTGGAAAGTTTCTTTATGGATGGAAGTTTCGGTGGAGCCGTGGTTTTCTCCCCCTCAGGAACAGCCGGCAACTTGAAACCTAACTCATAGAAGGCCTTATCAAACTTGGAGTGTAGGAAGGCCAGACTCGTTTCGGTGGTATGGGGAACCAAGGCAAAATCACCGAGATCCATTTCCCACTGGGAACGTTCAGGACTGGGTGAGTCGGTGGAAGGTTTGGAGAGGGACTCCACTGTGGTAGAAAGGGCAGATAATTTTTCTTGAATGGGCCGTAGGGCTTCGGTGATGGCATCAAGAAGAAGATGCGGTAGCTGAGACTCGAGGGTAGAGATGCGGGAATTGGCTTGGGAGATTAAGGTGATGGTGGATTTAAGAAAGGTAGAGGTGCGGTCAATGTGCGGGGAAGTGTGGCCACCGATTTCGGGAAACTGGAAGAGTAGTCGGTGGGGGTCAGGTTCGGGAATGGGAATATGGAGGTAAGGCACCAAGTCGTCGGTTTGTAGCATTCGGGGGGGAGCAGATGATCGGGGGGGAGTAGGGGATCGGGGGGGTGATTGTTGCGGGGACGAGGGAGACTCGGTGTGATGTTCTTCGGTGGACGGGATGGTTTGGGGAGAACCAGTGTCCGCTAAAAGAAAATCAAAAAAATCAAAGGGTGCAATTGGGGGGGAACCCTTAGAGGGTTGTGCAATGTCTTCGATCGAAAACTGATCGGGTGTAAATCTGTGTAGTGTGAAGTCAGAACCCTCGAGCGGAGAGATCTCGAGGTCATCCCCACCACCCAAGGAGTCGAGTGGGGAGGTATGTGGGGGGTTCTCCTGAAATGTAACTGAGGCCTTTCGAGAGGCAACAGAGGAGACGGTGGGGTGTGTAGCGGGTACCCTTGGCCCGGAGGGATGAAGTTCAACAACCGGCGATTTTGGAGAATCGACGGTTGGATGAGTCGGTTGGGCCGATGGTTTCCGAGACCTCTTTGGAAGAGATCCCGAAGGGGAGGGTGAGTGCCTCCGCTTGTGAGAAGGGGTGTGAACCGGGGAAGTCTCCGAGGGATCTCTCGGTGACGTGGTTCGAGAAGCGGGAGCGGAGGTGCCGGTGGCCTTTTGTCGTTTCTTTTGAGTGCCACCCGACGTCACTCGGGACCGGGGAGAAGGGACCACAACATTTGGAGTGACCTCGGGAATTTCCAGGTGGCGAAACCCGGGAATTTCCGCGTCACCCCAACGAAGTTCGGGAGATAGAGCGAAGGAAATCATACCTGGGCGTAATGGGCGATCGGTGGCGAGCGGCTTGACGTTGAGGGTTTTGGTGCCCACAACGGGAGATGACCATTCATACGAGAACCGGGGCGAGGAAGAGCGGCGATCGGTTTCCAAAGCTTTGGAAAGCTTGTGTTGTAAGATCATGGAGATGAAGCGGGGAAAAGCAACGTAACACTTCTTGGGAGTTTTGATGACCTCGACAAGCTCTGAGAAGAAATATTGGGCGAAGTCAACTTTCCTTTGGAAGATGAGGGCATGAGCGAGTTTGTTGACGTGTGAGGGCGATTGGTCATGCCCACTTGTTTTGCGTGAGAGGCAATGGATAACGTGAGCGAAGAAGAAATTCCAAATGCCTCCCATTTTGCTGCGAAGAAGAGTACCGGGGCCTTTGGAGCTTTTGGAGGAGTCGTCGAGCACATAACCGGTGGTAAGAACAATGTCTTCATGGATGGTATCCAAATATATGTCTTCATAGTCGGGAAAGGCATCGATCTTGAGAGCTAGACGAACATCATCGACCCCAAAAGTGAGGTCGTGATCACCTTCGGCATTGGTGAAGATGGAGGCGTGAATGGCCTCATTGGAGGGATCGTACACGGAGGATAGCCAAAATTGACTAATGAGCATTTTGCTCATCCTGGGGTTGCATGAGAAGGCATGAAGAAGAGGAGAGCGAGACAGAAATTTAGCGATAGTAGAGAACTCGGGATGAGCGGGATCGGATTCAAGGCGGGCAACGTGATTGCATTGGTTGAAGCGGAGGTCTTCAAAACGTGTAGGAATTTGATATCGAGAGGATGCCATGAGAGAGATATGATTGAAAGAGAAGAGAGATTTGCAGGTTTGAATCGTGAGAAAGGAGTGGGGAGGAAGTGAAGGGAGGTATGTATATATAGGGAAATGATAGGGCATTGTGATGATGATTTTGTATGGGGAGAGGGGACATGCGGCTCATGAGGTGAAAGGGTTATTGGGAATCGGGACACGGAGCGGCGGATAGGCGAAGAGTCTGACGCAAAAGCAATTGAGTGGTCACAAGTGGGCTTTGGGAACCGTGTGAATCGGTGTAGACTCGGTGGAGCTTCGGTGGAGGAATCGGTGTTCGCTCGGTGGACGATCGGTGGGACTTCGGTGGGACTTCGGTGGAACTTCGGTGGAAGAAAGGTTTCACCGATTTGGATAGTACCACCGAAATGGGGCTTCGGTGATAGGAAGGTTCACCGAATTTGGATAGTACCACCGAAATGAGATGATCACCGATTTGAGATTTCGGTGGTGGACACGTTTCACCGATTTGAGATGACCACCGAAATGAGATTTCGGTGGTGGATAGATTTTCACCGATTCTGGAAATTTTCACCGAAACGTGCTTCGGTGGTAGGCACGCTTCACCGATACTCGAGATTATTACCGAAATGGAAAAGAGAGAAAAGATTCGACACATAGGTTGTCCACCGATGAGAGATCGGTGGAGAGAGAGAGAAGTAGATACGAAGGTGTCCACCGATGTGAGATCGGTGGAGCATGAACACATATTTATTCTTGGAAATTGCACATCCCAAGTTCACTGATGAGAAAGTTGAACCTGGTTTCATCAAGAGGTTTGGTGAAAATATCGGCAAGCTGCAAATCGGTGGGAATGAAGTGTAGTTCAATGTCACCTTTGGAAATGTGATCTCTTATGAAGTGATACCTGATATCGATGTGTTTAGATCTAGAATGAAGAACAGGATTATTTGCTATAGCTATAGCACTGGAATTATCACACAGAATTGGGACTTTAGAAAAGAATTGATTATAGTCCCTTAGTTGGTTTCTCATCCATAGAATCTGAGCACAGCAGCTCCCGGCAGCTACATATTCAGCCTCAGCAGTAGAGGTGGATACAGAGTTTTGTTTCTTGCTGGACCAACTTACTAATTTTCCCCCAAGGAGCTGACAGCTTCCTGTAGTACTCTTTCTATCAATCTGGGAACCTGCAAAGTCTGAATCTGAATAGCCAATTAGTTCAAAACTTGAGTCTTTGGGATACCAAAGACCCAAGTGCAGTGTGCCCTTAAGATACCGAAAAATTCGTTTTACAGCCTTTAAATGTGATACTTTAGGATTGGCCTGATAACGAGCACATAGACAGGTAGCAAACATAATATCCGGTCTGCTAGCAGTTAGGTAAAGAAGAGAGCCTATCATACCTCGGTAAAGAGTAACATCCACAGATTCACCTTTTAGATCGGCACACAATTTCAAGGGAGGTGCCATGGGAGTTTTCATAGGAGAGCTGTCTAGAAAGTTAAATTTCTTCAGAAGGTCCCGAATATATTTGCTTTGATTTATAAAAATTCCTTCTGAAGATTGTTTGACTTGAAGGCCCAAGAAAAATGTAAGCTCTCCCATCATGCTCATCTCATATTCACTCATCATGAGAGAGGCAAATTCATCACATAGGCATTCATCAGTGGCACCAAAGATGATGTCATCAACATAGATTTGAACAAGAATTATATTACCTGAGGTTTCTTTGATGAAGAGAGTATTGTCAATTTTACCTCTGGAATATCCATGCTTGAGAAGAAAGTTGGCAAGAGTGTCATACCAAGCACGTGGAGCTTGCTTGAGACCATACAAAGCTTTGTCAAGTCTGTACACAAAGTTTGGATGAGCTGGGTCTTCAAAGCCAGGAGGTTGTTTCACGTAGACTTCTTCTGCAAGTTCCCCATTGAGAAAGGCACTTTTAACATCCATTTGAAAAACCCTAAAATTTCGGTAGGCAGCATGAGCCAGAAAGATCCTTATAGCTTCAAGTCTTGCAACAGGGGCAAATGTTTCATCATAGTCAATGCCTTCTTCCTGTCTGTATCCTTGAGCTACCAATCGGGCCTTGTTTCTGATCACAGTACCATCTTCATCCATTTTGTTCCTGAATACCCACTTGGTTCCAATGATTGTCTTGTTTCTGGGTTTGGGAACCAATCTCCAAACTTTATTTCTCTGGAATTGAGAAAGTTCTTCTTGCATGGCAGTGATCCAACAAGGATCTGATAGAGCTTCATCCACTTTCTTGGGTTCAGAGAGAGAGAGGAAATTCACATAGAGACAGATATTTCCAACTCCTCTGCGGGTTTGGACACCTGCTTGTTGATCACCAATAATTTGATCTATGGGGTGATCTTTGGTCCATTTTAGAGCAGGGGGTAAAGGTGATGGGGTATGAGGAGTAGAGTGAAATGGAGTAGTAGGATCAGAGGTTTGGTGTAAAATGGGATTTTCGGTAGTGGAACCCATGAGATTTTCGGTGGGATTAGGGATGGAAGAAGGGCTTTGGTGTAGATTTTTGGTGGAAATAGGGAGCTTGATGTGAGAGATGGGTTGATCAATTTCGGTGGGAGAGAGTGATCCAGCTGGGTTTTTTGAGATGGAAGGATTTGAGGGAATAGAGGAGATATCGGTGGAAGTGACTAAGGGAGTATCACCAATACATGATGAAATCCATCTGTGTAAATCATCCTCATCACTTGAAAGTGAGGAACATCTGAGATCATCAAACTTGACATGGATGGACTCATCAATGCTTTTTCTTCTGAGATTGTACACCCTATAAGCTTTGGAGGATAAGGAGTATCCAACAAATATTCCCTCATCTGCCTTGGGATCAAACTTCCCAAGATTTTCACGATCATTAAGAATAAAGCAGATACACCCAAAGACATGAAGAAAGCCAATATTTGGTTTTCTACCATGAAAAACTTCATACGGGGTTTTATCATGTCTTTTGGATATTACTGACCTGTTTTGAGTGAAGCAGGCAGTATTCACAGCTTCGGCCCAAAAATAGGTGGGAAGATTTGATTCGCTCAGCATGGATCTAGCGGCCTCACACAGTGTTCTGTTTTTCCTTTCCACCACTCCATTTTGCTGAGGAGTACGAACAGCGGAGAAGTTCTGAGAGATCCCTTTCTCGGTGAAGAAGTCTTCAAGAGCACTATTTCTGAATTCAGTGCCATTGTCACTTCTTACCGAGCGGACAAGCTGGCCATTGAGAACTTCATTTTTCTTGACAAAGTTGATGATTTCTTCGGTAGCATCACTTTTGTACCTGAGAAAGAACACCCAAGTATATCTGGTAAATTCATCAACAATAACAAGAATATACCTTTTGCCTCCAAGACTTGGAGTGCTGACTGGTCCACATAGATCCATGTGCAGCAATTGAAGAGGAAGAGTGATGGAAGAGCATTGCTTCGTCTTGAAGGATGTTTTGGTGAGCTTTCCCTTTTCACATGCATCACACAGCTTCTCTTTGACAAAGTTCAACTTTGGCATGCCCGTCACCAGCTCTTTGTTGGAAATTTTATGCAAGGTCTTGAAGTTTAGATGAGAAAGACGTTTGTGCCACAACCAGTTTCTTTTGGATGCATCATTTGACACAAAGCAGACATTTGAAGAAGAATTGGATTGCCCCATATCTATGACGTAGACATTTTCCATCCGTCTTCCCGATAATACCACATTGAAATGTTTGTCTACCACAGAGCAGACACAAAGTTCAAAGATAACTTTGTATCCAAGATCACACAGTTGGCTAATGCTGAGAAGGTTATGCATGAGGCCGTCCACAAAAGCCACTTTGTTGAAGGTTACAGATCCGTTAGAGAGGGTCCCGTATCCTTTGGTGTAAGCCTTAGAATTATCACCAAAGGTTACAGATGGACCTTTTCCCGGCACATAGTTGATGAGAAGAGACTTGTTTCCCGTCATATGGCGTGAGCACCCGCTGTCTAAATACCAAATTTGATGGTGCTCAAAAGCCTGCATGCAAACACATATTAGTTCTTTGGTACCCATTTTGTAATGGGTCCTTTGGGGTTAGAAGAGCTTGATTCCTTAAGCTTGGATCTATCAATCCTATCGTTGGGACAGTCCTTAGCCATATGAAAAGTGTCACCACAGTTATAGCATTTTCTATAGATAAAAACCTTTTTAGCATTTTTCATGTTTTGGCTTTTATCATTTGTTCTTATGACCTTGTTAGAGAAGAACAGAGCAGGGGGCTTGGACCCAAGGATTCCTTTGGATAAATCTTTGGGAGTTGATTTTCTCAAAAGCACAGATCTAGGTACATAGGTGTTGTAAGAGGGAGTGTTTGGGGTAGAACTTTTGGGATGAGAGCTTGCCATGCAGTTGACTATCGATTTTCCTTTGTCAGCACAGGAAATCCTTTTTGGGTGAACAGGAGTTTCTCTTTTGGGGATCTTTGAGGGCTTAGGTTCGGTGTAGGTGTCTATGTGAATAGATTTCAACACTTCATGAAGAGGGATTGGAGGGTCATAGATTGTGGGATCGGTGGGCACAAAGGAGATGAGATCGGTGGGTTTAGATCTTTTGGAAGGATTAGCTTTTGCAGAGTTTGAGGAGGAGGCTTCATCCATGACTGAAAATTTGAGCTGATCATGGATGGGTTTGGAAACGTCATTTGAATCTTGCTTCTCAATAATTTGCAATGAGGAGTCTTTGGCCTTTAAGGATATCCCATATTTTAAGGCTTCACACAGATCTAACGAGTTCAAAGAGATGGAATCACAAGAGCTGGAATCAGAGAGATCATCACAAGCATTGGTGGGGGGAACAAGAGCAAAAGTGGACTCACAAACATCAGTTTTTCCAAATCCTAGACCGAACTTGTTTGTACTACAGATTTGACTTTGAAAGATTTGTTCAAGATTTTTGGAAGAGCTTGACCATTTTTTAATGACTTCTTGTTCCCTTTTTAGTTTCTTAAAGAGAGAGTTCTTTTCTTTTGAGATCAGATGATTTATTGTTTTCAAGTCCTCAAGCTCAATTTTTATTTCCTCAAACCTTTTAAGCTTAGACATGCAAATTTCAAGTTCAGCTTTGAGCTCTTTCACTTGAACAGATTTTCTATTCTTACTGTCTTTAACAGAATAAAAATCTTGAGTTAAAGATTCATAAGCATTGATCTTTTCAATATCAGACATATTATTGAAGGGATGTACCTGAGCGTAGGCTGTGGAGCACCCAGTTGCCACTAGAGCCATAGGTGAAGTGGCACTTTCGGAAACTTCCATTTCTTCTGAGATGGCCACGAAGCATCTATTCTGAGAATCACTGTCGGAGGTGTCTTCGTCGTCCCAATCGTGGGTTTCTGCCATGAGACCCTTCCCTTTTCTCTCTAGACCCTCACTCCTTTCCTTCTCTTTCTTGTACTTGGCCTTATATTTCTCGGCACGCTCCTGATGATTTAAGAAGGATGGTGGGGACTCCTTTTTGGGAAAGGTTGATTTGAAAGGCATGTGTTTGGATTTTTCCCTTTTTGAAGAGGGATTGTCAGAAGAAGTAAATTTGGACTTGGAGATACGCTTGCTTCTACACTCAGATGCAAAATGTCCTTTCTTGCCACAGTTGTAGCATTCTTCATTGGACTTGTCAGAAGAGGTTTTGAAAGATGAAGTTTTTCTAAGACTTCGAGATTTGTTGAAGGGACGAAACTTGTGTTTAGAACCGGCAATCATTGCCATCTCATCCGACAACTGTTCAACCATGATATCCTCACCTTCATCATCAGCATCACTAAGATATGCTTCCGTTTGGTGGGTTACATTTGTTTGGCTGTCATTGTCAGAGTCAGATGAAGGATAGGTGATTCTAGGAAGATTTTGAGAATTCTTGGAACTTTCACTAACAAGAGCTATAGAGGAGCTCTTTATTTCCTTGATGAAAGATTTCCGTTGAAGCTTGGTTTGCTCAAAGTTGAAAAGAGTACCATATAGTACGGTTAAGGGCATGAACTCAAGGTCCTTGGTAGTTTTGATGCAAGTACATATATTTTCCCAAAAATCTGGGAGACAATCCATGAACTTGCACAAGACTTCCTCATTATCATAGACTCTGCCCAACAACTTAAGATCATTTAAAAGAGAGTTGAAGCGGTTATAGAAACTAGGAAGAGAATCTCCTTTTTCAAAAGAAAAAAGTTCATACTTTCTGATAAGACCAATCTTTTTGCATTTCTTGACTTCTTCTGTACCTTCGTACAGAACACATAGAGTGGTCCACATTTCTTTGGCAGTTTCAAAGTTCACCAAAGAGTGGTAGACCTCATCAGGAAGAGAGAGAGCAATAATAGCTCTTACCTTGGAGTCAAGAGTAACTAAACGTTTCTCCTCATCAGTATACTTTTTAGGATTTTTGAGAATATACCGACCAGTAGCACTGGATTTTTCCTCATCAGAATCACTTGAGATTTCCTTTTCAAAGGCCTCTTTACCTGGCCTCTGCGTGTCATAGCGAGCCCAAACTCTGGGGATAATGGGTCCCTCGTTGAGAATGGTTGGATATCTAGTATCCACTCCTTCCATGAATAGCATCATGCGGCTTTTCCACAAAGAGAAGTTGTTGGGATTGAACTTAGGAGGTTTTGAAATAGAGCCGTTTTCAGAGAAGTTGTTTTGAAAAGAGTTTTCAACAGTAGAAGAAGAAGAGGCAGCCATCGCAGATCAAGTTTATGGAATTAAACTTTCCGCTCTGATACCACTTGTTAGTCCCAGATGGCTTAACAAGTATTGTAGAAGGGGGGGTTGAATACAATACACAAAAATTTCACAATTTTAATTCTTATATTTGAAAAACTTTCAAAAGAATTACACACAGAAAACTTAAGATTGTTGCGGAAAAGAACAGATAAACTATTCTAACAATCTTACACAAAGTATACAACAAAACAACTAAGAACACTAAGAGCAAAGCTATTGAGTTTTAAGGCTTAAAAGAAGGTTTCTTGCACTGAGAGAATTTCTTGAAAGCGTGAGAATTGCATGAAGAGCACTTCTCCTTTTATAGTGCCAAGGAGTGCCCAAGCATTAAATGCTTGGGACACTTGTCATCTTCACATATGCTGAAAATGTTGACTTCAGGAGAACAGTGAAGTCCTTGTCACTTTTCACTAGGTGCAGACAGAGTAGCTTGAGCAGATAACAGGGACCTTAGCTGAAGGTGGATAAAAAGACAAACTGTCACTTTTCTCTGCTGGAGGATATTGTCCCATAATAAATGATCTTCTGTCTTGAGCCTTTAGCACCGAAGTGGTTTCCACCGAGATTGAGAAATCTTCGGTGGAAAGAAGACTAGTCCACCGAAATTGTAAGCATGTTTCGGTGGTAACTAGTCCACCGAAATTGCGAGCATGTTTCGGTGGTGAGAGGACCACCGAAATTACGAGCATGTTTCGGTGGTGAGAGGACCACCGAAATTACAAGTATATTTCGGTGGTGAGAGGACCACCGAAGTTACATGTATATTTCGGTGGTGAGAGGGCCACCGAAGTTACAGGTATATTTCGGTGGTGAGAGGGCCACCACCGAAGATGTCCTATAACTTCGGTGGAGAGAAGACCACCGAAATGTCAAGGGATTTCGGTGGTGATGACTTGTTTGAAAGTTGCCGAGAGTCTTCTATTTTCCACAAGTAGAGAGTCTTCAAGCTTGGTTTCGGTTGATCTTCGACTTCACCGAACATTTGCTATCTTGTACAAGTCATTCAAAGAACTGAACTAAAATATTCTAAGTAGGAGTTTTAGGGAAAACATCGGTGAGTCAATTTCAAATCCTTGGTGACCCAACACCTATTAGAAAGGTCATTAAGTGTGGGATGAGAAAATATTAATGGCAATCATTAATACTTAGAGAATAATTACCAAAACCTTATAGGTCTGAGAATGTTGATCGAGTCAAATTTTGGGTCCCAAATATACAAAACTTGGGCTGAAATAGCTGGGCCTCTTGCAATTGGCCTGCGCTTGACTATAAATCTATAATGTTGGTCATCCTGTTTTTGGGCCATTTTTATGTAATTAATTTAGTTGTCTTATTTTTATTTATTTAATTATTATCTAATTACTACCTTTTAATTTTATGTCATTTAATAATTTGATTAAGGTGGCAATAAATTACTACTACGTCCTTGCCCTTGGAGTTTTGAAGTCTCTGATTTAACTACGATTCTTCCAAGGAAAAATTTTAGTTACTCCAACAACAATTGAAAATGTGTTGTAGAATAAGTGTGTCATCGTCTAAAGGATATGACGTTTGTGGAGTAAATCTTCTTCCATGCTTATCATGATCTCTGTGTAATTCTCCCTATTTAAAGAGCATATGATTAATGAGAAAGACATATTCCCTCTCTCTATTCTACTGTTATTCTGTTTCGTTTTTCCTTTTTTCACGTAATCAGCACGTACGCTCAATCAGTTCACGGTTAGATTTTTGGGCTCCAACTTTATCAATCAGTCTGGAATACTTTTACAATCCAAGTAAGCGTCTTTATATGAATGTGTATGGATTAATATTAACCATGTCCGGTAAATGTTTCTTATCCATAATATCATTGTTGTTTTCCATCTACTTGATTATGCATTGGATTCCCTTTTGAAAGAAAATACAATTTATAATCATGTTTTTTTTACATTTTGTTTGCCATAACAATCTAATGAGTAAATATGCCCTTATGTGATCTTGATTATTAAGAAAAAACACAAATAAATAAAGTGTTATCGACCATATTAATACTTGAGTTTATGTAATTTTCAGTTTTTTATTTGTAAAACCTTAAATAAATGGAAAACCGGAAAACCACGAAAAATCGGGTGAAAAAGTATATCAATATGAATGTCAAATTAACGAGAAAAATATAGTCGTTTATTTGGTGTAATTTATTTCGTTCGAAATTTGTTTATTTTTCGTCTTTTTTGAATAAAAAATAGAGGGGGGAGGTTTTTTTAATTTAATTAATATTGTTGTAACCGCCTGTTTAATCACATCTATCAGATCATCAAATCTAACGGCCGATAAAGTGTTTTTTAGTTTTTCATTTATTTGAGTTTTTCTCTTTAACCTCTCTCTCTCTCTCTCTCTGTATATATATATATATATATATATATATATATATATATATATATATATATATATATATATATATATATATATAGAGAGAGAGAGAGAGAGAGAGAGAGAGAGAGAGAGGGTCAGGTTCAAGGGAAAACCTAAAAAAAACGGAAAAGTGAAGAACACCCTAGGAGCCCTTCATCTGGACGGTATGCACTTGTGCATACATGTAATTTGTAACATGCACACATGCATATACACAAATGCATAATGCACTTGTGCATAACAACCAAAAAGTCAACTTAATTTACCTGTAGGCACAAATGCATACCGTCCAGATGAAAGGCCCCTAAAGTGTTCTTCAGTTTTCCGTTTTTTTAGGTTTTCTCTTGAACCTCCCTCTCTCTCTATATATATATAGAGGGTCGGGTTCAAGGAAAAACCTCAAAAAAACGGAAAAGTGAAGAACACCCTAGGAGCCCTTCATCTGGCCGGTATGCACTTGTGCATACAGGCAATTTGTAACATGCACACATGCATATACACAAATGCATAATGCACTTGTGCATAAAAACCAAAAAGTCAACTTAATTTACATGTATGCACAAATGCATACCGTCCAGATGAAGGGCCCCTAGGGTGTTCTTCAGTTTTCCGTTTTTTAGGTTTTTTCTTGAACCTCCCTCTCTCTCTCTCTCTATATATATATAGACGGGTTCAAACGAGGAGCGTAACAATTTAACAAAACGCGAGGAGCACCGCCCATGTACAAAATCACATGTGATTCACAGTACAAACCGCGGGACAAACCGCGCGCTTTGCAAACCGCGCGCTTTGCAAACCGCGGGACAAACCGCGCGGGTCCGAATTTTAATCACATATGATTTTGTATGTGAATCACATGTGGTTTTGTACATGGGCGGTGCTCCTCGCGTTTCTCGTAAATTGTTACGCTCCTCGTTTGAACCTTTCTCTCTCTCTCTCTCTCTATATATATATATATATATATATATATATATATATATATATAGAGGGAGGTTCAAGGGAAAACCTCAAATAATTAGAAAACTAAGGAACACCCTTATAGGCATAGGATTAGATAAATCAAGGGTTAATATACTCAATGACAATTTTGTAAATAAAAGCAAAGTGAAGGGCATATGAGTATATTACATAAGGTGCAATGAGGGTAAAATTGGCAAAAAGAAATTAAAGGGTTTAGATACAAATAACAAACCCTAGGTCATTTTCACACAAACCCTAACTTCTCTTCTATCTTCTCTCTGCCACCGCCACCACCGCCGGCCGCCGCCACCCACCGCCACCGCCGCCCGCCACCACCACCGGTGAAAATACCTAAGCTGTTTTCATCTCCTCCTTTGGATCACATCTGAGAGTCCATAAATAACCCTTCTAATCATCTTCTTTATTTCCTGCATCTGTTTCTTCTCCTCCAAAATGGAGGTTTTCGCTCACTTTTTTCTTAGATCTACCTCGTTTCGTTCAATGTCTTACAGTTATCGTTGTATAATCCGATGGATCGGTCGCAGATCTACGATTTGGTTATGATTTCACCATGTGATATTGAATCCGTCACCGGCGAACTTTTTGCTCATCGGAGGCGAAGATTCAGAACAATCCGAATGAGGTTTATTCTATACATCATATTTATACGAGTTATTTTGTTTTTGAAATTGTGAATCTATGGAGATCTGTTCGTTTATTGTCTGCTTGTGTTTTGATCGGAGGCTTATGTTTATGATATGTAGGCCGTGCTCCTGGTGTTCCTTGTAGTCTATCTATGCCGATTGTTGTATATTCGAGACAAGTGTCTTCTACGAGATGACTTTTTACAAGATCATGAACGGTAAGGTCATGAACGCCGGCGGCCGTGGAGGCATCAACGGTAATATGCACAAGTGCATAATATGCACAAGTGCATATATATGCATTTGTGCATATCTATATTTCGATTAAGTTATCCAGATTATGAGCTTTTTTCTGCAATTTCTAGATCTGTGCATATATATATATATATGCACAAGTGCATAATATGCATTTGTGCATATAGACTTGTTGTTTATCGTTTTTCTTTTATATACTTGTTTGTTTTTAAATTTGGATCAAATTGCAAGTTTTAGAATTGAAAACCACTAAGTAATATGGTGATTTCTTGAAGTTTGGGAGTCGACGGCAAGCATCGCCGGAAAACCGTGAATTTGCCGGAATCTGCAAGTTTTCGTCGGACGCCGGAATCTGCAAATTTTCGCCTGACGCCGGAATCTGCAAGTGTTCGCCGGAGAACCGTCAACTCGCCGGAATCTGCAAGTGTTTGCCGGAAAACTGTGATCTCCATAAGGAAACGATTTATGCCTTTGTTGTATTTTCCATATATGATATAGTGCTCAAATTACCTTTGTACCCTTTTCCTTAATTCTAATTAGTTTAATTGTTATTATTAATACCCTTTGGATGATGTTGAATCAATGCCTATAAAGGTGTTCTTTAGTTTTCTAGTTATTTGAGGTTTTCTCTTGAACCTAACCATATATATATATATATATGAACATACAATCTTATATATAAATATTTTTAGTAAATTAAGGAAATCTTATATATAAATATTTTAGTAAATTAAGGTCTTCCCCGAGTGGATTATTTTTTGTACCAATTGTAAATGAAAATGTTTATTTTTTTTCTTGGAAAACAATATTATGTGGATTTATTAGATTTTGTTGTGATTTTATGAAATTCAATAATTACGTGATAATTTTTATTTTCTTGCCATAGATAAAAGAAATCTTAAATAAATAAATCACATTATATTAATTGGATTTTGTCAAATGGGTGTAAACAACCCTAAGGTTTATAAGGACTTAAGAAATCCATGTGATTCCCCTACTACCTGGACATCCAATAGATTGAGTGGTTTTTATTCGCAAATTGAAATATTGATGAAGTATTATCAACAAAATGTAAGCATACAAAAATCCAATATTGTTATGATAATGAAATTTCATGCATAATATAATTATTATAAACCATGATTCATTGTTTTAGAAAATCATATATTGTCCTTACTTAAGACATCCTCGACTCAAAAGAACTTGAGTACCATAAGATAGGTTCGGTTGAACACAAGCAAATATGTAAAACCATCAAAACCTATTGACCCTAGAAAAAATTAACTTGTAGGATACAAGTAAATACCTTGAGATATTTGAGACGACACACAGTCACAACCTTCATAGGGAATACCATTAACTAGAATCCCCCAAGAACAGCGGGACGCCCGAAAAGGAAAATCGGGAGTATTCATTTCCATGTATTTCCTAATCAAATCATATAGTATAATGAAACTCACTCGATTACAAGAAGATGATTGATTTAAACAAACAAATGTTGTGTCTCAAAATGCATCTTAGGGACTGTTTACCAAATTTTCTATTAAGTCCTGTATGTATAAACTTATCTGTCTGAATAAATTTGTCTGTTGTTTACTTTTTATCTGAATCTAACAGTCTGAATGATCTAAATGACTGATTTACCCCTCGTTATTAAATATGCATTGTTTGATTAATTATTATTATTATTTAATCCAAATGATAATTTTATGGAACACAAAAACTACTTTAACATGAAAACAAAAAATCATAAAAAAAATCCAGTACTCATTTAGAGAAAATCAAAAATTATTTTAACACCAAATCAATCTGATGGTGAACCTGGGAGGTTGAACCAAGAAATCAAAAATTATATTTTAACCCTTCAATCTCAACCAAGAACCTCCAATCTCGCCTTTTTTCAGAGCCATTCGTTCTTCTTCCTTCATCATTTTCTCCCTGAAGATTTAATCCAGAGCCATCGATTTACAAGTCACTCTTTGTTTTTCCAGATCGATTTTGTTTTCCAGAGCCATCGATCGATTTTGTTTTCTATAGAAGAAGAAATCGATCTAGAAATCGATGGTAGAAAAATATTACCGTAAAGGAGGTCACCAGATAGAAATCGATCTACAAGATACTATTAGAGAAATCGATCTCCAAATCGATACCTTATAGAAATCAATCTACAAATCGACGGTATGACGGTCAACGGAAAGGAGGTCGTTGGTCGCCGATCGATCTACAAAGGAGGTCACTGGTTGCCATCGTTGGAAATGAGGTCGACGGTGAGGGGTATCTCATCTGCGAAGGAGGTTGACGATGTGGGGTTTTTCATCCGGGAGGAGGCATGTTTGTATAAAAAAGGCTAGTTTTAAATAAGAGGTAGGGGTGTCATTTTTCTGGCTGAATGGGGACAACACACCATTTTCATATGTACGATTAAGTCGTGTGTTGTGCGAATAATCCGTATGTAAACAAGCCAAAAGTGTTGTGCGAATAAGCCAAATAGAACAATAAGCCCAATTAAGCCCGCAAGTAAACGGCCCCTTACTATTTGTGGCAAGGAACTCACATAAGATGTTATGATTCATTATTTCCACCTTTAATATATCAGTAAATATTAATGAACCAATATAAGTTATCATGTAACCTTTAGACGAACTCATCAACCTACTGCAAGTGGTTGAGAGACATAACAAGGTTCTTTCGAATAACAACACCAGATAGGTCGAGACAAAGAAAATTATCGAGATCGATAGTGAAAGCATTAAACGTGAAAACAAGTCCAAATGATTGTGAGTTAAAAAACAATTTCACATTGTGACATTTATGCATCATGTGGACGAGACCCTCAAAAGGGTTAGGGTCAAGGTAAGAGTCAAGAATACATTTTCAATACTTAAAGCAGATATACAACTACTGTCCTAGGTGGTAATGGACAATCAAATAAGAAATGCACAAACTGCTCCTAATACAAAATGGAACAAGTAGAAAATGAACTATGTCATATGTAAGATTGTTTGAGTATAAGTTAATTTGAATATATTTTAACTATCAAATTAATTGCATTTGCGTATATATATACACCTGAGTTTATAACCATTAGAGATGTAAGTGAACACATAAAAAAACAAATGCAAAACTCTCAATGTTTCCCGTTCCATGTAGGAATGTATCGAGGAGAACTTGATTGTTTTTGTGACATCTCATACAATCCTAAAAAATAGATTATTATTCATTGAATTAATTATTTTTAATTCCTCCAAACACTTAGACGATGGACTGTCACTTGTTGCTAAATCACTATATTAATAGGAATCTTGTTAAGATATTCGTACCAATGGGAAATCATATTATAAGAATGGAAATGGGTATATGTACATTAACTCTAATGATATGAAAGCAACATACATTAGAGAAATTAATGTATCAAATTAATGGTTTATCTATGTCATTAAATCATATTTAGTCACCAATAAAGAACTTTGGGACAATGACACATATATGTTTTGGCATGACCATGTGGGACACCATGTTCATGACCTAGTGATCTATGTATTGCAAAATACCAATAGACACATTCTCTTTCGAGTGAGAGACAAAACAAGGGAATTACCCATAACAATAATTGACTTCTACTGCACAAGAAGTGCAACACCTCGAATTTCCATTATATATTATATTTAATATGAATGTGGTCGATTTGTATTTTAATCTAAGTATTGGACTTTTCGTAAAAGGTAAAACTCAAAAAGGGTTGAAAGTTAGAATGACCAAAGTTTAAACTAATTATGAAAATTGAAAATTGAGGGTGTGATTGGTCATTTATGGAAAGTTGGATACAGATAAGGTGAGGAGTAGCTGAATTGAGAAAATATCTCAATCCTTTTTTGTGCTGGAGTCGGTCAGGAACAGAGAGAAGAAGTAAAGAGAAAGCAATCTGATTTTGGTAAGAAATCCAATAGATTCGTGTAAGATAATTTCAGTTTGGAGACTGTGATTACAAACTAATCTGATTCCAACTAGGTACAGTTTGATTGGAGTATTTGATTTGGATTTTGGATTGTGCAGAAGAAGTGGGTCTAAGAACTACAGGTGAGTTCATACTCTCTTTTTGTTTAAATCTATGTTTTCTTTCAAATTAAGCATTAAGATGCTAGTATAAATTGTTTTGGGGCTGAATGGATGTGTGTAAAATAAGCTGGGTGGAACAAACATGGGTCTGGATTGAAGTTTTAGTGTGCAGATCGAAGTTACCGGACAAATTGATAAGTGTTCGGTAGTTCCCTATCAGTGATGTCCGGTAGTGAAGGTATCCGATAAGTATTTAAGTTTTCGCGTAAAATAGATACCGGATGTGTTGGTCCCGAAGGGCTATACAAGTTTGTAGAAGAGGGGGGGGGGGGGGTTGAATACAAACACACAGATTTTACTTTTCTAAATTGTTTATTGATAAATCATTAACAATTTACAGCTTGTTGCGGAACAAGATTAAGGATAAACCTAAATCTAAACAAGTTGGAACACTAAGTTTCTTGCACTAAGAAAGAGAAGGAAATTACTAATAATAACCTATCTCAAGATATAAGAAGATGAACTTGACCATAGTTAGCAAGTTACTTCAAAATGAAGTGAGGTCTTCTTCTTATATACTGCACGCATTTAATGCATGGCAGTTTATACTATACACGTGGCAGCAGCTGATTGGTTGTAGGATCTGACTTGAGTAGACAACCTTAGTAGCCGCATGGTGAACAGTGTAGTATCAGAGTAGTTGTACGATTTCAGACAATAAGGAGGTTCTTTTCTGACATATCGTACGGAGACGTGCAAGGGTGGTTAAGACAAAAGTACTTTGTACGGAGGACTTCATGATCAGCTTTCGTTGATTCAGCGCTCTATCATTCTATATCAGCGAATGATAAAGTTCAGCGATAGCTGAAGTCTTGTACTTGATACTTCACGTTGAGTGGACAAATCTGAGTCTTCGCTGATCCGCATCAGTTCATTAGGAGACTTGTCGCTGGTTCTTGAGCTTGATCTTCGACTTCAGCGTAGAACCTATGTTAACGTGAAACTTGTCTTCAGGGATCATAAGTAAACAACTAACTTATCAGCGATCACCATAAGGACTGAACAGGCTCAGAGCATTATGGTGAACAGTGTTCGCTGAATGTTTAATCTAAAGAGCGAGAGTTCCTATCAGCGGTACTGTAAGGTCTTAGTACTTATCAACGATAGTGAAACTCTGATACATATTGTTTACTTACAATTTTCACTAAGTAGAATGGAGAGGGTCATTATCAAATCACTGAGGGTTTGGATCAACAATCTCCCCCTACTTGATTATGACATAGCAACATAGAAAATTGCTATTTAATGAAAACATAAGGATAAAAAGAACTCATAAAATATTTGTCCCTTTTACTGTTTTCTGAGATCTTTTCTGTACTGATGGAGTAAAGTACTTTCGCTGAAATCTTTCTTTAAACTTCGTATCAGATTACAAAGGGAAGTGGAAAGATTATAAGTACAAGCGAAATAAATTACAAGTACAAAAAAATAACTGATAAAATAGAAGAATAAGGCGATCCTATCAGCTTATAGAGGTTCTTCCTTAATGAGAAGTTCATCAAGGGTCTTTGATGTGGGAATCATCCAGTCAGGGACATTTACTCCTTGATTTCTTTTGTTCAGAGCTTCTTCAAAAATCAAGGGTTTAAGATGCCGTTCCTGAATGTCGCGTTTGAATTCACACCAGTAGATAATATCTTTCAGCTGTTCGATTGGAGTGATGGGAAGTTCAGAGATACGTTGAAAACGTTGTCGTCCACCATAGTCAATAAAGAATATCCCATAAGGTTTGCTTATGACTTTTCCAGGGATGAAAGTCTCACCAGGAGGAAGAGATGTGTCAAGTGCGGAAAGGTCAGGTTCTGGACCAAGAACTTCAGAACGAGAAAAACCAATACCTGTTTCGTTCCGTATAAGAGGACCTGAGTCTGAAGGTTTAGACTTTTTCTTTGCAGAGGCCCTTCTTTTCTGATTTGCGAGAGGAGGGGGAGGAGGAATATCCACACAAGAAGAGACTAAGTCGATCTGTTTATTTATCAGCTTTTCGACATGATCCTTGTACTTAAATTGAGACTTCTGGATGGCTAATCTGATCTCCAACCATTCAGAGAGACCGTACTTTGTGATGGCTTCAGCATAGAATTTTTCGTATTGTCCGTTCTCTCTGAATATCTCGATTTCAGCGATTGAAATTTTGAGGGTTGATCTTCCAGTGATAAGTACCTTGTTGATTCTGGCAGGTCGATATCTGAAGTGTACCTTTTCTTTGCACCAAATTAAAGTAGATTGAGACACAGTTCTCTTTTCTTCAACGATTTTCTTGGCGTCTTCCCATAGCTGACGTTGAACTTCGATTGGAGTTCTTTTCAGCTTAGGGTCTTTCACTGATTGTTGAGTAAGCTGGATGGCGAGTTCTCTATCTTTTTATTCAGCTTCCCTTCTTTCAGCGATTAACCTTTCAGCTCTGAGGTGATCCTTGTATTCCTTTTGTGAAACTCTAAACTTTGGAGGAATAGAAGGAAGTTGATCACGCTTCAGGATGATTCGCTGATCTTCGAACTTCTTTATCATTGCATCTCGCTTTTTCTTAACCTCTTCACTCAGCTTTTGAGGAGCCAAGGAAGGTCTATTTTTGTGAGAGAGCATTTGTTCTTCAGGTTCATCAGTCTCAAAGATCAAATCCAAGACTGGGATTATTTCTTCAGCGTTGGGAGCTGGGATTATTGTTGGTGAAGTCGCAGCTGTAGAAACTTCAGCGATATCCTCAAACAGGGTAGAGGACTAGCTGAAACACAGCGATCGTACGAATAAGAACTTGGGTAGAACAGAGAAAAGAAATTGGTTTAAGTGTATAGGCTTTTTGCGGAGAGTAGAGCTGATAATGTGTATAGATAGAGGAGGGATGCAGTGTAAGGAAGTAAGATGTAGTGTACCTGGCAAACCGGCTTTTTAAGCAAGATCGTCAGATTTTCATTGTCTTCAGCGACACCTTTTCCTTTGCCCTTGTCAGCTTCAGACGCTGAAGGCTTTGTCTTGGTCCGCTCCCCTGAAGGTTCGTTTATCAAGATCCCTTTAAGAGTTGTAGTCTTCTGAGAAGGCTTGACGATAAAGGAGTCATCATCATCATCATCGTCATCATCATCATTCTTTGAAGAAGAGGATGGTTCATCATCAGAGATGTCGACGGCTTCTTCATCTTCAGCTTCAGATTCAGATTCTTCAGCATCTTCTTCGAGTTGCTCCCCCTCAGATACAGAGGTAAGCTTCTCGGTTCCCTCAGGGTTTTCATCTCCCTGAGGTCCAGCAGTTTCTTCATTTGTCTTCTCCCCCTCTTCAGTAAGGGAGAGGTTTTCAGTGTTCTCCCCTTCGATAGATTCATCTTAGGGAAGGTCTTCAGAGTTCTTCTCCCCCCCTTCCTCATGATGAGTGGGGGAGGAATGCGATGACTCAGCAGTTGGTTTTCTGTCTTCTTGGCCAGGGATCCCCATATAAGTTTCAATCGCTGCTACTCTGTCTTCTAGGCCAGTAATAGCAGGAGTGATCTTGAAGAGTTCAGCATGATCCGCCGGAGTAAAATGCGAAAGTGCAGGGGCAGGGGCGGTCATGTGATTCAGGATCTGTTGTACCATCATATTCACTGAACTTACGTCAGTCTTTACAGAACTCACGTCAGTCTTTACAGCAGACATATCTCCTTGAAGATTTCCAACCGATGTCTTCAGCGTTATGAACTCGCTGGACATGGATTGAACTGTTGTTTTGATAGAGGTGTAGTCTGTGTAGATGTCAGCAAGAACTTTGGAAAAATCACCAAGAGTTCTATCAACCTTCTCCAAATCAGCTTTGGAGGCATTCTGTCCAACCACTGTTGTCAGCTTGTTGAGATTCTCTCCAGCGTTTGTTACAGCTGAAGAGTTGTCTGAGAGAGTAGTGGTGAGACCTGTCAGCTTTGTATCCAGGTTCTTCAGAGATGCGTTGATGTCTCCCAAATTAGGACCTGTAACAGATAAGAACTTATGAACAGAGGAAAGCTCAGAAGTTTGGGGTTTAGTTACAGTGTATATGGTTTGGTGTATACCTGCAGGAGGGTCGACGAAGTCATCAAAACTTCTGTGACCTGAATAATGTTCCATGTCGTCAGCTAGAGTGCGTGTACGCATGGAAATTCCTGCAGGTCCTGCATCCATCATTCCTTGAAAAGTATCAGCTTTAGCTTCTGGAAGAATGACGGTTGCTCCAGTGATCGCGGTGAAAACTGGATTAGAGTCCAATGGAGTAGAGAGAGAAGCGAAGGTTGAGAAAGTTGGTTGGGTGCGGGGTTCAGCGTTGGATCCGCTGAGAATCACTTCTTCAGTCTGTAGAGAGACTGAAGGAGGTTGGGTCGATTCCAAGTTTATAACCTCAGCATTTAGAGACGCTGAAGCTGGGATGGAAAGGGTGGCTTGTTCAGCTGTGGCAGAGCGTACCACTGAACTTTCCTTCAGCTCTTCAAGATGAGCTGAGGAGCCTTCAGCATGAGATTGCTGGGGTTGCTCCTTGGTTTGCTTAGTTCTTTTGGAACCAAGTTGGGTAGAGGAGTGTTTCCTTTTTTCTAGAAGGAATGGAGGTTGCAGCTGGGGTATCAGCGGTGGGTTTGTCCACTGAATGAACTGCAGAAGTAGAAGAAGGAGGATTGAGAATAGTTAAGAGAGTAGAGAGACGTACCTCGTTTGCCACTGGCTTGAAGTCGAGTACCTTAGGGCCAACCTGAGAGAGTTTCAGGTCTCCTACTTTCGGGTAGTTATCCTTCAGGCCTGTTTGGAAGACGACGCTGATGAATCTTGGGTATGGAACCCATGATGGTCGGTCAGCAGCAGAGTCTACTCTGAGCACTAGATCATTGTAGATTATCGATGCCCAGTCAATATGAAGACCCTTCAGCAATGCATATCCCATTGCTTGCTGAGGTTGAGCGGCTTGATCAGAGGAGCCGGTCTTTGCAGTCATGCAGCTTATTAAGTGTGCGAAGATGAAGTTCATCTCGCTGGGCATTTTTGATTTCTTGATGAGGTTCAGCTTCTTCTCCGGCTTCTTGTCCCTCCCAGTTTCCCATACATAGCCCATTGCATCAAAGAATGCAGTGATGGCTTCCCTATCAGCATGTTTCTTGTGATCAGGGAGAGAAACAAAGGGTTTTTCTTTAGTGGCGATGGGAAGGCTCAGGGCTTTTCGGATAATGGCAGGGGTGATTTTTATGGTGCCAAAATCAGTATCACAGAGGATGCAATCGATTTGCTTCGTGGGGTCTTTGGTCAATGGTAGCTGAGTGTGTCTGGCAGAATACCAGAACTGAGAAAGTAGTAGCTGATGTGCAGGAGGTGTTATGGTCAGGGCTGTAGATAGGCAACAGATTTTGAGGAAATTCACAGCATCATTCAGATGTGTGACTTGCTTTCGAGGAGGGAAACTCGAAAAGCGCATAGAGGTTGTTTGTTTTTGTCCAATCCAGTTCCTCAAGTGTGAACTTGACCTGAGGAGCCTTGATGATTTCCAGTTCCTCAGCAGCAGCAGTGTTCTCAGTGGTAGGAATAGTAGATGCCATTTCTGTATTATCAGTTCAACCAAAGATTTAACAAATAAGAATAATCTTAATGTGGAAAGATTTTCCAATAAGATGGGTCGAATTTTGTCGATTTCATTCAGACAAAAATGTCTTAATGAAGATTAAGGTTTTCTTGTTTTTGAAAAAGAAATGCAAACCCAATAAAAATCTTGTTTTCCAGTTTCCTTTGAGGATTAGGATTCTGGAAAAACGTATGAAGAACAAGTTTAAGATATTTGCGATTAAACTTGAAGAACAACCATGAAAGGTTGTGTTCATAAAACCATGAAAGAAATGATTTCATTTTAAGAATGGTTTCTTTTGTTTGATCTTTTAAAAGCAATGATAAGATCCAAAACAAGTTAAAACAGTAGATAATATAAGAATATTAACCTTGTGTTCTTTGTAGAAGATGAACAGTTCTTTTAGGAGAGAAAACTCGAATGTTCAAGATGCAACAGTATTCTTGAGAAAACTTGAGTAAGAAGTTGTTCGCGTAAAGGAAAATATAAACCCAAAGTGTGTTTATATAGTGAGATTAGAGAGAGAGAAAATCTTGAGCGGGAAAAGATTTTCATCATGACACGGACACGTGTTTGCATTTGATTGGCTGGTAAACGAAACGTGCAAACGTGTGTCAGAAAAAGAACGTGTCGGGGCTTATCCGTTGCGATGACGTCACGGATGTCCTTTCATATTTTAGGATGTCTCTGAGGTTTTGAAAGCTCAGGGACACTTTTGAAAACATGAAACACTGAATAGAAATATCAGTGTGGGTTTTAGAAATTTCAAAGTATCGCTGATTAAGGAAGAGATATTCAGCGATGCAATTTGTCTTGAAATCTTGCATTTACATGCGATTGTCAGCGAAAGAAAAACATACCTTGATATCAGCGAATCAATTATATTCAGAGAGAGAATGATAGAATGGGTTATATAAGTTGATTTTATCCTATCGCTGATCAAATGTGAACCGCTGAAGATTTTACTCTTCAAAGTTCAGCATTCCAAGCTCGCTGATGAGAAAGTTGAATCTTGTCTCATCAAGAGGTTTGGTGAACATATCAGCTAACTGATAGTCAGTTGGGATAAAGTGAAGTTCTATATCACCATTCATCACATGATCTCTGATAAAATGATACCTGATTTCGATGTGTGTTGTCTTTGAGTGTAGCACTGGATTGTTGGCTATAGAGATGGCACTTGTGCTGTCGCAACAGATTGGAATTTTCGAGAGCTGAAGGTCATAGTCTAGTAGTTGATTTCTCATCCACAAGACCTGAGAACAACAGCTTCCAGCGGCTACATACTCAGCTTCAGCTGTGGAGGTGGACACTGAGTTTTGCTTTTTACTTGTCCAACTCACCAGCTTTCCACCCAGTAGCTGACAGCCTCCTGCGGTGCTTTTCCTATCCAATTTGCAACCTGCAAAATCACTATCTGAATAGGCGATTAGATCAAACCCAGAGTCTTTGGGATACCAAAGACCTAGGTTCGCAGTACCCTTAAGGTATCGAAAAATTCGCTTTACAGCGATCATATGAGATTCCTTAGGTTCAGCTTGATATCGTGCACACAAACAGGTTGCGTACATAATATCGGGTCGGCTAGCTGTAAGATATAAGAGAGAGCCGATCATCACACGGTACAGCGTGACATTAACAGGTATTCCAGAAGGATCCTTGTTTAGTGTCAGCGATGGTACCATAGGGGTTTTCATAGCTGAACTCTGAGTTAAATCGAATTTCTTCAGCATATCTTTAACATACTTTCCCTGATTAATGAAAGTTCCTTTTTCATTTTGTTTTATCTAAAGACCAAGGAAATATGTTAGCTCACCCATCATGCTCATTTTATACTCTTCTTTCATTCTATCAGCGAAACGAGTACAAAGGTCAGGGTTAGTAGAACCAAAAATAATGTCATCAACATATATCGGAACAAGAATAATATGACCTTTTACTTTCTTGAAGAATAGAGTCTTATCGATTTTACAACGCTCAAATTTTTCAATATGGAGATAAGTAGATAGAGTGTCATACCATGCACGAGGAGCTTGCTTTAAGCCATAAAGTGCCTTATCCAGTTTATAAACATAACCTGGACGCTTAGGATCTGAGAATCCTGGAGGTTGTTCCACATAGACTTCTTCATTCAGCTTTCCATTTAGAAACGCTGACTTAACATCCATCTGATATACTTTGAAGTCTTTGTGTACATCGTATGCTAAGAATAGACGAATAGATTCTAGTCTTGCTACAGGAGCAAATGTTTCGTCGTAATCTATGCCTTCCTCTTGTCTGTATCCCTGAGCAACAAGTCGAGTTTTGTTGCGGGTTACAGTTCCATGTTCGTCCAACTTGTTACGATAGACCCATTTAGTGCCTATCACTGTCTTGTCAGTTGGTCTTCGAACAAGTTTCCAAACTTTGTTTCTTTCCAATTCAGTCAGCTCTTATTGCATGGCGCTGACCCAGTTTGGATCTTTGAGGGCATCATCTACTTTCTTTGGTTCAATCAGAGAAATAAAGTTAACAAATAAACAAATATTACCTGCACTTCGTCGAGTCTGAACACCAGCGTTTGGATCACCAAGAATTTGATCAATTGGGTGATTTATAGTCCATCGCTGAGCCGGAGCGTGAGACGCTGACTCAACTTGAACTAAAGGAGCTGAAGATGAAGCTTCAGCAACTTCTGGAATATCAGCCAAGAGAGGAGTAGGTGCAGATGTCAATTCATTCACTGATTGCTGAGAAGTAGATGGAATGTCTGAGACATTTGGTTCAGAAGCAGGTATAGCGTTTAAAGGAACAACTGAGACCCATGATGTTTCAGCTTCACTATTCTGCATGTTTGGAATGATAGTAGGACTATCATCTTCAAGTGTATGAGTATGAGGAGTGGGAATATCTTCTGAATCACCAAGATGAGAAAACAGCCATTGATTCAGTTCTTCAGTATCAGTGGACGGTTTAGAGTTCGCTGAACGGGATTCGTCAAACGTGACGTGAATAGTTTCTTCAACAGTTTGTCTTCTTCGATTGAAGACTCTGAAGGCTTTGGAAATTGAAGAATATCCAAGAAATATTCCATCATCAGCCTTAGGATCAAACTTTCCAAGGGCATCTCTGTTGTTCAGTATAAAACACTGACATCCAAAGATGTGAAGAAAGCTAATTGAAGGCTTTCTCCTATGAAAACGTTCATAGGTTATCTTATTGAATCTTTTGACTATCAGCGACCTGTTTTGCGTAAAACAAGCAGTGTTGACAGCTTCTGCCCAAAACTGAGTAGGCAGGTGAAAATCGTTGAGCATTGAACGTGCAGCTTCAATAATTTTTCTATTTCTTCTTTCAGCGACTCCGTTTTGTTGCGGTGTTCTCACTGAAGAAAAGTTGTGAGAAATACCCTTACTCTCAAAGAAGGAATCAAGAGAACTGTTTTTGAATTCAGTCCCATGATCACTCCTTATTGAGCGAACGGTCAAGTTGTTCAGGGTTTCCATCTTCCGAACAAAGGTGATGAGTTCTTCAGGGGTGTCACTCTTAGAATGGAGAAACATAACCCATGTATATCGAGAGAATTCATCAACTATGACCACTGTATATTTCTTTCCAGCGATGGATTGTTTGTTAACAGGGCCAAACAAATCCATATGGAGAAGTTGTAGAGGAGATGACACTAAGGAGACTTGCTTTGACTTAAATCTTGCTTTGGTCTGCTTGCCTTTCTCACACGCTGAACATAAGGACTCTTTGGCGTATGAGTGTTGAGGTAGACCAGTGACTAACTCTTTTGAAGAAAGAGTATTCAGTGTCTTGAAGTTTAGATGAGAGAGCCTCTTATACCATAGCCAGTTGACATCAGATGAGGCTTTTGAGAAGAAACAGAAGTTCTCAGTGGTTGTTGAGTCCATGTTTATTACATAAACATTTTCCAAACGATAACCGCTGAGAGCT
This sequence comes from Saussurea involucrata, assembly GCA_033807775.1. Taxonomy (NCBI): domain Eukaryota; kingdom Viridiplantae; phylum Streptophyta; class Magnoliopsida; order Asterales; family Asteraceae; genus Saussurea; species Saussurea involucrata. Next base: position 43,937,004 of record CM066320.1, on the reverse strand, counting down.
ATCTTCTCTTTTTTGTCAGCGACAAAGCAGGATTCCTTAGTAAAGATTACTTTGTTATCCTTGTCGAAAAGCTGACTGATGCTTAGAAGATTATGCTTCAGCCCTTCAACATATGCGACTCTTCTGAAGGTTGTTGTACCATTTGAGAGTACACCAGACCCTCGGGTATGTCCTTTTCCATTTCCACCAAAAGTCACAGAGGGACCCTTCTCTTCCTTGTATTTAGCGAGCAGGCTTTTCTCTCCAGTCATGTGTCTAGAGCATCCGCTATCGAGATACTAGATACCCTTCTTAACCTGCATTACAAAGGAAGATTAGTTTTTCTTGGGTACCCACTTAATCATGTGTACACATTTGTCAGAGGAAGTAGTTGGAATGGAAGGTTCAGCAGTCTTCGCAGCATTTGAAGATTCAACTTTGTCAGTCTTCACTTTGGTTAATTTCTTAACCTCAGTGGTCTTCTTTGCCTTGGGGGCAGTGATCTTCACCTTAGCTATCTTTTCAGCTTTGGTGGCTGTGGGGCACTTACTAGCAATATGATCAGTAAGTCCACAGTGATAACATTTCCTATAACTAAAAGTAGTTCTAGGACCATTTGAATGCTGAGCTTTAGATTTTGAATTTGAAGGACCAGCACCAAATAAGTTATTAGTTTTTGAAATGGGAGGAACATTTAGTTCTTCGGATTTCTTACCAAACACATCCACTCTGATTCTAGGAGTAGATCGCTGAATAGATCCACGCTGAGTAGATCCAGAGATCTGATTCCTTGATCCAGAGGGATAGGTCACTGAAGCTTTAGAAGCATTCAGCTTAGGTATACAGATACCCTTCTAAGGATTTTGGTTAAAAGCAATTCCTTTACCTTTATTTTTAAAGACAGAGGTAGGTTTTGGATAAACCATTTTCTCTTTACCTTTTGAAGAGGTAGAAATTTCCTCAGGGATAGGCGGTTGAGAAGAGGAACACTGAGAGGATGAAGTATCAGCGACTGAGGATACGAAAGTTTCAAATAAGAGCATAGAACGATCAGTGGTTGGTTCTAGAGTATCAGCTTTGTAACCAAGACCACGTTTATCACTCAGGGGAATCTGAGACTTAATTATCTCAGTGATCTTTGTTGAGGAATTATACCATCCATCAACAGTAGCTTTTTCAGCTTTTAATGCAGCGATAGCTTCTTCGCGCTCGATTTTGACTAGATGATTTAAGTGCACTTGATCTTTAAAGTCTTCTTCAATTTTAGAAAGATTTTCTATTTGAAGGTGACAGTTTTTAAGCTGTTCAGTGAGATCAAGGTTTTGATTTTCAACTACAGTTTTGCCATTCATGGCTTCATATAAACTTCTAGTCAAGAGATCGATCTTTCGAAGACTATCAGCTTCATCAATATTTGCAATATTGGTAAAGAAAGAAGGTGATACCTGAGTAGCAGAGGTTGAAGTGGAGGGAATGTCAGAATTTTCTTCCTCATCTTCAAGTTTGGCCATAAGACAGAGATTGGATTCATCATCTTCAGAGTCAGATGTTTCTTCCTCATCAGAGTCAGCCCAATCAGAGTCAGCCATCAGGCCTTTTCCTTTCTTCTTTAAGCTTTTCAGCTTCGCATACCTTTCTTTCAGCTTGGCGTATTTTTCATCTCTAGACCTGAGGTTAGAGGATTTCTTGGGAAACGCTGAGTTTCTCGAAACTTTCTTTGACCTGCACTCGTTAGCGAAATGTCCTATCTTTTCACAGTTAAAACAAGTAGCAGTAGCCTTATCAACAGGAGCTGATGATCTTGGCTTGTCAGTAATGGAAAGAGGTTTATTCTTTCTGAATATTTTCTTTTTGGCGAATCTCCTGAACTTTTTAGTGAGGAGAGCCAAAGATTCATCATCATCTGAAGAGTCAGAATCTGATGACCTTTCTGAGTTACTCTCCAACTCAGTGATAGTGACTGAGGGTCGCTGAGTGGAAGGTTCCTCTGAGATTAAAGCAACAGTGGTGCTTTTGGAATCTTTTACAAGATTCTTCTTAAGATGACTCGATTGCTCATGATTCAGCATCGTGCCATATAAGGTAGAAAGGGTCATTGATCTTAGATCCTTAGACAGCTTGAGACACATAGAATAATTGTTCCAGCTTTCAGGTAAACATTCTAAAAACTTTGTCAGCACTTCAAAGTTAGAATATTCCTTACCAACAGTTTTCAGATCTATTATTAAACAGTTAAAACGTTGGTGTACTTCAGCGAGAGATTCATTCTTACCACAAATGAAGCTTTCATACTGTCTTACCAGGTTGATCTTTCGAGAGTCCTGGACTTCAGAAGTACCTTCATACTGAACACAGATTGTGTCCCACATAGCTTTTGAGGTTTTCAGGTTCATGACGGAATGGTAGACTTCATCAGGAAGAGCCATGGAGAGTATGGATCTGGCTTTGGTGTCGATAGCCACTTTCTTCTTATCTTCATCAGTCCACATATGAACTTCCTTGGGTATCAGCCTTTCTGGAATAGCAGGTCTATTCTCAGCGGCTAGAACTGCAGCATCAATTCTTACAGGAATATATAGGCCGTTTTCAAGATAATAAGGCATAGTAGGGTCTACACCTTCTAAGAAGAGAATCATCCTATTTTTTCATAGATTAAAATTATCTCTGGAGAATCTAGGGGGTTTTGCAAGAGAACCATTGTCAATATAGCTTGTGTTTGTGTTGGTAGCCATTTTCAGAAATAGCAAGGAAGAGAAATTTTAGTATAGATTAGATCTTGTTTATGAGATTAAACAAATCTGCTCTGATACCACTTGTTGGTCCCGAAGGGCTATACAAGTTTGTTGAAGGGGGGGGGGGGGGGGTTAATACAAACACACAGATTTTACTTTTCTAAATTGTTTATTGATAAATCATTAACAATTTACATCTTGTTGCGGAACAAGATTAAGGATAAACCTAAATCTAAACAAGTTGGAACACTAAGTTTCTTGCACTAAGAAAGAGAATGAAATTACTAATAATAACCTATCTCAAGATATAAGAAGATGAATTTGACCAGAGTTAGCAAGTTACTTCAAAATGAAGTGAGGTCTTCTTCTTATATACTGCATGCATTTAATGCATGGCAGTTTATACTTTACACGTGGCAGCAGCTGATTGGTTGTAGGATCTGACTTGAGTAGACAACCTTAGTAGCCGCATGGTGAACAGTGTAGTATCAGAGTAGTTGTACGATTTCAGACAATAAGGAGGTTATTTTCTGACATATCGTACGGAGACGTGCAAGGGTGGTTAAGACAAAAGTACTTTGTACGGAGGACTTCATGATCAGCTTTCGTTGATTCAGCGCTCTATCATTCTATATCAGCGAATGATAAAGTTCAGCGATAGCTGAAGTCTTGTACTTGATACTTCACGTTGACTGGACAAATCTGAGTCTTCGCTGATCCGCATCAGTTCATTAGGAGACTTGTCGCTGGTTCTTGAGCTTGATCTTCGACTTCAGCGTAGAACCTATGTTAACGTGAAACTTGTCTTCAGGGATCATAAGTAAACAACTAACTTATCAGCGATCACCATAAGGACTGAACAGGCTCAGAGCATTATGGTGAACAGTGTTCGCTGAATGTTTAATCTAAAGAGCGAGAGTTCCTATCAGCGGTACTGTAAGGTCTTAGTACTTATCAGCGATAGTGAAACTCTGATACATATTGTTTACTTACAATTTTCACTAAGTAGAATGGAGAGGGTCATTATCAAATCACTGAGGGTTTGGATCAACAGGATGGTATCCGGATCACGTTGGTTTTCGGATGTCATCCGGATTGAATATGTTTCCGGTAAACATTCGGATAGGCTTAAGGACCGGTAAGTTATGATGTCCGGTAAGTGGTGACGTCCGGATAGTTGTGGTGTCCGTAAACTTCTGTTGTCCGGTCACTATTGATGTTCCGGATACTTTTGAGTTTCCGGTAACTAGGAGTTTTGACAGCTTTTGGCAGGGTGTGTTTGATAAATTGAAGTACAATCTTGTTAGGCATTGAGGTTTGATGTAGTTGATCCTATGCTTGTGTATAGTAAGTGTAATGGATCCATAGGCACTAGTAGTAATTGTAACGTGGAATAGCATAAAGTAACTTGTAATTCCCGTTGACCTTAAATGAGGAATAGCCATAAAGTAACTTGTAATTCTCATTTCGTAAGGTGATGTGAAATGTGGAATAGGCATAAAGTAACATGTAATTCCCGTTGACCTGAAATGAGGAATAGACATAAAGTAACTTGTAATTCTCATTTCGTAAGGTGATGTGAAACGTGGAATAGGCATAAAGTAATTTGTAATTCTCGTTGTCGTGAAATGAGGAATAGGCATAAAGTAAATTGTAATTCCTGATTTCTATGGGAAGGTCAGAGATAGGCATAAAGTAAATTGTAATCTTTACTTCCACTCCAAGAAATAGGCATAAAGTAAATTGTAGTTTCTTTATCATGAGAGATGATCTAGAATCTGTAATGATTCGTAGTAGGCTCTCGAATGTTATGATATGACTTTCTGAATGTTAGTCATACTCATAGAATCGGGTATCTTCCCGTCATGGTAAGATGTGTAGACGTACGGTAAGAATGATGGCAAACCAGGTTTGTTTATACGCTTTGATTACTTGAGTTTCCAAAGCTGCTAAAGTTTTAATTTGAAAATGGATGTTCTCACTAGGCGTAAGCCTAATCATTTCAAATTAATTTTTCTTACCAGGTACGAGCTCAAGGAAGTAACGGGAAGAGGGACGAGTGTTTTGGTATTCAACTTTTGGTGCTAAGTGGAGAAGTTAGCTTATGCGAGGATGTTTTTGATGAATGGCCTAGACAACCAATTTAATCTAATCGTAGTTGTTAGAATTAGATTAATAGGTTGTTTTGATAATTCAAAAATGTGTATATGAACCCTCATAGTTAATTCTCCGCTTATGTATAAAAGTTTGGATGAAATTATGATTAACTCTGATAAAGTTTAAGGTTTAAATTGGACCTGATTTTTAGGGTGTTACAATATGGTATCAGAGCTATAGTTTAAGTGAACTAGGTATGATGGTGAGATACCTAGACTTAAGCTGAGATGAATTAAGATATGACTTGTGAGATATGGGTAGAAGCACTAAGACGGGATAGTCTTAGAGTCGACGGAAATACGTGAATTAAGCACTGTAACGATGGTAACGAGGATTCTCATGTATAGTATGTTCACAATTTCAATTAGTTACTGTCATTATGAATATATTGTTACACAAGCATATTTGTTTCTAAATTGTTACAATGTCTAATGAACGTTAAAGTACGTTTCTTGTGTTTGGGATACGTATAACCATTTCTTATGGTTATCTCTTTGTGCTAAATCTCAGAACGATGGTAAACACGCCAAATAGATCCGCTAATTCTTCGAAAGATAGGGCGGTAAATGATTAGGTGGTGGAGAAGCAACCTAAAATAGGTGGAACACACGAAAGTCCACCGAGGCCACCTTTAATAGGAGGAGTAGATAGTCAAACGCAAAGAACGAGTATCGGTACCTCTAACCCGGTGACAACCGAGTCTACGATGGAATCTCGCATGATGGAAAATATGATGCGAGCAATGTATACAGCATTGGCACAACAATCAGAGATGTTCATGAAGGCGTTAAATGACCGAAGTACTGAGTTACGACGACCGGAGACGGGTACTGGTGTAGTAACTCCACCTCGTATTCCTGTAGTGAATGTTAACAGGAGAGTGGAGAGAGTTTGTTCTTACAAAACGTTTCTGAGTTGCAAACCACCGGAATTTGCTGTAGCAGATAATCCGATAACATGCATGAACTGGCTTAGGGAGATGGAACAGGCTTTTCGAGCTTGTGAATGTGACGAGGAATCGAAGGTCAGGTTCGGTTCTCAAATGTTACGAGGCAACGCTTTAACCTGGTGGAATATCGTAACATCGACTGTGACGGCTCCAATCTTGGCTGCTATGACGTGGGAGTCGTTCAAAGAAAGATTTTGGAAGAATATTGTAACGAAAACGAAATGGACCGAATTGAAGAGGAGTTTCGGACTCTTAAGAAAGGTACTTCGTCTGTCCGGGAGTACACCCAATTATTCATGGAAAGGCTGAATTTAGTGGAGCATATGGCTCCAACTGACAAGAAAAATATTAAAGCCTATCTGAAGGGCTTGCCGGCTGACATGATGTCACGAGTACGAAACTCTAAAGCCTCGACATTGAGGGAGACGATCGAAGAAGCTAAAGTAATAGAAGAGGTTTATGCCAAAGATAAGGAAGAAAAGACACAAGGAGGAGAGAAACGAAAATGGGAAGGCCGGTCGGAGTCTTCTCAGAAATCTAAATCGATTGGCAAGAATATTCGTTACGAGTCTCGTCGGGAACCAAACTGGTGCCAGAAGTGCCGAAGTAAACATTTTGGCCCGTGTCGGGTGTTAGGAAGTGAATGTTTCAAAGGTGGAAAACCTGGTCATCAAGCTGCAAGCTGTCCTATCCAAGGGTTGATCTGTTTTGAGTGTAAACAATCCGGTCACTTCTGAAGAGACTGTCCGAAGTTGAGGAAGGGTGGAGATCAGGGAAATAAGCCAAATACTCCTAAGCCAACGGGTCGGGCATTTCATATGACGACTGATGAGGCAAAGGAATCCAAATATGTTGTTTCTGGTACATTTCTCATTAATTCTATTCCCGCACGAATATTATTTAATTATGGCGCCAATTTGTCGTTTGTATCAAAATCGTTCTATCGCAAGTTAGCTATGCCTGTCACTACCTTGGAAGATGCCTTAGTAGTGGAGATAGCTAACAGGGCTCAAGTCTTAGTTTGTGAAAGACTTGAGGGTTTTCTGATTTTGATAGGGGAAAAGAAATTTCCGATTGACTTGATGTTGATGGAAATTGGGGGGTTTGATTTAGTTGTGGGTATGGATTGGCTGACAATCAACCAGGCAGAAATTCTTTGTGCAAAGAAATTAATTCGGATTCCTATGGCTGATAATGATGATGTATTCATCTTTGGGGAAAAGAGAAAAGGAGAAGTCCCATTAATTTCTGTTGCAAAGGCGCGTAAATGTCTGGTAAAAGGATGTTCATCCTACTTAGCGTATGTTCTAGATGTGAAGGCAGAAAAGAAACAAGTGGAAGACATAAGGGTAGTACGAGAATTCCCAGATGTACTCCCTGATGATCTTCCAGGTCTACCGTCTGAACGACAAGTAGAGTTTCGAATTGATCTTGTCCCTGGATCAGCACCGATAGCGCGTGCACCGTATCGTTTAGCGCCAGCCGAAATGAAAGAGATGATGTCTCAACTACAAGAGCTACTTGACAAGGGACTTGTTAAGCCAAGTTCTTCACCTTGGGGAGCTCCGGTATTGTTTGTTAAGAAAAAGGATGGCACTATGAGAATGTGCATCGACTATAGGGAGCTGAATAAGGTGACTATTAAGAATAAGTATCCACTTCCAAGGATTGATGATTTGTTTGATCAACTCCAAGGTGCAGGATGCTTTTCAAAGATTGATCTGAGGTCGGGGTATCATCAGGTGCTAGTAAGGAAGGAAGATGTTCCCAAGACGGCGTTTAGAACGAGACATGGGCATTATGAACTCCTTGTAATGCCATTCGGGTTGACAAATGCTCCTGTCGTGTTCATGGATTTGATGAACAAGGTATGTCGACCATTCTTAGACAAGTCTATCATCGTGTTCATTGATGACATACTTGTTTATTCGAAGAATGAAGTCGATCATGAATACCACCTTCGTAAAGTCTTGGAAGTTCTAAGGAAGGAGAAATTGTACGCAAAAATTTCAAAGTGTGAATTTTGGTTAAAAGAGGTACAATTTCTGGGGCATGTGATTACTTCGGAAGGAGTCAAAGTAGATCCGGCTAAGATAGAAGTAATGACGAACTGGGAAACACCAAAGAGCACATCAGAAATAAGGAGTTTCTTGGGTCTAGCTGGTTACTACCGGAGGTTTATAAAAGACTTCTCAAATATTGCTTCTGCTTTGACCATGTTGACTCGGAAAAATGTAAAGTTTGTATGGACTGAAAAGCAAGAGTCGGCTTTCAGAACATTACGACAGAAGTTGTGTGAAGCTCCTATTCTTGCACTACCGGAAGGAACAGAAGATTTCGTCGTGTATAGTGATGCATCAAAGATGGGTTTAGGGTGTGTGTTGATGCAACGAGAGAAGATGATTGCTTACGCATCAAGGCAACTCAAAGATCATGAGAAGAATTACCCCACCCATGATTTAGAACTTGCAGCGGTAGTATTTGCATTGAAATTGTGGCGACATTATCTGTATGGAACAAAGTGCACCCTCTTCACTGATCATAAGAGTTTGAAGCATGTCTTTGAATAGAAAGAGTTGAACATGAGACAGCGGCGTTGGTTAGAACTACTTAAAGACTATGACTGTGAATTGCATTACCATCTCGGTAAGGCAAATGTTGTGGCTAATGCTTTAAGTAGAAAGGAATATAATGGGTGCTTGAAACCAACTAACGCCAGAATTGATGTGACGTCGAGTCTGATTGGAAGAATAAAAGCTGCACAAGCGGAAGCCTTATTGGAAGAAAATTTGAAAGAGGAAGTCATGATCAAACAGCGTCTTCAACTGACTGAAGATAGTCGTGGGATCAAGCTGTTCCAAGGTCGCGTTTGGGTGCCAAAGGTGGGAGGAAATCGGGAGTTAATTCTCGAAGACACCCACAAGTCTAAGTATTCTATACATCCTGGAAGTACTAGGATGTATAGGGACTTGAAACTACACTATTGGTGGCCAGCTATGAAGTTAGATGTGTCATAAATTGTAGAAAAGTGTGTGACGTAGTGAAGGCTGAACATCAAAGGCCCTACGGAAGTCTACAATCTTTGGAGATTCCGGAATGGAAATGGGATAAGATTAATATGGATTTGGTGACAAAGTTACCAAGAACGTTGAAGGGTAACGATACCATATGGGTAATCGTGGATCGGTTGACCAAGAGTGCTCACTTCTTGGCAATGAAAGAAGCATCACCAATCGATAAGTTAGCCAAACTTTATATTGATGAAGTGGTGTCAAGACATGGTATACCAGTGTCTATAGTTTCTGATCGTGATAGCCGGTTTACTTCGAGGTTTTGGCAGTCACTACAAGAAGAACTGGGTACAAGAGTCAATTTGAGCACTGCATACCATTCACAAACGGACGGGCAAAGTGAAAGAACCATTCAAACTTTGGAAGATATGCTCAGGTCATGTTTGTTAGACTTTGGAGGTAACTGGGATACGCATTTACCTTTGGTGGAATTTGCGTACAACAATAATTATCATTCCAGTATTGGAAGAGCACATTTCGAAGCATTGTATGGACGGAAGTGTAGAACTCCAGTGTGTTGGTTAGAAGCTGGAGAAAAACAATTTGTTGGTCCTGAACTTGTTCAACAAACGGCTGATAAAGTGAAAGAAATTCGGAAGCATATGACAAAAGAGTTACACCGATCCAAAAAGAAGCCCGAAAGAATTCCAAGTTGGGGAGCGTGTGATGCTTAAGGTATCCCCGTGGAAAGGTGTAATAAGGTTTGGTAAACGTGGAAAGTTGAGTCCTCATTTTCTTGGACCTCTCACCATAACTAAGAGAGTTAGACTTCAAGCATATCAGTTGGATCTTCCACCTGAATTAGAAGGAAACCACAATACCTTTCATGTCTGTTATCTTCGGAAATGTTTAGCCGAAGAGAATGATGTAATTCCATTTGCTGAAGTAAGAGTGGATGAGAATAGTCGTTGCGTGGAGGAACCAGAAGCAATTTTAGAAAGATCGACTAAAAAGTTACGACATAAGGATGTGGTTATGTTGAAAGTACAATGGAAACGTCACATGGGTGCTAACATGGCGTTAGAAGCTGAAGAAGATATGAAGATTAGATATCCTCGTCTATTTACTTAATTTTAATTTCGGGGACGAAATCATTTTCAAGTTGGGGAGATTTGTAACACCTCGAATTTCCATTATATATTATATTTAATATGAATGGGGTTGATTTGTATTTTAATCTAAGTATTGGACTTTTCGTAAAAGGTAAAACTCAAAAAGGGTTGAAAGTTAAAATGACCAAAGTTTAAACTAATTATGAAAATTGGAAATTGAGGGTGTGATTGGTCATTTATGGAAAGTTGGATATAGATAAGGTGAGGAGTAGCTGAATTGAGAAAATATCTCAATCCTTTTTTGTGCTGGAGTCGGTGAAGAACAGAGAGAAGAAGTAGAGAGAAAGCAATCTGATTTTGGTAAGAAATCCATTAGATTTCTATAAGATAATTTTAGTTTGGAGACTGTGATTACAAACTAATCTGATTCCAACTAGGTACAATTTGATTGGAGTATTTGATTCGGATTTTGGACTGTGCAGAAGAAGTGGGTCTAAGAACTACAGGTGAGTTCATCCTCTCTTTTTGTTTAAATCTATGTTTTCTTTCAAATTAAGCATTAAGATGCTAGTATAAATTGTTTTGGGGCTGAATAGATGTGTGTAAAATAAGCTGGGTGGAACAAACATGGGTCTGGATTGAAGTTTTAGTGTGCAGGTCGATGTTACCGGACAAATTGATAAGTGTCCGGTAGTTCCCTATCAATGGTGTCCGGTAGTGAAGGTATCCGGTAAGTATTTAAGTTTCCGCGTAAAATAGATACCGGATGGTATCCGGATCACGTTGGTTTCCGGATGTCATACGGATTAAATATGTTTCTGGTAAACATCCGGATAGGCATAAGGACCGGTAAGTTATGATATCCGGTAAAGTTATGATGTCCAGTAAGTGGTGACGTCCGGCTAGTTGTGGTGTCCGGAAACTTCTGTTGTCCGGTCACTATTGATGTTCCGGATACTTCTGAGTTTCCGATAACTAGGAGTTTTGATAGCTTTTGGCAGGGTATGTTTGATAAATTGAAGTACAATCCTAGCAGCTTTAACATACCTATATTTGGATATTATAGTGTTAGGCTTGGAGGTTTGATGTAGTTGATACTATGCTTGTGTATAGTAAGTGTAATGGATCCATAGGCACTGGTAGTAATTGTAACGTGGAATAGGCATAAAGTAACTTGTAATTCCCGTTGACCTGAAATGAGGAATAGGCATAAAGTAACTTGTAATTCTCATTTCGTAAGGTGATGTGAAACGTGGAATAGACATAAAGTAACTTGTAATTCCCGTTGACCACGAAATGAGGAATAGGCATAAAGTAACTTGTAATTCTCATTTCGTAAGGTGATGTGAAACGTGGAATAGGCATAAAGTAATTTGTAATTCCCGTTGTCGTGAAATGAGGAATAGGCATAAAGTAAATTGTAATTCCCATTTCGTATTATGAGTAGAAATCTTGGAATAGGGATAAAGTAAATTGTAATTCCTGATTTCTATGGGAAGGTAAGAGATAGGCATAAAGTAAATTGTAATCTCTACTTCCACTCCAAGAAATAGGCATAAAGTAAATTGTAATTTCTTGGACATGAGAGATGATCTAGAATCTGTAATGATTCGTAGTAGGCTCTCGAATGTGATGATATGACTTTCTGAATGTTAGTCATACTCATAGAATCGGGTATGTTCCCGTCATGGTAAGATGTGTAGGCGTACGGTAAGAATGATGGCAAACCAGGTTTGTTTATACGCTTTGATTACTTGAGTTTCCAAAGCTGCTAAAGTTTTAATTTGAAAATGGATGTTCTCACTAGGCGTAAGCCTAATCGTTTCAAATTAATTTTTTACCAGGTACGAGCTCGGGGAAGTAACGGGAAGAGGGACGAGTGTTTTGGTATTCAACTTTTGGTGCTAAGTGGAGAAGTTAGCTTATGCGAGGATATTTTTGATGAATGGCCTAGACAACCAATTTAATCTAATCGTAGTTGTTAGAATTAGATTAATAGGTTGTTTTGATAATTCGAAAATGTGTATATGAACCCTCATAGTTAATTCTCCGCTTATGTATAAAAGTTTGGATGAAATTATGATTAACTCTGATATAGTTTAAGGTTTAAATTGGCCCTGATTTTTAGGGTGTTACAAGAAGCAACACTGCCATCATAATATGCCCTCTCCAATACCTAGAACTTTTGTATACCCTGATCCTTAGCCAAGACAGGAATGAGACCATCCTAAAGCTAAGGACATAATATAAAAATATTTCATTCTTACAACGAATACAAGGTGATATTTATGGACATAAACATCAAGAATGTGAGTCATTAAAGTACTTTATTGTTCTGGTTTTGACACGATGAACACGTGTCGTATGATTGTCCACATGAAATGTTGCACTCCTAGCACTAGTTATACGTTTAAGGACTCACCACCCTGATTTTCTCATCAAGTCTACATGACGTAGAATGTTGGAGAAATAACATCATAAGGATTTGATGATTATTGCATATGTATCGAGATTAATGTTGAGTTTCCTATACCCCATGTGTATATATAAAATGGTCTCGTAGAACGATAGAAGTTTTCATCAAAAGAATATAGATGGTAATGCGCACCAATTTATCCACATCCACTTGGGATATGCAATATTACATGCAACTTTACTTAATCGTCTTTAGACTCACTACCAGCCAACCAATCTCATGTGTACTAGTTGGTAACTGGATATAAGCCTGATGTTTTACATTTATGTATATTTAGTTGTGTTTTGTATGTGCCAATTACGCCCCCACAGTGTACCAAAGTGGGTCTTAAAGACGATTCATCAAATTTTGGATATGAATTCCCAACAGTTATCCGCTAGTTAGAACCCTTGACGAGTGATCTCTTTACCGCTAGATTTACGGGTTGTCACTTTGATGAGATAGTCTTCCCGTCTTTAGGGGGAGATAGGAAAATGGATTTTCTATGGGAACGACGTGAAGTGTCATTGAATATTTCTATTGTGTCTCATTTTGATCCCTAAAACTTCACAACGTAAAGTTGAAGTCAAACGAATCAGACTCGATACCTGATACGCTTAATATTATTCTAGAAGTGACAAGGTCGCATATACGAGCTGCAACTATACTCGTAAGGTCAAAAGTCACTAAACAAGGGCACAACGTCGCTGGAAAATGTGTTGCAATCACACATGGTGGAGGTGTGGTTGAGGTCGTAGCTCCTAAAAGGAAATGAGGGAAGCTACTTGGTTCGATCCATACTCGTCTAAAGGAAGAGAAGAGTAAGGCACAACCATTTATCATCAATACATAAACCTCTTATGAGTAGGGGAAAGCATCAATCGGGTTCGGGTGGGTTGGGGCCCAAAACCCAATCCCCGATTGGGTTTCGGGGGACATACGGAACCCAAAACCCGTCCAAACTTATTTTCGGATATCGGATATCGGGGCAGTTCGAATATCGGGAAGTTCAGGTCGGGTATGTCGGATTGGGCCTGATTCCAGCCCACTTTCAGGCCTCTTTTTCAGCCCAACTGTTTTCGAAGCTATTTTTGACACCAAGCAATAGGAGAACATCCTGCCATACACAAACAAATTTCAACAATAGGAAGTTTCAATCACTTGCACCATAAAAGAACATACAGATCATGGATATGCAGATACCAATTTTAACAACAAACAGTTGGTGGGCATCATATGTTTTTATCATAGGAAGAACGAGATACAAGAATGATTCAAAAGAAATCACACATTTTGATTAATTAACACCCACGATATTATAAGGCAAATCACACATTTTGATTAATTAACAACCACGATATTTTACTGTCAAAACTCAAAACTTAACATAGTCCTCAATTTTAGAATAAATCGATTTAGGGTATTTATATTTTATAAAATTTAATTTTTATTAAAAAAACAAATCAGATATTCGGAAGGGTCGGGTGGGTAAACCCTAAACCCAACCCAATCCTACATATCCGTAAAAGAACTTGGGGAACGGGTTTCGGGCGGTCGGGTTTTTAGGTTGGGTATTTTGGTGTCGTATTCGGTTCGGGTCGGTCGGGTTTAGCGGGTTGGATGGGTTTTGCTCACCCCTACTTATGAGATTGTCTCTAATTATAACTATATCTATGAATCATTATTGGAGGACGCTCTGAAGTTAATATTGATTCCAAAGATCAAATAAATCTCAAATGAATATGAGTCGATGGACCAATCATGCATACTCAATGATGATAAATTCACATATATCGTTGCTTATGAGATAATAGAGAACGATGGCATCGAACCATGCTTAGTTTAAGAATGCCAACAAAGAGAAAATTGGCCTAAATGAAAAGAAGCAATCCAGTATAATTATATAATTTGACAAATGAAAAGGTATTTGGTTTGGTAGTGCTAACCAACCAAGTGTAAAGCCTGTATGACATAGATAAATCATTTATTAGAAAAGCGTGATGAGCATAATTAAGTCAATGTATAAGTCTCTCCTTTGGCACGGGGTTTTTCACAACGCTCTAGATTGACCGCGAGAAGATTTACTCTCTTGTGATGGACGTTATAACGTTCTGCTAATTAAGTATCCTAATAGTTCTCGAAGGACTGGAAATTGCAGCTCATGGACGTAATCACTACATATCTTTATGGGGATCTAGATTCATAGATATATAAGAGTTCTTGATGGCATTACATTACTCAATCAAGCAACTCTAAACCATCAAGTGCGTTTGCAATAAAATTGAAACGCTCACTTTTTATATTAAAGCAATCTAGGTGGATGTGGTATACCCGCCTAAGTGAATTATTGATTGGGAAAGGATATAGAAATGATGAACTGTGCTCTTGCATATGTATTTAGGAAAACAAGTTCGAGATTTTCAAAGTAGCTCTATATGTCGATGTTATGAACATAATAGGCACTTTTGATGAAATAAGAGAAACCACAAGCTACTTGAAATCTGAATTTGAGAAGAAAGATCTTGGGAAAACTTTATTTTGTCTAGATACTTGAGCTACGACACCGAGTTTGTGGAATACCAATCCACCGATCCGCATATGTCCAAAAAATTATCAGACTATTTAATATGGACAAAGCGCATCCGGTTAGCACTCCCATGATCGGTCAAAGTGTTGGATATAAAGAAAGATCCACTTCATCTAAAGGATGAGAACAAAGAGGTATTGGGAGCTGGAATTCCATACCTAAGTACAATAGGCGCATTATTGTACTCAACACAATACATTTGACCGTATATTGTACTTCTCTGTGAACTTGTTAGCTAAATTTAGCTCAGCGCCTACGCAACGTCATTGGAATGATATCAAAATAATCTTTTGACACCATTGACGTGTACTTATATTTTCCCTACGTAGAAAAATGGATTGATATTGGAACTTCGGTACCTACTTAAATAGTGAAAGGCAAAAGTACTAGATCTTATAGAAAAACACCAAACAATGCATTGGTATATATTGCTGATATAGTTATCTATTTGACCCATACAAAGGTTGTTCCCAAACCGGCTAAGGAATTATCGTATGGAACATGCCGATTGCTTGGAAGTAAACTAAGAAAACCCTTAATAGTTATCTTCTTAAATTATCAAGAATATTACTCTCCATGAGACTATTCAAGAGTGTGTATGGTTAAGGACTATCATTACACATATAAGAGGAGCTAGTCGTTTTGAGTTTAACCACTATACAACTTGCATGTATAGAAATAATGCATCATATATCGAAGAAATGGAGGAGTCGTTTGGACCTCGATGTCGACTCATCACATCCTGGGGTTGAAGAAGGTCCCAAGGGTTCGGTTGTTCGCCGATTCAAGTGGTGCGTGAGTTGGGTTTAGAACGTCGTGAGACAGTTCGGTTCCTATCTACCGTTGGTGTTAAAGGAAAGTAAGATATATCAAGGGTTATGACACAAATCATATTTCACTTAAGTTTTTATATAGTCAACAATAACAAATTCTCCTTAAGATTCAAGTGAACTTAATAAGATGCGAGAAAATGTGACATGTTTGTTTACCAAATCAATACGTAAAACCATATTTGGAAAACATGTTAAAAGTATTAAAATGGAAATGTTTTCAACCTCCTTTGATTAATGCACGAATCAGGGGGAGTATCAAACAAAAGGGGGAGTCTACTATACATGTAATATTGGTATGTTGTGCTCTTTCATTCAACCAAGGTTTTATTTTTCCCATTGTGTTTTGTTCTTTGATGTAAGGTTTTAGTGAGGAAACAATTTATATACAATCATGTTTTCTTAACTCTCATGATTAATGTACGAATCTAAGAGAAAATTAGACTAAAGTAAAAGTCTGTGTCTTGCAAAGAAACTGGTGCGTTGTATTCTTTCCTTCAGTCTCTTTTATTATTTCCCACTGGGTTTTTATTTTGGCGTAAGGTTTTAACGAGACAACAATTGTGCACCACTACTCTTTTGACTCGGCACAAAGGGGAGTGTTGTAGGATAAGTGTGCCATCTTCTAAAGGATATGACGATAGAGATAAATATAGTGATAGAGATAAATACAAACTATTAGAGTTATTTGTGGAGTAAGTCTCCTTCCATGCTTATCATGATCTTTATGTAATTCTCCCTATTTAAAGAACCTATGATTAATGAGAAAGACATATTCCCTCTCTCTATTCTACTGTTATTTTGTTTCGTTTTTCCTTTAACACGTTATCAGCACGTACGCTCAATCAGTTCAAAGTTAGATTTTTAGGCTCCAACTTCATCAATCAGTCTGGAATACTTCTACAATCCAAGTAAGCATCTTTATATGAATTTACGTTTTTTGTGTATGGATTAATATTAACCATGTCCGGTAAACTTTATAAATTTATTAAAAAAACCAAATATTTTTATAAAATTATCAAAAGATATTGTCTTTACTATCTAAAATATATGTAACCTAACTAGGTAAAGTGGTAAAGTGGATCGAGAACCGATTGAGCTAAATAGACAGCGTACTCAGTTTGTCGTGACTCCAACTTTACCCTCATATTCCATGTGACTCCAGCTCGATCTGGTACTTCTGCTCATGTCGCTGCTGGTCTTGCTCTAACTTCGCTAACTTCTATTGCAACTCGAGTACATACAAATATTCAACATTTGACAAAAATTACTAATTTGTTGACGATCAAAAGTAATAGGATCATAAATATAAGAAACATATGTCCGTGTAAAAACCATCACCATACAATCTCATGATGTTGCTACTGGGGCAGGGATCACCAATCATATAATTGTTCAAGAAATAAGATCGACGCGAACTTCTAGAAACAAGTTTGTGACATTAAACACAATACTATACCAAACAAAAAATTGACTTGCTATGTTATTTCAACATCCTTTAGCATGCATTTGGATCCTTTTGGAAATAAACATTTAATGCACATTTAGTGAAAAGTTGCACCGTCATGTGCTCATTTTGTTAAGACGTTGCATAGGCAGATGATCAATAGTGAAGTTTCTTTTAGTGTTAAACACATGAGTACTTGATACTTCAGTTTTGCGGTCTTCACTGTTTAGTCATTCAATCTTGATCTTCAGTGTTAGAGTTTTCCATAGTGTCATATTTTCTTTGGTTGGCTTAAGGGTTTGTATATCTCTTGGTCTTCAGCGTTATGAAGTCTTTGGTTGGCTTAAGGGTTTGTATATCTCTTGGTCTTCAGCGTTATGAAGTCTTCAAGGTCTGATCATGATTTTAATGTTGTTGAGGGAAAGGTGTCTTCAACTTCAGTCTTGCGATCTTTAGCGTCATACATTGGGGCGACTTCAGCGGAAAATCCTTAATAATCGAGTTTTTGATGAACGACTTAATTGGATCTTCAGAGTCACCAAAAGTATTCAGATCTACTTATCTTAGTACAAGCTTATTAATATTACAATATCTATTCTAAGTGTATTCTAATGTTTGGTTCACTACAAGAAAAATGGGCTAAAGTGAGGAAAAAAGTCCTCACCATAGGTCAAAATGTCCTCACTAAAGGTCTATAGTGAGGACGTGTCATCACCCTGTTTTCCTCACTATAGGTCCGACACTATATGTCTATGGTGAGGACTATTTTCTTCTACAGTAAGGACATCCAACTGCTATAAAATAAATGGAAAAGAAATTAATATTAGTTATGGGGAGGACATGTCCTCACCATAGATAATTATATTAAACATAATATAATTACCTATGGTGAGCACGTGTCCTCGCCATAGCTAATTATAGTAATTAGAATATAATTACCTATGGTGAGCACATGTCCTCACCATAGCTAATTAGAGTAATTAAAATATAATTACCTATGGTGAGCACATGTCCTCACCGTAGCTAATTAGAATATAATTATATTCTAATTAGTATAATTATATATGGTGAGAACATATCCTCGCTATAGGTAATTATTTCTGTTTAATAATAATCAGATATGGTGAGGACATGTCTTCACCATAGCTAATTATATTAAACAGAATATATTTACCTATAGTGAGGACATGTCCTCACTATAGCCTTAATTTTTTTTTGGCAGGATCATGCTGTATTTGCTATTTCCCGCCCATTTTCCGGGCTGTTTTTACCTGTTTTCTGCACTTCCTAAAATTCCAAACAACAACATAACAACACCAACATCATCAACAACATCCTAAAGGCATTAATTAACAAAAAACAACAAGTATCAAAGTATTAACATTTAACACATAATAATAGTTCCATACTAAAGAAACCTACTCTTCAACCCTCGTCCTCGTCCTCGTCCCCATCCCCATCCCCGTCCGATTCCTCGTCCCCGCTCTCTTCTTCTTCAAACTCAATTTCGATATTGTTGGCTTTCAAACCGCGTAGGAGGACGTTCAATTTAGTCTCCAATCGCGAAGAAGTCGAAGCCATCAACGAATCAACCTCTGCTTGGGTGTATGAACGTTCTCCAACACTTGATTGTGCCCACGACGTGTTCCCAACACTTGATGAAGATCGTTCGGCTAAGACAATTGATGAAGAATTGGCACGACGTACAACTTGCCCACATCCTCGATTGTGCCCGCGACGTGTTCCCAACACTTGTTCAATGATTTGTTCTTCAGTCAGTTGGTTGGGAACATCTATTTGGGCCTCTTTTAACGCCAACATCTGTTCCTGTTTAGTTACAAAACAAAAATAATTAATATGAGTATGTTTTATATAATTTCGTACATTAAGTAAGAGAAATTACTTACATATTGTTGTTGAGCAAGACTGCCAACGGGAAAGGTATCGTTTCTTGTATGATTTAGACGAAACGAGTCAATAAGGCTTGGATATGCACCATCAGCTTGGTGCTGAAAACCCATAAAATGAATTGAATATATATAGTTAATAACAATAAAACAAATCAATCACCAAACGCGTCGACCTTATCTATATAATGAAACATCAAATAATATTGACCCATTGAGTTTTAAGGGTAACCTATTTGAACCCATTGCAATGACTCAAAATTACAAGTTCCCCATTTGGACCCGTTCCAACAAAAGTGCCGACCCAAATAATTTAGAAAGTTATCCAATTTGACCCAAATCTTTTGGTTTTGGGCTGAAATTCCCACCCCTACATGTTACCAAACGGGTCAAACATTACAAGTTCCCAATGTTACCAAACGAGTCAAACATTACTCATATTACCAAACGGGTGGACCCTTATACCAATATTACATATTTATACAATGAGTGATTGATTTAGAGATAGAAACGACTTACCCGTTCATATCGCGTCTCAACATACGACTTGCTACTGATAGCAAAATATCCACACGTAAAATGGGCACAATAATGGCGCAAGTATACACCACGTATTGCGTTTGCTCACAAGTAATATAATGGTAAGAACCCAATATCGTATCCACGGGGATTGGACTACCAAGAATCGGAGATTTCTACGAACTTTCGGTGCAAAGTTGAGGTTTTTAATAATTTGTTTGGAGTTGGTTTTGAGCAAATAATTAATTATAAAATTAACGCGATTAATTAAAAAGCGGGTACGGGTGTAAGTTTTCACCTCGAGAGTATTTATTTAATAACTTAAATGGTTAATAAAATCGGTCACAATTTGTCCCACACGATTTCCTCCTCTCGAAGCTACGTCGTAAAGGTTGTAATAACGATTTTATTATAAAGTTTCTACATAAGCTATCTTTCGGTTTACCAACCTTACTAAGTAGATCTCGAAAATCTTAGTCTTGCCGGATATAAAGAGATGCGCATATCTCTATGTCACACCTATTCGACCGACGTTTTGACCTTAGCTCGGTTATGCAACAACCCATATCTCTATGTGATTATTGAATATTTTCTCAAACCTCCTTGCATCATTCAAGCCGTATTTCGGATCCGCCCCTCTCGAGGTCTAAGATCTAATATTAACACGTGCACGTGATCAGCTTGTCCGCGTTTGATTTATGTTCCAACTCGAATGACTAAACCGAAAAAACAACTAAATGTAGTAACACCCAAGTGTTACATTTTTACCCTCTCGGGTTTGGCTTACACCCGCACCCAAAGGGGGGTTTAGCTACTCATAAGAACAGAAAACATCATGTAGTAGAAGAAATAAGTGAACTGGAATTGCATTAAACGTAAACGATAACGTACCACTGTGGCCACAAGTGTGCCACAGTGGGTAACAGAAAGTAAAATACTTGAAAACGAATTACAAAGACTAAAATACTGAAATGTAAATGCTACAACTATTCTCCAACTGAGTTTTTGAGAGCTTTTGATTATAAGATGATATCCAAATGCCAAGCCAAGCTTCCTTTATATAGTGGAGGAGAGGAGAAAAGGTTGAAAGGGACTTGAGAGGAGAAAGTGACCTCTCAAGGTTGTCTTCTTCCCACCTTTTGGCACCATCTCCCTTGTCCATATTATGTCTTCAAACTTGGTTAAAACTCAGCATTGACCCCATTATGCAGGTCTACACTTTGCACAAAAATGCTCTCCAAATCTGCAGAAAATCGGATTTACACAGCACTCGCCACAGTACTGACGCTGTGGCCACAATGGTACACCAAACGCAACATTTTGATCTTTTTGGTTATTTTCAACATTTTGGAACAACTTAGACCAAGAGAAGTAGAAAGGCTCAAATGGGTACGAAAAAGGTTAAGATGGGTTTAAAATTGATGACAAATAACTCTAAAAATTGAGGGATATCACACCCCCAAACTTGAGATATTACTTGTCCTCAAGTAAAAAGAACAAAGAGAAGAAAAAAAATTGACCGAAATTTTTAGCGAAAGAAAAAAAAGAATGGTTGTTTTGCAACAGGTTGAGATTGGGATGACGATGCATTACCTTGGAGTTTTGCCGGTGCGCTTAATTTCCTTCGTTGATATTTCCTCTTTTGATCGGTAGGACTTGGATGGGTTAGTGTTTGCGGTTTGTTTTCTTGACTCTTGGGTCTACCCTTTTTCCCCCAAACTTATTCTTTTATGTGGGGCTTGCTCCAAAGGGTTGTTTTGAGCATTTTTTTTCTTTTTTTCTTTGTGTGGCTTAAATTTTCCACTTTTGCTCTTTTGATAGCCAAATAACTTTTCTCGAATATGGACCCAAAATTTCCTTGTTTACAATGTGTGAATAAATATGTGACGTAACAATTGTAAACTTTTCTTTTAAAAATATTGTGGGTTTTTTTGAACAAAGTCTCCCCCCCAAACTTAAAGTTAGCGATGTCCTCATTGCGGGGAAGGAGAGTCGAGTTGTGTATCGGCTAGGCGACTAGGGTCGTGTATGGGCCAAGAATGAAAGATGGGCTACGTCCTTTCAAACGAAGAAGAAACATGCAACAAAAGATCTAAAGCACCTGCAAGTGAACGATTAGTGCAACAAAGAAGGTAACATCATAATATGACCATGCATAAAATATCACAAAATATGGGTTAAGTGCGGTCATAGGAAAGTAACAAAACAAGCCACAAAAGGTACCCAAGAGAAGTTAAGCAAATAAAAGAGGAAAGACAAAGCAGTTGTTCCAAAATATATCAAAAACCGTAAGATCAGGGATGTGGCGGCTGGCCACTGTGGCCGGCCTCAGCAGTGGTGTCGGGCTAGTCGAAGTGCGAGATGCCGGAGGATCAAGGATGGCCGGGAAGGCGGGCATAGCGGTACCTGTAGGAAGTACGTGTCGAGCAAACAAGAGGTCACGATCGCGGGTGTATGCCCAAAAAGCCGCGGACCGTGACTCTAGCTGCTCGAGACGTGTATCTGTGGTCGCGCGAGCACTCTCTAAACCCTGGACATCCTGTGAGAGTGTCTCCAACTGCAAAGTTAGAATCTGCAGCCAAGTCTCGGTGCCATAAACTGCGTCGGGGACTTGACGTGGAGGAGGCGGTGCGGTCGGGGGCACACGAGAGGTAGAGGCTGCCATGGGATGCGTAGTAGGCTGTCTTCCGCTTCCGTAACGAAAAGAACGCTTCATGCGTGTTACGGAGCCTTGATCAATAGTCGGGGAATGGAATTGACGATCATCATCCGGGTAAACCTGCACTTCGTTAGCCTGGAATAAACGGGTAAGCAGACCCGGAAAAATAAGACGAGCACTGGCACGGGATGCGGCATCCCGTATCATTAAGTGCATGATAGACCCAAAATCGACCCGCCGGTCCGTAAGAATGCAATACAATAAGATGCAACGATTACGCGAAAGCGTACTGTCATGAACGGTGGGCATCAGATTATGACGGAGAAAGAGGAACCATAAGCTTGCCTCGGTAGTCAAGTGGCCGGAGCGTATAACGGTATGGTTACGGTCCACTGTCCACCCAAAACCGGGTATGGTAAGCGCGGAGGCGATGGCCTCGTCCTCAGCGGGGGTAGTAAGTTGTGTCATCCGCCTATAAGGACACTCCGTGGGTGTTGCGAGACCCAAAGCCGCATTAATGGCGGCACCATCGAAGGTAATACGAACACCCCTAACATTGGCGATATCGCCCGAAGACCCAGTAATAGCAGTGTAGAACTCCCGAACCACAGTCATATTCACAAAGCAAGGTTTACCAATCAAGGTTGACCACCCGTGGGCGGTCAAGTGTGGTTCGATAAAATCATATGTACTGGTCAGAGCGGTATCGAAACCGCGCTCAATCAAAGGGGATTTGCTGATAACAATATTGTACCTCTCTTCGAAGGATCGAGGGCGTGCAACACGCGGACGGCGACGGCGGGCTGGTCTGGACGGTTCCTCAAGGTCGGTCTCATTTTCCGGGTCAAAGGGCATGTCATTGGCCGCGCGGGGCCGTTTCTGGCCGTGACGGGTCTGAAAAGCAGCCGAGTCCTCTTCTGAAGAATCAGCATGTGAGGAGGACTCAGAACCCGGTTGGTTCGCGGCAGTCGATGTGCCCACAATGCCACCACAGTGGCCACCACGAGCAGCAGTGACACTTCTAGTCATACGTCGAGTTGGTTCTGCATGCATGGGACGCTTTCCCTTATCTTTTTCAGCCACATTATCAACTACCACCTCGTCGGGATTTTCATTTTCAAAATAACGAGCAACGTCGGTTTCATACCCCGGCAACTCGGGGTAGAGTTCGTCGGAGATGGAGGTGAATCGTCGCCGGCGACAGGGGCGGTGCCGACGGCGACTGTGGTATTGATGGCGCTGGACACAGCAGCGGCGATGGTTGTGGTTTCCGGCTGGGTTGCGACAGCAGCAGCAGCGCTGGCCACGGCGGTAGCGCTGGACACCGCGGCGACGGCTGTGGTCGACGATGAGCGACGGGCAGCGGCAAACCGGTGCCGACGTGGTGGGTTTGGTCCGGATGTTGGGAATTTCGGCCGGGCCATGGTGATAGCGTGGATGAAGGTGGAGGCTTTTGGGAGGTGGTTGGTTGGAGGGTTTTGCGAGGAAGATGAAGTGTATAGGAGAAGATAAATAAAAATAAAAATAAACAAATGGTTTCTTTGTTTCCTGTGGTCGGTGTATTTAGGAGGGGGATAAAGAGGTTTTTGGAAGGTAAAGTGGTTTTGTATTTGAAAATGGGGGTGGTTTTAGGATAATAGGGGGTTTTGGCTTTTTAGAATTAGGGTTAGGCTAGAGTAGGATAAGAGATGATGGTGATGGGGAAAGGTGAGAAGAAAAGACAAAAGGGTGAGGGGACTAGGGTGGCGACGTGGTGGTTTTTCCAAACTGACAACTTTCTTTTGTGCTTTTCATTTCCATCTAAACTGATAACTTTTCTTTTTGTTTTTTTGGATTTTTCTAAAAAAAGGACACATGAGTGTTTTGGTGAAACAAAAGCTTTTGGTGTAGTAAAAGGAGTTTTAAACGTTTCGAGAACAGAGAAATCAGATGTTGACTCAATTTTTTGACTTAATGCTTCTTTTTATCCAACATGTAAAACATGTAGGGGGTTGAGTCTTCTCTTCAACTGCTGGTCACTTCCTCACCACACTGCATCCACAATGGATCACCTACACACATAATCCAAAAATAACTTAATTAGAAATTCTAAATCCTAATATTTACATGGGTTATTACTAACCCCCACAGCTCAGATTTCGCTTGCAATTGTGTTGGGCACTTCCTCGGGGAGGTAGTGCTTAACACGGTGACCATTTACACGAAATGTGCTCCCATCTTGTGGATTTATTAAATCCACTGTGCCGAAAGAACTTACTTTTGCGATTTTAAAAGGGCCGGACCAACGGGATTTGAGTTTACCCGGAAATAATTTTAAACGAGAATTAAAAAGCAACACTTGTTGGCCTTCCAAAAAATCCCGGCGATTAATGCGACGATCATGCCAAAGCTTGGTTTTTTCTTTATAAATTTTTGCATTCTCGTACGCGTTGTGCCGGATTTCCTCAAGTTCAACAAGTTGCAATTTTCGTTTATTTCCCGCTGCGTCCTCGGCCATGTTTAATTCTTTCGTGGCCCAAAATGCTTTGTACTCGAGTTCTAACGGAAGGTGACAAGCTTTTCCGAACACGAGCCGATATGGTGACATGCCCAAAGGTGTTTTGAAAGCGGTGCGGTATGCCCAAAGAGCATCATCCAACTTAAGCGACCAATCCTTACGGTGGGGTTTGACGACTTTCTCTAAAATAGATTTAATTTCACGGTTAGAAAGCTCGGCAAGCCCGTTCGTTTGCGGATGGTAGGCGGTAGCAACTCGATGTTGGATGTTATATTTGCTAAGGACCGCACTTAACATTTTATTTACAAAATGTGTTCCCTCGTCACTAATTAAAGCTCGAGGTGTTCCAAAACGGGCGAAAATATTTTTTTGTAAGAAATTTATCACCGTTTTAGCATCGTTGTGTGGACAAGCGAGTGCCTCAATCCATTTGGAAACATAATCGACCGCAACCAATATATATTGGTTATTGAACGACATCGGAAACGGTCCCATAAAATCAATGCCCCAAACGTCAAAGAGTTCCACTTCTAAAATATTATTGAGAGGCATTTCATTACGTTGGGACACGTTTCCGGTGCGTTGACAACGATCACATTTTTTCACAAACTCGAATGAATCTTTAAAAATTGATGGCCAATAAAATCCGCATTGTAAAATTTTTGCCGCCGTGCGTTGGCCACCAAAGTGACCTCCGTAGGGCGACGCACGGCATTCTTGCAAAATGTGCGGCATTTCTGATTCGGAGACACAACGTCTTAAAATTTGATCGGCACCTAACTTAAAAAGGTGAGGATCGTCCCAAAGGCATTTTCTACTTTCATGAAGAAACTTTTTGAATTGTTG
Organism: Saussurea involucrata; assembly: GCA_033807775.1. Taxonomy (NCBI): domain Eukaryota; kingdom Viridiplantae; phylum Streptophyta; class Magnoliopsida; order Asterales; family Asteraceae; genus Saussurea; species Saussurea involucrata. Next base: position 43,911,317 of record CM066320.1, on the reverse strand, counting down.
CGAGCTAAGGTTGTACGGTCGTAGCCCACTAGCAAGGTAGTTGGCTATGTCCGCATACCATGGACATTTTTCTTCATGAAAGTGTTGAATCGCCAAGATTTGCTCATCGGGAAAAAATTATTTGATTGCATGGTTTCCCCCACTCGAGATCTCACCCTCTAAACGAGAGAGGTGATCCGCCACTTGATTTTCGACTCCCTTTCGGTCAACAATCTCAATATCAAACTCTTGGAGGAGTAAGACCCAACGAATAAGCCGAGGCTTGGCATCGGCTTTGGTGATGAGATATTTAATTGCGGAGTGGTCGGTGTGAACAATAACTTTTGTGCCAATAAGGTAGGACCGAAAACGGTCAAAAGCGAAAACTACGGCAAGTAATTCTTTTTCGGTGGTTGTATAATTTATTTGCGCATCAATTAAAGTTTTACTTGCGTAGTATATCGGATGAAACATTTGTTGTCGCTTTTGTCCGAGAACGGCACCTACGGCCCAATCGCTAGCGTCACACATTACCTCAAAAGGCAACGACCAATCCGGGGCTATTACAATTGGAGCCGACACAAGTGCGGTTTTGATTTTTGAAAAAGCGTCTTTACATTCTTGGTTAAAGTCAAAACTTTGGTCATTATGCAACAAATTACACAAAGGTTTTGCAATTTTGGAAAAATCTTTTATAAACCTTCGATAAAAGCCGGCATGACCCAAGAAACTTCTAATACCCTTGACCGAGGTGGGCTCGGGCAATTGCATTATAACTTCTAATTTGGCTTTATCCACTTCTAAACCTCGGGAAGAAACCAAATGTCCCAAAACTATCCCTTCTTGGACCATAAAATGACATTTTTCCCAATTTAAAATCAAGTCGTGTTTCTCACAACGTTCCAAACTCTTTTTAAGATTATCAAGGCAATTATCAAACGAGGTACCAATGACGGAAAAATCATCCATAAACACTTCCTTGGTGTCTTCAATCATATCCGAAAATATAGACATCATACACCGTTGGAAAGTGGCGGGCGCATTACATAGACCAAAGGGCATTCGTCGAAATGCAAATGTACCGTATGGACAAGTGAAAGTGGTTTTCTCTTGATCCTCGGGTGCAATATGAATTTGATTATACCCCGAATACCCATCTAGGAAGCAAAAAAATTCTTTTCCCGCTAACCTATCAAGCATTTGGTCTATAAATGGTAATGGAAAATGATCTTTTTTCGTCGCTAAATTTAATTGCCTATAATCCATACAAATACGCCATCCGGTCACGGTCCTCGTTGGGATGAGCTCGTTTTTCTCATTGGTGATCACCGTGGTGCCACCTTTTTTTGGAACACATTGGACCGGGCTCACCCAACAACTACTAGATATCGGATATATTATACCCGCATCTAACCACTTCAAAATCTCTTTCTTAACCACTTCCTTCATAATGGGATTAAGTCTCCTTTGCGGTTGCACTTTGCCAATGCTATTATCTTCCAAAATGATCTTATGTTGGCAAAGCGTAGGACTTATTCCCTTAATGTCGGCTATGGTCCAACCTAGTGCTTTCTTATGCTTCTTCAAAAGCTCTAACAGTTTCTTCTCTTGTTCATGATTCAACTTAGATGAAATGATCACGGGGAGCTTGTCGTCTTCTAAAAGATAAGCATACTTAAGGTGACTAGGTAATGGTTTTAACTCCAAATCGGGCGGTTGGACTATGGACGGCAGTTGGGTTGTCTTATCCTTAAAATCCAACTGCTCAAAGGCTGCTAAGTCCTCTAAAATTTCGTCGCTAACGTCCAGGTCGTCCTCTGCCACCACAGTGGAGAGGGTGTGGCCACACTGGTCCAGAATCAAACTTAAATCTTCACTAATGGCCGAGCAGTCCTCTATCTCTCCATGAAACCTCAGGGATTTAAAAACATTGAAGGTCACTTGCTGGTCGTTAACCCTCATAGTGAGCTCTCCTTTGTGGACATCAATTAAGGTTCGTCCCGTGGCAAGAAAGGGTCGTCCCAAAATGATGGGGACGTTTCTGTCGGCTTCATAGTCTAAGACCAGAAAATCAGCTGGAAAAATAAATTTGTCAACCTTGACCAAAATGTCTTCAATCTTACCTTTCGGGTAAGCGATGGACCTATCCGCTAATTGCAACGTTACGGTGGTAGGGCGGACTTCTCCTATTCCCAACTTGTTGAAAATGGACAACGACATAAGATTAATGCTAGCTCCTAGGTCACATAAAGCATGTCCTACTTCTTGGCCTCCAATAGAACAAGGGATGGTGAAACTTCCCGGGTCCTTGAGTTTAGGCGGGATCTTACATGTGAGGAGGGCACTACACTCTTTGGTCAAAGCTACCGTTTCAAACTCGCTTAGGAGTCTTTTCTTGCTTAGGATGTCCTTAAGAAATTTAACATAGTTTGGCATTTGCTTGAGAGCTTCTACCAAAGGTATGTTTATGTGGAGTTGTTTGAAGATGTCCAAAAACTTCTTAAACTGAACATCCACATTCTTTTGCTTCATCCTACCAGGAAATGGGAGGTCCCTAAGGTCAGGCTCTACAGCTTTCTTGGTCGTTGAGTTTCTGCCTCGGGAAGTGGCCACAATGTCACCACTGTGGTCAATGGTTATGGTCATGTCGTTAGGAGTTGGGGGCTCTGGAGTAGCAGGCTCACTCACAACAGGGGTAGAGTGAGTTTGTGGCTCTTTGGAGGTTGAAGGAAATAACCCGGGAAAATGACATCGGTCAAAAGCGTGGGTTACTTCTTCTTCCTCTTGCAAAACGGGGATGTCCACAAGATCCTTGCTACTTCTTAAGGTGACGGCCTTGACGTGCTCTTTACCGTTAGGCTTAGGGGTTTCGGTGTCACTTGGTAAGGTACCAAGCGGTCGTCCCCTAAGATCGTTGGCAAATTGACCGATTTGGGTTTCAAAACCTCGTAATGTAGCATTGGTTTGGTTAATGAAACCCTTAAGCATTGATTCCAAAGATCCAATGTCGGTCGGTCCCTGTTGCCTAGAGTTTTGCCCGTTGTGATGCGAAGTTTGTCCATTGTGGTGAGGGTGTGGGGACTGCCCACTGTGGTAAAATCCCGGGGGATTTTGCGGCCTATTCTGTCCAGAATTTACCCCTGGGGGTTGTAGTCCCTGATTTCCAGCCCAAGAAAAATTGGGGTGGTTTCGCCAATTCGGGTTGTACGTTTGCGAATATGGACTATTTCGCGAGTTGTTAGCCACAAAATTAACGGCGGCAGGGTTTCCTGGACAGCTTTCATACGCATGATTCTCACCACAAAATGCACAAATTTCGTTCATCACATTAGCGTTTATGGCATGCACTTGGTTTTTATCGCCTAAGTTCAAATTATTTTTTACCAAGTTTGTTAAAGCAACAATTTGAGCATTTAAAGCGGTGATGGCATCTACCTCGTGTGCTCCCGGTGTACTATTGGGAGCTGTAGTTGCACGTGGGTTTGACCATTCGGTGTTATTATTTGCAATCTTTTCAAGAATGTCAAAACCCTCGTTATAAGTCTTACCTGTAAATGCTCCACCGGCCGTCGCATCAAGAACGATTTTTGCAGAATTTGCAAGCCCATTATAGAAGGTTTCCAATTGGATGCAACAAGGGATTCCATGGTGGGGGCACTTCCTAAGAAGGTCCTTGAATCTCTCCCAAGCATCCGATACTGCCTCGTCGTCCCCTTGGCGAAACGACAAAATTTCATTTCTGAGCTTAACGTTCCTCGTTGGAGGAAAGTATTTTTTCAGAAATTTTTCCGCCAATTCGTTCCATGTCGCTATGGAATGGGGCGGTTGAGAATTTAGCCAAGCTTTAGCTCTATCCCTTAGTGAAAAAGTGAAGAGCATAATCCTTAAGGCATTTTTATCAACACCTTGAATTTTAAAGGCATCCACAATTTCTAAATAAGATTTTAAATGTAAGTGTGGATCCTCCGATGGTAGACCTCCATATTGACCCATTGTGTGGATCATGGAAATCATTAAAGGTTTAGGTTCAAAATTCAAGGCCTCGATTTCGGGTACTAAAATTCCCGAATTTAATTGAGCAAATTCGGGAGTAGCGTAGTCCCGTATTTTTCTCTCTTTGTCATCGACAATGCCAACCGTGGTTTGCACCGGTGGCGGTGGTGGGTTAGCGTCATCCATAGTGTTGTTGACCGGAGGTTGTCGATTACCTTGTCCTCTTCTACCCCTTCGACGTCTCCTAACGGTTCTTTCGATTTCGGGATCTAGAGGCAAAAGCTCACCGTGTTGTAGCTGTGGCATACAACACGGAGAAGTACAAAAAGAAACTCGCGACTCGGGCTCGAGTAGAAATCAATATCTTGGGATAAAAATCGTGCCAATCCCCGGCAACGACACCAAAAACTTGATAGCAAAATATCCACACGTAAAATGGGCACAATAATGGCGCAAGTATACACCACGTATTGCGTTCGCTCACAAGTAATATAATGGTAAGAACCCAATATCGTATCCACGGGGATTGGACTACCAAGAATCGGAGATTTCTACGAACTTTCGGTGCAAAGTTGAGGTTTTTAATAATTTGTTTGGAGTTGGTTTTGAGCAAATAATTAATTATAAAATTAACGCGATTAATTAAAAAGCGGGTACGGGTGTAAGTTTTCACCTCGAGAGTATTTATTTAATAACTTAAATGGTTAATAAAATCGGTCACAATTTGTCCCACACGATTTCCTCCTCTCGAAGCTACGTCGTAAAGGTTGTAATAACGATTTTATTATAAAGTTTCTACATAAGCTATCTTTCGGTTTACCAACTTTACTAAGTAGATCTCGAAAATCTTAGTCTTGCCGGATATAAAGAGATGCGCATATCTCTATGTCACACCTATTCGACCGACGTTTTGACCTTAGCTCGGTTATGCAACAACCCATATCTCTATGTGATTATTGAAGATTTTCTCAAACCTCCTTGCATCATTCAAGCCGTATTTCGGATCCGCCCCTCTCGAGGTCTAAGATCTAATATTAACACGTGCACGTGATCAGCTTGTCCGCGTTTGATTTATGTTCCAACTCGAATGACTAAACCGAAAAAATAACTAAATGTAGTAACACCCAAGTGTTACATTTTTACCCTCTCGGGTTTGGCTTACACCCGCACCCAAAGGGGGGTTTAGCTACTCATAAGAACAGAAAACATCATGTAGTAGAAGAAATAAGTGAACTGGAATTGCATTAAACGTAAACGATAACGTACCACTGTGGCCACAAGTGTGCCACAGTGGGTAACAGAAAGTAAAATACTTGAAAACGAATTACAAAGACTAAAATACTGAAATGTAAATGCTACAACTATTCTCCAACTGAGTTTTTGAGAGCTTTTGATTATAAGATGATATCCAAATGCCAAGCCAAGCTTCCTTTATATAGTGGAGGAGAGGAGAAAAGGTTGAAAGGGACTTGAGAGGAGAAAGTGATCTCTCATGGTTGTCTTCTTCCCACCTTTTGGCACCATCTCCCTTGTCCATATTATGTCTTCAAACTTGGTTAAAACTCAGCATTGACCCCATTATGCAGGTCTGCACTTTGCACAAAAATGCTCTCCAAATCTGCAGAAAATCGGATTTACACAGCACTCGCCACAGTACTGACGCTGTGGCCACAATGGTACACCAAACGCAACATTTTGATCTTTTTGGTTATTTTCAACATTTTGGAACAACTTAGACCAAGAGAAGTAGAAAGGCTCAAATGGGTACGAAAAAGGTTAAGATGGGTTTAAAATTGATGACAAATAACTCTAAAAATTGAGGGATATCAGCTACCATGGCACAAAGCGTCGACACCCGTTCACAACATTTGTAGCCACTGTCGGGTACGGTTTCATGTCAAAGTACATCTGCAATTTATAAGAAATAATAAGTGATGTAGTATATTTTTTACAGTTTCAATATATTAAACAATCTCAACCTCGATTTGGGGCCATATGACGGTCTTGTGCTCTACAGGGACTTTCTCCCAAGAATCGAAAGTTAAGGGCACGTGTTTCCTCAAAGTTACCCCGAGCAGTCTTATCGATCGTCATAACTGTGTTCATAGCAACAGCAGATTAATAAAAAAAATGACAACAGCAACAGCAAAATGAAATGTCAACAGCAACAACAACAACAATTTATAAAAACAGCAACATCAGTTTATAAAAAAAAATGACAACAGCAACAACAACAGCAGATCTATAAAAACACACATATGCAACAACTCACATATCTCACATATTAATCACTAAAATCAGTTTAGGGTTATTAACAACAGCAGATTATCTCACACATTAATCACTAAAAATCAGTTTATTAAATATGGTCACAAAATCGACAAAGAAAATCGACAAAGAAACTCAATCGACAAAGAAAATCGACAAAGAAACTCAATCACTTAATGATGGCATGATGGCACAAAATTGAGATAGAAACTCAAGAAAAATCAAAGAATTTTGGCACAAAATCGAGATGGAAACTCGAGAAAAATCAAAGGAGGTGGAGAGAAAGAGCATAAGTTCATACCTGCGATGTGATAGGCTGTCGGCGGTGAGCAGATGGTGGCTGCCGGCGGTGAGCAGATGGTGGCTGCCGGCGGTGAGCAGACGGTGGCGACGGGGGGAGAGCAGATGGTGGCGGGTGGAGAGAAGATGAAAAATCCTATTCTATTTGGTGCGAATTTGTTTTATATTTTGGTGAGAAATGAAAAACCCTATGGTGAGGACATGTCCTGTCCAAATGTAATCCCGCCATTTTATTAATTTTTTGTGGGAACTTATTTTATTTAGGTGGGAAATTAAAATTTTAAAAACCCTATTTTATTTGGTGCAAAAACCTATAGTGAGGACATGTCCTCTCCAAAAGTAGATCCAAGCCCAAATATATCAATTAAAGCCCAACTAGATCGATCCAAGCCCAAATATATCAATTAAAGCCCAACTAGATCGATTAAAGCCCAACTAGATCCATCCAAGCCCAAATATATCAATGAAAGCCCAACTAGATCGATCCAAGCCCAACTAGATCCATCCAAGCCCAAATATATCGATCCAAGCCCAGATATATCAATTAAAGCCTAACTAAATCGATCCAAGCCCAAATATATCGATTAAAGCCCAACTAGATCGATCCAAGCCCAACTAGATCGATTAAAGCCCAACTAGATCGATCCAAGCCCAAATATATCAATTAAAGCCCAACTAGATCGATTAAAGCCCAACTAGATCGATCCAAGCCCAAATATATCAATGAAAGCCAAACTAGATCGATCCAAGCCCAGATATATCAATGAAAGCCCAACTAGATCGATCCAAGCCCAGATATATCAATCAAAGCCAAACTAGATCGATTCAAGCCCATATATATCAATGAAAGCCCAACTAGATCGATTAAAGCCCAACTAGATCAATCCAAGCTCAGATATATCAATTAAAGCCCAACTATATCGATTAAAGCCCAACTAGATCGATCCAAGCCCAGATATATCAATGAAAGCCCAACTAGATCGATTAAAGCCCAACTAGATCAATCCAAGCCCAGATATATCAATTAAAGCTCAACTAGATCGATTAAAGCCCAACTAGATCGATCCAAGCCCACATATATCAATTAAAGCCCAACTAGATCGATTAAAGCCTAACTAGATCCATCCAAGCCCAGATATATCAATGAAAGCCCAACTAGATCGATCCAAGCCCAGATATATGAATGAAAGCCCAACTAGATCGATCCAAGCCCAGGTATATCAATGAAAGCCCAACTAGATCGATCCAAGCCCAGATATATCAATTTAAGCCCAACTAGATCGATCCAAGCCCAAATATACCAATTAAAGCACAACTAGATCGATTAAAGCCCAACTAGATCGATCTAAACCCACATATATCAATTAAAGCCCAACTAGATCGATTAAAGCCCACCTAGATCCATCCAATATATCAATGAAAGCCCAACTAGATCGATCCAAGCCCAGATATATCAATGAAAGCCCAACTAGATCGATCCAACCCCAGATATATCAATGAAAGCCCAAGTAGATCGATTAAAGCCCAACTAGATCGATCCAAGACCAAATATATCAATTAAAGCCCAAATAGATCGATCCAAGTCCAAATATATCGATTAAAGCCCAACTAGATCGATCCAAGCCCAAATATATCCATTAAAGCCCAACTAGATCGATTAAAGCCCAACTCAGTTCGATCCAAGCCCAACTCAGTTCGATCTAAGCCCAAATATATCAATTAAAGCCCAACTAGATCGATTAAAGCCCAACTAGAGTTGACCAACGTGAAGTGTATCACACTTATTTGAACCAAATATAACCATGGTTGACCAATGCGTACTCTAACCTGCTTATGTGGACCGCGTATCATCATAGTTGATGAATGTCGAATCTAACCTGCTTATCTAACCATGCTTATGTGGACCGACTAATGTTGACCAACAATCAACCGTTATAAACACGTATGACTTCCTTTTATGATCAAGTCAAAACCTTAATTGGTAAATCGTCAGAAACAAGTACATATTATATAACCCTAATTTTGAAAACTTTATAGAACGATGTTAGATGTCACCCATAAAGTAGTTAATGATTAACAACGATAAATAGTAATGTAATTTATAGAGAAAGTTACAATCATAATTATAAAATTATAGTAATAATATAATTTTAAATTAATAAAAAATATTTTATTTTATTATTTATGTATTTTTATGTTTATTTTTTGTATAAGTTACAATCCTATGGTGAGGACATGTCCTCACCAAAAGTAACCCGCCATTTCATCAAGTTTTTGTGGGAACTCATTTTATTTAGGATGGGAAATTAAAATTTTAAAAAACCTATTTTATTTGGTGCGAATTTTTTTATATTTTTGGGGAAAATGAAAAAACCTATGGTGAGGACATGTCGTCTCCAAATGTACGCCGCCGTTTTATTAATTTTTTGTGAGGAATTGAAAAAAACCTATGGTGAGGACATGTCCTCTCCAAATGTGGGTCAAAGAAAAAAAGTCAATAAATGTAGTTTTTCTGAATTGTTTTAATTTTGGTGGGGAAAAAATCAAAAATTAAAACTAAAATACATATGGAGAGGACATGTCCTCACCAAAAGTAACCCTCCATTTCATTAAGTTTTTGTGGGAACTCATTTTATTTAAGGTGGGAAATTAAAATTTAAAAAAACCTATTTTATTTGGTGCGAATTTGTTTTATATTTTGGGGGAAAATGAAAAAACCTATGGTAAGGATATGTCCTCTCGAAATGTAAACCGCCATTTTATTAGTTTTTTGTGAGAAAATGGAAAAACCTATCGTGAGGAAATGTCCTCTCCAAAGGTGGGTCAAAGAAAAAAAGTCAATAAAGGTTGATTTCTGAATTGTTTTAATTTTGGTGGCGAAAGAAAAATCAAAAATTAAAACTAAAATACCTATGGAGAGGACATGTCCTCACGATAGAGTAAGTCAAACTATATTGTCAACAGAGTTCTATGGTTTTGCCTTTTAATGACTTATGGTGAGGACATTTTGTCCTCACTAGAAGTTTTGGTCACTTTAGCCCATTTTTCTTGTAGTGGTTGTCAAATCATCAAATCAGTAATAAGATCTAACAATTCTTCCAAACCACGCTTGAGTCTTCTTGGTTTTCCTTGAGATCCCGTCATAGTATTAAATGGTCCATAATATTCTCAATTTGCAAAGGAAACATGGTGTGGGACGTAGCAGTATATTTATTAATTGGCAAAAAGAATCACAATATATTCTTTTAGTTGCATAAAGAACATAGTAGAGATGACCAAAAATTGGTCTCGAGCGGGGTCTGTCCCAAACCAGTCCCTTCAAAACTAGGATCGCCTTCCCGGTCTCGATATGGACACAAAATCATCCTAAGAATGCTCCTAGGCCCGGCTACTGGTCCCGAGCCCAACGTGGTTTTAAAAACGTTATTTTTACCCAAAATGTTTTATATGTTTTTATAAATACGTTTTTTTAATTGAGCATTAAATACATTTTCTTGAAAAAATCGTGAAAAACTTTTAAATGAACTTCAACTTTTTGAAACATAAGAACTTAATGCATTTATGCATGTTACGTAAAAACTATAGCGACGACAAGTCGTTTATGTAAATCTATTGCAGGGATAAATCGACTTCTAGCGACAACAAAAGTGGTTGCTAAAACCTATGTTTCTTGTGGTGAATCTCTAAGGCAGTCTTGGGCTCTCGTTAGGAACTTTTGATCACTATATCAATGTCCTAGTATTGAAGTTCTAACGAACACCGTGTCATCATTTCTATGTTTATTTCTCGACATTTTGACCGAGAGATGTCGTCAAAGGTAAAATATTGTTTTGTATATACTTTTGGAGTCTTGGCTCTTCTCTGTGGTGTTTTTTTGGAGGAAACATCTTCTGGTTCATAATCATTAGTTGGATCATAACAAATTGTATTTTCTGGTTCAGTCGTGAACAAATGGTCAAAGGCTTCTGTAGGATCAAAGTTATCATGAGATGAGGATGCAATGACTAGTGCAACAACGGTGTTTCACATCGGCTTGGTGACCGGAGGAATGAGGAAACGAGGTTTATTTTTTCTATTGGAAGATATTTTGGTGCTTTCAAGGAGGCTACAATTTAAGTATCTTCATGGGATGGTTTTACAGTTAGTAGAATAGGCTATCGTGGTTTTTTCTTTGGCCTAGGAGGATTTTATAGAGACTAGGGTAGCTTTGTTTTTTTATCTTTTGTTGCTCTGTGGATCATAACAATAGTAACATGAATAATTTTTGGAATTGTGCTAGAGGGAGCGGTTGTGGGTCAAATGATGTCCTGACGAAGGGAGTGATCTCAATGTATCATCAATTAGTGTTGATATCCTTTATTTCCTATGTTGTCTCTCAAGATCAACAAGTTGATTCTTGAGGAACTTCATTTCTACCTTTTTTTTGCAAGAGCATTTGGATTTTGGAAAGGAGGGATGGCACGAACTATTTGGAGAAGTTTGTTGTGAAGTCCTTGCATCTTGATATTGATCTTGTTAATCATGTTTTCAAGAGTATGTACTCTTGTGTTGAGGGTTTCTTATGTCTTTATAGACTTTGTCTGTTGTGCCAAGATGGTTTAGGGAACTTGGTTTTGGGCAACGACATTTTCACTTTGTGGGTTGATAGTGGCTTCAGTAACACTAACGGATTTAGGATATAACACCCTAATTTTTCTACAAATGGTCAGTGAACGGCCAGGAAAACGATCGAGGAACGGTCGGGCAAACGTTCTAGAAACGGTCGGACAAGCGGTCGGTACACTTTGGGCGATAATGCTCACGATAGTGATAGATGGCACTATAGCATCGCATGATGGCACAAAGGGGGAAAGCCTTGGTACATTCCGGGTGATAGTACTCATGATAGTGCCATAGGACACTATCGCGTCTATAGCAAGTGGGGTATAGTGCTTAAAATCTGGTTATTCGAGAGTTTCTTCATTTGGTCATAACTTCTTCATATCTTCTCCTTTTTGGGTGATTCTTAAGACTATGGTTTCGTATTTTGAAGATTTACCAGATGGAAATAAAGATGTTTAATGATTTTATGATGATTTTGTGGTTCATGGGAGTTGAAAGGTAGGCCTCTAATCTACCATCTTTTAATCTAGGGTTTTGATCTCTTTGCAGCCACAACCTCTTATCCTTTCTTTATGGTATTTGTTGGTGTTTTGGAAGTAAATTAAGTATTTTAGGAGTTTCACATCTTGACTTGAGGGTTGGTTCAAAGGATTGCATCTCTTCACCAAAGGGAGCTCATGTTTTTTGGGTAAAATCTAAATTTAGCCTAAATCTAGCAAGGTGAGTTCAAATTGATTTGTGAAAATTATGTGTTAGTGCATGCCTAAAAACCAATCATACGATGATTGTAATTTTGAGCTTTGTTTCATGAAATTAAATAATAAATAAATAAAAGGTATTGCCCATTTTGTTATGTCTATATTATATTATGTGTTTTAATTATTCATAATAAATAAACTTATAATAATGTATTCTAAATGTCCCTAGTTAAATATTATTTCGGGTTTTAAGGTTGAAGTAATATGATAATGACTAACATATGTAGGGATTCATATAGAGATATCAAATCCGCATATGGGTAAAAGATGGAGATTTTATGTATTGGACGTGACTCGTTGTAACACCCTCAAATTTGGAAAAAGCAACTAAATAAACACTTCAATAAAATAACCAAATAAAGGATAAAATCCTTTCTACAAATCCATCCTTGAAAATACCTCAACTTTAAAACACGAATAACTTCAACATTAATTAACTTAAGTCATACACCAAGACTAAATAAGGTCGTGTGTTGCTCAACCCAAATACAAATTGTTATTCTCAAAGTGTGGAAGACTTCACCAAGCTATTCTCTTCTCGTGCACCCAACTAGCACTCAACTCTTCACAGTGTCGCTAGTACTATTCCCCAACCGGAACCTGATGCACATGCCGACAAATAAAAATGTTAGGCTAACGCCTAGTGAGTTCAAGGGTTTTCATCATGATTAAATATTTCATTAAACGAAAAGAGTGCAACTTAAATCATTAATTCCAAAAGGGATTTATATTAAATATGCAAACAACACATTTACCTAACGCACACAAATTCTGTGATGAAAGCTCCAATATATATAACATTTCCCAAAATGAACTCATAATCCAAAGCTTACTCAAAACGTGAATAAATATTTAATTTCCAAATAATGTAAACGTGAATGAAACTTTAATATTCGAAACATCCAAACACGGATGAGGCATAACACTCAGCCCATAAATCATGAAAAATAATCCATATAAATATAAAACGTCACCGAAAACATGAATTATACTCAACACCCCAAAACAACCAATACAAACAATAAATTACATAGAAGGTGTCAAAACGTAAATAATTTGTCTCCAAAGAATAGATTCAAAATCCACCATTTGGTGACGAGGATACCCGATTGCATTGAATGTGACGGAACACGAAAGTAGGTCACATATCTATGTTATAAAGTTCTGTTATGGACCGTACAATCATCAGGTTCAACCACCCACGATATATAGCCCGAGTCCCCTATCGATCCTAGCCATACACGTTCACTAGAAATAATAATAACTATGGTCTAACGGTCATCAAGCTCCAACACTTGTGATTGATAGCTCGAATCCCCCGATACGGCTCACGCGATCATCAAGTTCAACCACCCACGGTCTGTACCTTGAGTTCTTCGCTAAGGATTACACAACCATCGAGTTCAACCACTCACGATCTATACCTCGAGTCCCCCGCTAACCCTAAATATTTCTAGTTCCAAAACGGGGTTAAAGTTCCCATTTAAACCAACTGACTGACTCATATGCCTATGGATCCATTGCATTACAGTCTAAAATATTACATGACTCCAATGAATGAACTAACGCATTCAAAACATGTAGTTCTCAAATAAGATGCAATACATGCAAATCATAACCAAAGCTCTATATTGAACTATCAAAATCGGACAAATGTCCCTAAGACCCAACAGAGTCAAAAAGCGAGCCATAAGCTCAACCGATCAAATGACCATTTGTTAAAAGTCGTAAAATGTAATAAAGTACACAATACGCCCAAGGCTCCTTATCGAGCTAATAAAACTGGGCAAATACCCCCAAAGACTCATTTGAGTATAAATCAAGCTCAAAAGATGTAACACCCGGAAAATCCTCGTAAGTAATAGTAAGTTTAATATTTATTAATATTTTGACTTTTTAGATTATGATTAACATTTTAAGTAACTTCTGTGATTTTTTACTTGTTATTTGATAACTCCCGATAGAAATCAGTAAGTTTATTCCTTAAGTAAATTTATGAAAAATAGATGATATGGTGGAATAGTAGATTTTATGGATTAGTTAGATGGGTAATTTGATTTCGAGTCCAATGGTACTTTCCGGGGTAAAAACGGGGTTCTAACGAAGAAGTTACGGCTAAATTAGTAAAAGTTTAGATGTTTGGCAAACAGAAGCTGGCGCCGATGGGTTGGCGCCGATGCATCGGCGCGGGTGATCGGCGCCGAGCACCTGACGTGCCAAAAGGGGGATAAACCCACCTCTTTACCCTTAGTCATTCATTCATCCTTCTAAGATAGAACTTCTGCTTTTGCTCTCATCCTCAGACGATTTTCTTCATCTGACCTAAGGTAATTTCATCTTTTAATCCTAATCTAATTCAAGTAATTGTTATAAGAATCTTATCAATTAAACTTTACTAAGGGCTTGCATCAATCATCTTCTTCTTGGAGCAACTAGGTTCAAGTATTCAAAGTTAGGGTGTTAGCAATTGAAGAACTAAAGGTGAGTAATCTGTAACTAAGTGTTCTTATTATACTTATCTACCATTTCTTCTCTTGAATTTGTATTATTAAGGTAAAATCTTGAGTTGTATGTTCTTAATGGTTAAGATGGAAATAAGAGGAGTTTAAATAAGTTAATATGGATTAATTGTGTTTATTACTTAGTATGCCATGATGAATGTTGATGTTAAGATTTTGGTTTGATTATATGTCAATGGTATGTGAAATTGACATGATGGCTTAATAAACGTCTTAATGATGAACTGGTGACTTAATGGTTAAAATAGACTTATTCTTTAATTGTAAACATGGTGGTTTATTGTTGAATTCTTATGGAATGTGAATTAATACATATGGATGTATGTGAACTACATGGAAGTAGTATGGATTATGATAAATGGTTGGACCATTGTTAAAGTGCTTAATATGTTGTGAATCTTATTTGGATTAACATTTTTGGTATTCACTTAATTGGAGGAGCACCTGGTAGGCATTGGAGGATATAATCATACATACCGTGGGGTAAATGTATTTTGTTCATACCTTCGGACACCGTGGGGTTTTCCGTTGTGTTATGCCTTGTGACAATACCGTGGGGTATCAATCAAGGTATATCTTCAATTATGATGTAACCGGGTAGCGATATGGGCCTTCTCCATGGAATCCAATTTGTGAATGTACCGAATTGTTCTTCCTACATGTTATGATTATAATCTATGTATTATGTGTAAACCTCACTTAGGCTTTAAAAGCCTAACACTTGCTATGTGTTTTATGTGTTACAGATATTAGTGGTTCCGGACACAAGAAGGTTTAGTACGGGGTGTGAGCTCGGGATTGATGTTGGAAGGTTAAAGAATTGGAAGATTTACATTAGAACTTCCCGACATCCTTTTGATCTTGAATTGCTATAGTATTGAGCAAACAAGCAAGTAGTCTTTTGGTAGTTATACAGTAACTAGATATTTGTATTAATGTCTTGGTAACGATGTTTATGAATACTTTCACTTTAGTAATGTGTACCACTCTTCCGTTTTATGGAAGTTTTTGTTAACCCCTATTTTGGGGTGTTACAAGTTGGTATCAGAGCTCTAGTTTAAGTGAACTAGGTATGACTATAGTATGCCTAGACTTAAGCTGAGAACAATAAGATTGAAATACTGTTGAATGGGTAGACATCATAGGATGGGAGAGTGTTAGGAATTGTGAAAATACCTTGGTCAAAAATTATAATGATGGTAAAAAGAATACTTGTATATTACATATTCATAATTTCATCTAGCTAATGCTATTATGAATATGTTGTTATGTAAGTGTACTTGATCTCTATTATTATGGTAATTGATAAGTGTATTAGTACACAAAAGTAGTCTGATTCTTACCTCATTCTCGTGTGCTAGTCAGACTGAAATGGTAAATACTCGAAGTCATGTGCAGCAACCGCGTGATGGTCAGTCAGCATCTGAATCTACTGCTAACCAACCTGGAATTCAAGCAACAGTTAGACATTCTCCGAGACCACGTAATTTAGGCGGAGGAGCAGAAAATGTATCGAGACTTAACATTGGTCCATCAAACCCAATAACGGAAGAAGACGCTCTTGAAGCTCGATTGAGGAATAGTATGCTCCGAGCCATGGAATCTGCTATGACTCAACAGCAGGAGCGAATTATGAAGATGTTGGATGACAGAGATAATAGCATTCGGCAACGCGAGACAATGGCAGAAAATGCTTTGAATGGGCAAGGTAATTTGGAAAATACTTTGAATACAGAAACAGATACGACTATTCGGGAAGGAAGAAAGGAACGGAGATGTACATACAAGACGTTTTTGGGATGTAGACCTCCAGAGTTTGCAGGAACTACTGATCCCACTAAATGTATGAATTGGATTCGAGAAGTTGAGATGTCTTTTGAAGCAAGCGAATGTGAAGACTCTCAGAAGGTTAAATTTGCATCTCATCTCCTTAAGGGTGAAGCTCTTACTTGGTGGAATCTTACACGTTCATCAACCACACCGGCATTGTCGGCCAAGTTCACATGGGCAGCTTTCAAAAGGAAAATTTTGGAAAAATATTGCAGTGAGCGGGCACTTGATAAGATTGAAGATGAGTTCTGTGGCTTGAAGAAAGGAGACATGTCAATTATGGAATACTCAAGATTGTTTCTGGAGAAGTTAAATCTGGTAGAACACTTAGCTCCTGACGAGAAAACAAAGGTAAAGACGTATCAAAGGGGATTACCGGCTAGTATGAAGACTGCTTTGAGAAATGCTAAGGTTTCAACCATACAAGAGGCAATTAAATAAACCTTACGGATAGAAGATGATTTGGTTCAAGGAAAGTTGGAAAGTGGACCAACAAGTGAGAAAAGGAAATGGGAAGAGTCATCTGGAAATTTTCGTCAGCAAAGACCATTCCCGGGGAATGAAGTTGGAGATAATCGTAACGAGGCTAGATGGTGTAATCGATGCAGGAAATCTCATGTGGGTCCGTGTAACACTCGTCAGTATCAGGGTCCTCTAACTTGTAGTAAATGTGGAAAAGTCGGGCACTTAATGCAGGATTGTTCAATAAAAGGGGTAATTTGTTTTGAATGTCGTGAGCCGGGTCACGTGAAGAGAGATTGCCCAAAGTTGAAGACAGACGGATCGGGAAAACCCAAGTCAGAACCACCGAAGGCAACGGGAAGGGCATTTCAGATGTCGACGGATGAGGCTAGAAGTTCAAAGGATGTGGTGTCGGGTACGTTTCTTCTAAACTCCGTACCTGCACGTGTTTTATTTGATTCTGGTGCAAGTTATTCATTCGTGTCATTATCATTGTTCAAAAGTTGAATTTGCCTGTTAGTCAGTTAGATGAAGCTTTGTTAGTAGAAATAATTATGGTGAAGAACAAATATCCACATTTGTTTTCTTAACCTAAGATTTCGAGGACGAAATTTATTTCAAGTGGGGGAGAATTGTAACACCCGGAAAATCCTCGTAAGTAATAGTAAGTTTAATATTTATTAATATTTTGACTTTTTAGATTATGATTAACATTTTAAGTAACTTCTGTGATTTTTTACTTGTTATTTGATAACTCCCGATAGAAATCAGTAAGTTTATTCCTTAAGTAAATTTATGAAAAATAGATGATATGATGGAATAGTAGATTTTATGGATTAGTTAGATGGGTAATTTGATTTCGAGTCCAATGGTACTTTCCGGGGTAAAAACGGGGTTCTAACGAAGAAGTTACGGCTAAATTAGTAAAAGTTTAGATGTTTGGCAAACAGAAGCTGGCGCCGATGGGTTGGCGCCGATGCATCGGCGCGGGTGATCGGCGCCGAGCACCTGACGTGCCAAAAGGGGGATAAACCCACCTCTTTACCCTTAGTCATTCATTCATCCTTCTAAGATAGAACTTCTGCTTTTGCTCTCATCCTCAGACGATTTTCTTCATCTGACCTAAGGTAATTTCATCTTTTAATCCTAATCTAATTCAAGTAATTGTTATAAGAATCTTATCAATTAAACTTTACTAAGGGCTTGCATCAATCATCTTCTTCTTGGAGCAACTAGGTTCAAGTATTCAAAGTTAGGGTGTTAGCAATTGAAGAACTAAAGGTGAGTAATCTGTAACTAAGTGTTCTTATTATACTTATCTACCATTTCTTCTCTTGAATTTGTATTATTAAGGTAAAATCTTGAGTTGTATGTTCTTAATGGTTAAGATGGAAATAAGAGGAGTTTAAATAAGTTAATATGGATTAATTGTGTTTATTACTTAGTATGCCATGATGAATGTTGATGTTAAGATTTTGGTTTGATTATATGTCAATGGTATGTGAAATTGACATGATGGCTTAATAAACGTCTTAATGATGAACTGGTGACTTAATGGTTAAAATAGACTTATTCTTTAATTGTAAACATGGTGGTTTATTGTTGAATTCTTATGGAATGTGAATTAATACATATGGATGTATGTGAACTACATGGAAGTAGTATGGATTATGATAAATGGTTGGACCATTGTTAAAGTGCTTAATATGTTGTGAATCTTATTTGGATTAACATTTTTGGTATTCACTTAATTGGAGGAGCACCTGGTAGGCATTGGAGGATATAATCATACATATCGTGGGGTAAATGTATTTTGTTCATACCTTCGGACACCGTGGGGTTTTCCGTTGTGTTATGCCTTGTGACAATACCGTGGGGTATCAATCAAGGTATATCTTCAATTATGATGTAACCGGGTAGCGATATGGGCCTTCTCCATGGAATCCAATTTGTGAATGTACCGAATTGTTCTTCCTACATGTTATGATTATAATCTATGTATTATGTGTAAACCTCACTTAGGCTTTAAAAGCCTAACACTTGCTATGTGTTTTATGTGTTACAGATATTAGTGGTTCCGGACACAAGAAGGTTTAGTACGGGGTGTGAGCTCGGGATTGATGTTGGAAGGTTAAAGAATTGGAAGATTTACATTAGAACTTCCCGACATCCTTTTGATCTTGAATTGCTATAGTATTGAGCAAACAAGCAAGTAGTCTTTTGGTAGTTATACAGTAACTAGATATTTGAATTAATGTCTTGGTAACGATGTTTATGAATACTTTCACTTTAGTAATGTGTACCACTCTTCCGTTTTATGGAAGTTTTTGTTAACCCCTATTTTGGGGTGTTACAAAAGACATAATAAACGTTTGGCTAAATACGGGAGCCAACATGGTTACATAAACCCAAAATACATTTTTTCCCAAAATCTTTATCTCTCAAATCACAATTGGCTTTCGGCCCAAAACCAAAAAGGTTTACCATCTCTAAAATGTTCACAAGGTCGGGAATGACCAAAACCCAATGACTCACACGTTTGTATTTTCAAAACATCTCATAACACAAACCATGCATATTTCCAACAAACACTAAAATGCATTTTTACCAAATAACCTCCATTTATGCAATAAATCATCAAAACCTTTTTATTTATCAAATTACCCAAAAATCCCAAATGTCAATGTTTTACAAGATTTATAAAGTTAAACACTTCAAATACTCAAAACCCACCAATAACTCAACAATTGTTAATTTCATGTAAAACACATAAACGCCTTAAAATGAACATTTTTGACATGTACAACGTTTTCACAAAGCAACTTGAACTCACCTTGCTAAATTTGGACTAAATCTAGATTTTCCCTAAACTTAGATTCCTTTAAATAAATTTGAATCCTCAAGCCAAATCTTCTAAAAACCTAGATCCATAAGTTTCCAACCATAAATATTCATATTCAAACACTTAAAACCGTTCCCCAAACATTTCACATCAAAATCTCTATGAATACCAAAACCCTAATTTCTTAGATGAAGAAAAGAGAAGATTACCTCAACCACAATTTGAATCCATCAACAAAACACTTCTAGGTTACCAAAATGAACTTCCAACTCCAAGTATGGGAGTGAGATGACGAACTCTTTCTCTAAGCTTTCATTCTTTAGCTTGATGGAGAACAACCACTATCATACCTAAAGAAAAGGTTCTAGGAAAGGTTAAGGTCCATAAAGATGGTGTGGGGTTTGATTTAGGAGAGAAAGATGAGGAGGAGAGGATGATTTGGGGGTTTTGGAGGTGGAGGTCGAGTGAGGGAGAAAGAGACCAGATCTGATATGGTTTATAAAAGGTAGGAGAGAGAGGGGGAAAGCTGAAAGTGAAAAGGGGAGAAAATTCGTCAGACACAATGCGGACGTCCGACTTGGACACCAAGCGGACGTCCGACCTCCTTCGACCCGAAACCTCCGAAGTCCCTGCCGCTTCCGCGGAAACACGCGGATGTCCAGCCACACACGGACGTCCGCAAGCCCTAAAATCAAAGTATCAAAACTTTGGGGTGTTACACTCGCTATGAGAACACTGCATTGGATGTCATGTGACTGTCATAAGTGTTTCTCATGTGGTCAGTGTACATGTAATTCTTTGACTTGAGAACATGGAGTTTGTTGTGTATGCATTATGTATTATGACATTTATTCTAATCATTCCATCACTGGGTGCCAGAATGATAGTTGGGTATGTCACTATAATAGTCTTTCCTTTAGCTTTTGTGGTGAACCCTTTTTATTTTTCAGAATATCGTCATCATAATCAACTTTGTATGCTTCGCTAGGCAGTCTTGACAATTGATACATCATATCAGTGGTGTTCAATTTATTGTGCTAGTTTTGGAGGTTGGTTATCGGCTCAATCATATGAACAGTGGGAAACACATATGATCTTTCTTGGGAGGGGGATTTGGCTTCTACAAGTCCATTCTCATGGAGTTTGTGGTGGTTTGAACTAGAGCTTGGTGGATATGTTTGCAGTTATTTATCCATTTCTTTAACTAATTTTAATTTATAATTAATAATTCACACTTATTATGTAATAATAAAACTTAATATTAATCAGAGTTATAATTAGAAGAAGTATCAAAAAAAATCTCATAATCTATTCTAAATATCTTAGGAATATGCTAACTTAATTTTTACCAAACAATACATAAACAAGAATTTATTTAAATTTCAAATGATTTGACAAATAATTAAATAATAATAATAATATAATAATGAAGTATTGAAGCACAAAACTAGGAAAAAATGACAAGTCCATTAGGAATTCAGAATCAGACTCCATCCATGCTTCGGATCTCTGAAAGCATAAGACACGAAAACAGAGGCCAATCTTGGTCAACAAAGTAGGTAAAAGCCAGCCACCCTGTTTCCGCTTATTTACGCTTTTACCCCCTCCCCCTCTACCCCACCACCTGATATTGACCTCCATAGACCACTTGAAATGACCCAATAACCCCTCCTCCGAGGCCGGCTCCGAAAAAACAACAACAGACAACGTGCTGTCACGTCCTACACTCCTAACCTAATCCACTTCACCTTTAATTAATATAACACAAGGGCAAAATGGTAATTTCACAACCCCCATGCGTGAGTTATGCAAATCTTTTGCCTCTGAACACCAAAATAGTTATAACACAAGGTCAAAATAGTCGTGTGTTCTTTAAAACAAACACCAAATATATAAACCAAGTAAACAAAATTTAATATATAAGCAAACAGAAGGGCAAAATAGTAATTTCACGAACATGTGCGGCTCCTTGGAAACATCAAGTAAATAAGTACATAATAAAACAACGGTTTTGAACATTTACCATACAAGTAAATGAATATAAAAAAAAAATAGTTATAAAACATAACAGAAGGGCAAAGGGGTAATTTCACCACCAAGGTTGTTTTTTTTTCAAATTTTTCCAAGGGGGGTATTCACTTTCTCTGCTTTTCATGCAAAACAAAAGCAAAAGTCATTCGACCACACACACTCACACTCCTGTTCTGGTCCTGCTTTCATCAAAAAATGTAAGTAAAAATTACCAAATTAACCTCCAAAAAAATCCACCATCATCGTTTCACTCTATAACAAACCCCTGTACACTTTCTCTTATTCCCAAACACCTCCTCCTCTCCTATAACATTTTTCTTTTTTAAACATATTCCTTGCTACCCACAAAAATTTTCTAAGGAAAATAATAATTCAAGAAAAATAAAAACACATAAAATCCTCCCTCACCCAACATTTACAAACAACCCGAATCCGATCATCTTCGCCCGATGGATGGTTTTCTAGATTCAAAACGTTAGTGATTGAATCATTACACAAACGTGGGCTGCGTGAGCTTTTGTTTTCGGGTATTATGATCATTGTCACCTGTCTTCCACGAAGATTCTGCCAACGAAATCACGAAAACGTTTGGAATAAAGCTTAGGATCCACAGCCGAGATGGACGTGGGGTCCGCTTGCAAGGATTTGTATGCATGTTCCAGCTTCTTGCTGATATCGTAGTCTTGTAAAATGTCGATGATTCCAAAGTAGAGAACCACCTCGTAGGTTTCACCGCTTCTAGAAGGTGTCAAATTGTTGAATCCACCAGGGGTGTATTGGTCAAAATCACTTCGCCTGCTCATCCTCTCCGCTCTTGCTGGCATGTTCGCCCCCAGCCTGATCAACGGCTTCCTGCAAAATCATTAAAAAAAAAATAGTAATTATCTTACGACATGCCACGTGGCAATATGATCGATTATTTTACATAAATTTGTTTAGAACAGGTCAAGGTCAAAGCAAGAAATCTTGTCTACGTATGCAATTACAAGGCAAGCAAACTAATAATAATAATAATAATAATAATAATAATAATAATAATAATAATAATAATAATAATCAGTACACGTTGTCCTACAAACATATGTTGTCTGTTGAACTACATTAAAATTAAACTATTCCAACCACCAACATATTCATCAAAACTCATTGAAAGAAAATGGTTGTCAACATAAAGACCATTAAAATTTATGGTCACAACCTCAACCACCATGCCAATGTCACAATTATGGAGCAATTTAATTTTTATTTTATTTTTGGGGGTCATTGGTACCGAAGGTGGGTCCGGTCCGGGATAAGATGTAAGCAGACATGACCTCTACGGCTCTACCCAAAGACCACAACAACAATTATTAAGGGGGTGTTTGGGGTTGCTTATTTGCTTATTAACATATGGTGTCAAAACGGAGTTTCATAAAAAGTGTTTAGATTAGCTTATAGTGGTACCAAATCGTAATAAGCTAATAAGTTGTTATTTAGGGGTGTTTAAGATTGCTTATTTATTTATACATGTAAAATAACAAAAAAAACTCATAAGTTGTTCAAATAAGTTGATAAGTTAGAATGGAATGACTTGTTAAAAACTGCTTAACAAAAGGGTATAAGCAGTTTTTTTTCTCCCATCCAAACACGCAAGTTGTCAACTTTTTTGTTCTTTTCATAGACGAAAAGCAAATAAAGAGACATACCGGCCAGCAAGCACACGGTCCATGTCTTGTAACTCCGCCTCAAGAAACCGGCAGCCTCGCATGAACTTTTCGTTTTGGTACGAATCACTCTTTCCTGAAATCAAGATCCAGAATACAATGAAAATTTCAAGATATGATAAAAACATATTTCATCTATGGGCAAGAAAATTACCATTTCGCAACAGAAATGGCGACAATCCCATTTTGTCACCGGTATTATCATCACGAAAATGCATGCCAACTAGAAGACTATAATCCATTATTCTCTCCGCTTCTAGAAACTCGCAATCTCTATTTATTTGTCTGAAAACACATAAAAACAACACTATATATATGAGCAACAACAAACTATATAATGGAATGGAAAACATTCCGATTATGATGAAAACTATACTCACTTAATTAGTTCATTAAACCGGCTTTGTTGCAGCCGAAAAACATAATTAAGATCAAGATCCTTAAGCGTGGTGGTTTCATCAATCTCGTCCTCTGGTTTATCAGTCGTGCGACCGTGTGATGATCCTTTTAAATCAAATCGTCTATGGATTCGATACTCGGAGCAAAATAAATTCCCCATCACGATAAACCGTGTCTAAAAATGGCAACAAATAGACATAGTTAGACAATGTCACAAATGTAGGCAAATAATTAATACACAATACAAAATTATATTTAAACCGCTAAATTACCTTAATGCCACCAACGGGTTTGACACAATGAACGCCGAAGAACTTTGTGACGAGAGAGTTTTCATAGCGACAAACATGTTGGTAATAACTTGGAAGCATTTTTATTAGCACCTGAAAGTAAGTTACAGAACGTTAGTTTCAAATGAATAATAATCAAGATCGTATAATACCATAAATGGTTTGAAAAACCAACCTTAACTTCTGACTTTTTCACAGTTTTGATCATGAATCGATCATCTTGTGTCAAATAAAAGAAGCTCCCACTTTTCCCAGGTGAAGAAAGCTCTCGAAGAGCATCGTTTCCACAAATCGCTAACATATAATCTGCAGGATCCACTTGGAACAACTCCCTCAAATGTCTGAAATCATTAAGCACCCATCAAGAATCTATTAGAAAAATTATAGCAATGGAATTTATGTTTTGAAGATGCAAATGTTTATAAAAATACCTAAATACAACTGGGCAATAATCCTTCCAGCGAAATTCGCCAGATTGATGAGGTGGGGTGAGTTTTGATCCTTCGGGTGGAAATCGAGTCCAGAACTTTTCTTTTGGATCAAAATAACTTGATTTAAGATCTCCCAATATTGAAGCATGTTTCCCAACTGAATACCTGTTTAAGAACATTAACCAAATGCATAACGAAATCTAAGGGGCTGTTTGGCTGTTGGCGAATGGTTTGATGCAGAATGATTAAGAGGCTCTTATAATATAGTTCAAAATGAAATTAGGGTGCTGAATGGTCAAGGGAGGCCCAAGATACAACATCATTTGGTTTTAGAACCATTAAGAGGTAGACTTTTTTTGCCAAACAAATTCACCTCTTAACGATTCAGAGCTCGCCTCTTAATGGAACTATTAAGAGGTAAACAAACAGCCCCAACAGAAATTGCAGCAGATTTGAAGAAATTGATCATTGGATAAGATTTTTACCTGATACCCAACTGGAGATTGAGCATCAAATCATAATTCTTATGCCCTTTTGAGATCATCTGACCAGGCTTCTTAGCTTCACCACCATTAAAACAACAAGGATTTCTTCTAAACTGTCTAATCTCATCTCGCCCTAATCCCATGGCGTCACGATACAACATTGAAGCTTCAGCATTATCGATTATATCACAAGTAATATCACCAGCTTCACCATCAGATTCCCATATACAAATTCTCGGAAAATTTCTCTCCGTTAAACTACCTCTTGATCCATCCACCGATGATCTTTTCTTCGCAGTCGAAACCACAAAATTATCATCCAACAATGGCGCAGAAAGCTTGTGAGTAAACCCTAATTTGTCTTCTTTTCCAATTCCACCACTGTTGTTTCCTGGATAAAAAGTTCCATTCAAAATCTGATGAGGTTGAAAAGGATTTTTGAAATTGAAATTGTTTTCTTTACTCCAACAGCCGACGTAACAACCGCCGTCCGGCCAAGTGAAAACGCCGTGACCTTTCGGTACACCGTTTTCCCAGTTACCGTCATAACGGTTTCCGTTAGCCCAAATCAAAATCCCTCTTCCGTTAATAACGCCGTTTCTCCAATCTCCAACATACTCGTTACCGTTCTTCCAAACGTAACGACCTTGTCCATCTTGTAAATTCCGCCGCCACGTTCCTTCGTAATAATCGCCGTTACTGTAACGTTTCTGGCCGTAGCCGTGTTTCCGATCCGACGACCAGGAACCACGGTAAGTGTCGCCGTCGGATCCGGTGAACGTACCGGATCCTTCCATCCGACCCGACTTAAACTCGCCTTCATAAGTAGCTCCCGACGGCCAAGAAAACCTACCTTTTCCAGATGCTTTACCTCTTTTCCAATCTCCTTCATACATACATCCATCCGACCATAAATACTTCCCAGATCCGTGCGGCACGTTGCCGGAAAAGCTTCCGATGTACAGATCTCCGTTAGGGAGGTGTTTTTCAGTGATTGGTGAACCAGATGTGGTAGGTACAGGTACAGGTTCAGGTACAGATACTGCGACGGCGACAGTGGTTGTCGGAGCTACACGACGTGCGGCGGCCTGAGATCTACTCCGGTTAACAGCAACTAACGGTTTTGGCTCTGTTTCTTCTTCCGATTTCTTCTTCTTGGTTGCGAAAGTGTTGTCATTATCTTCATTCGATGAGGGCGACGATGCTACCAATGGTTCCGGCATGATTCTTAGGTTTTATCTCCTGAATCGTTTTACTTTCTATAAATTTTCAAGAAACGAGCAACATTCCCGCACTGAATCTCAATTTTTCAATCGTTTTTTTGGAATCCAATCCAAGAAACAGGGTAGTGGGATCTCGAGAGAGAGTAAAGAGAAGAGACGAAATTTCTGAAACTGAAAAGTAAAGAAGAGACTAGTTACTAGGGTGTAGGAGAGTGGAGAGAGAGAGAGAGAGAGGAAAGCAAAGGGAATAGTTGTGTTTGCATATTCTATTATTATTATTATTATTATTACATCTTGCATTGGAAAACATGGAGGGTTTGGTTTGGGTGGTGGTTTATACGAGTACCACAAGTATTTTTGGCATTAATCACACAAACCATATCAGATAATTAGCTTTACATGGAAATCACCTTTCACCCCTCTTATAAGTTATAATTACATATACAGCCTTTGGGACTTGCAATTGCTTCACCTTAAATCAGTTGGTTAATGGTTTTGTACAAGATGATTTAATAGTTAGAATGATTCAAAGGCTCTTATGATATAGTTTTGCCAAAAAGTTTTTTTTTTGAGTTACATGTTTGAATGATCATAAGCTAGCTTTTTGAAAAGCTACTTGGAGTAGCTTTTTGTATATATTCCAATTATACCTTCATTAATATTAATTATTATTTATTAACTATTTTTTTAATATGTCTTTTTTGGTCATTTAAATGCTTATAAACTACTTTTTGTGAAACGTAACTTTTTCATCAGCTAGCTCAGTCAACAGCTAACTTATCAGCTACCAGATAGCTTATCAGTTAGTTTGCCAAACATAGCCATAGTGTAAATGAAATATGGTTGTTTGATATTGTTTATAATGAAATTAGGGCGCTGAATGGTTAAGGAAAGCTCAAAATACATAATCATTATGAGGGTTTTAGAACCATTAAGAGACAGACTTTTCTTTTGCCAAACAAGATTCACCTCTTAGCGATTCGAAGGTTGTGTCTTAATTGAACTATTAAGAGGTAAACAAACAGTCACTTAGTCCGAATTCAACAGAACTGGATTAAACAATTTAAATTCAACGGAATTTGATTGGACGGACTAGAGTGAAAGTACATGTTTGAAAGAATTATAAACGGTTTTCACCATCCCCATAAATATTTTAAAAATAGAGATTTTAGAGATTATTTTGCTTCAACGGCTACTATGAAACGCTTTCTAAAACAAAGAAAATAAGAGATAGAAAAGTTTTTTTTTTATTTGTGCTTTTTGAAAATAAGGAAAATAAATTTTCATATTCTTAAGGAAAAAAGAAAGAAAATGAATGATTTAATTTTTAGAAATATATCACTTTTTATATGTGTAAGTTTTAATTGTTATAATTGTATTTCATTTCCTTTCATTCCTTTTCCCGAATTTGGAAGGAGAATCTAGGGATGAGATCGGGACCGGACCGGTACCGAACCGGGACCGAACCGATTGGTACCGAATTTTTTTGGGACTAAAAAGTGGTACCGAAAACCGAACCGTATATACCGGTTCGGTACCGGTTCGGTTTCGGTTTTGGGACGGGAAAATCGGTACTAGTACCACTTAGGACCGAAAATATGAAAATGTATCGAATGTGTATCAAAACCAATAGCAAACCAAAACATCTTCGTAATATTTCAAATGTGTTTCAAAGCAATTCCCGAATCCCAAATTTGTCGATTTTTTGACGTGTTTGTAAGGGTACCGATTTTTGATGGTTATGTATGCGGGGTCGATTTTTTGGGTTTATGGAGAAGGTTTGGTTAGTTTAGAAGATGATATATCTTGATTAGCAAAGATAAGTTTAGTTTATATAGGAGATGATATGCATACTTAAGTTTTTTTTTATAAAAACAATGACTTTTAAAATTCCGGTTCGGTTTCGGTATTTTCGGGAAAATCCCGGTACCGAATACCGAATTTGGAGATTATATGGAACCGAATACCGGACCGAATACATGGTACCGGTTCGGTACCGGTACAGTACCGGTTCGGTCCCGGTTCGGTTCGGAAAATCGGTCCGATTTGCTCATCCCTAGGAGAATCCACATTATTTTTCTTCTTTTTCTTCTCATTTCCCTCCTTAAAAAGAGCTCGAAAACACTTCTTTTCCTTTTCCTATTAACCTTCCTTTTTTTTCCTTTCCTTCGTAAAAAAGACTCAAGAACATAGCGGAAAAACTTAATCTTGAAAATAGAAAAATATCATTTTAATTGTTTTCACAAATGAGGTTGAATGTATTGTTATTTAAAAAAAAACTAAAGTGTATTAGGATGATAAATGTATAAAATAATTTAATAATATAATTAATGTTGAAATTTTCAAAATATAATATCTTTTGAAGTTGAGTGTAACTTTTTTTAAGACATTTTTATATTTTGAAAAATGTATAGTAGTTGTTGGATATGATCTTAACTGTTTTAATTTAACATTGGTACTTTAGTATTTTATCAGTCTTATTTCATCTTCCTAATTTTTGTTCCATGTATTTTGGTGAGACAAATTCATTTTTGTCTCACTCAGCCTCGTCTTGTCCCAATCTAATGTTGCATAAAATATGAGACAGTATAATGTATATTTATATAATATTTGTTGCTATATGCATCCGGTTGTATTAAATTGGGATTTTGAAATGAAAAAAGTGGAACTTGATAAGTGTGAGATAAAAATAGTAGGGAGTGGTTCATTTAGAATCATGCACATATAACTTATAAGCTTTGTTTATTTCAAAAGCTAACATAACACATTCCGTAAAGTAGATTAATATGTAGCTTTGGTTTAGTTCACTTGGTTTTTGGGTTTTAATCAAAGCATGTATGTACGTTTTAGCTAAAGACAGTACAGCAATTTTCAAATGCTAATGAAACTTATAAATGTGTGTATCTTCTTGCTTTTCGTCCATCTTTTTCATCTTCGGCGTTCGGATGTTAAACGACTCATTTCTCTTTTGTCTTAACTGCAACAAGAAAATCCCCACGAGGTTACGTCATTGTGGAAGAAGCGTGATATTTAAAACATCTTGGACAAAATCAAATCAAAATCCTGTAAGAAGATGTCGTTGTTGCTCTATCTTTACCAACCTTTGTTTTGATTTATTGCAAAAAAATTATCCTTCATCATACATGGTTTGAATACCCTTTCATTGTCAGGAATTGATAATCCGATGTAAGAAAGGTTCATGGTAATTATGCCTAGCATTTTGATAATAAGTATGTTTTGTTGCTTTTAGGGGAGTCTCGTGTCTTATGAGTTATACATTGTTGAATGTTGGTTTTTACTTTAACGTTTTTACCTTTATGTTAGGATTTGACTTTTGAATCGATGTATGCATGTATTTTAGTAATGAATGAAATCAGAGTTTGGTATAAAATCGGCAATGAAGTTTTACACTATGGAGTTACTTATACTTAAACACCGTGGGGACATTTGATGTTTTTATAGATGTCAGCAAGGGCGTAGCTAGTAGGGGGCTAGCTTGTGCTTAGCCACCCCCAATCGCCCATGTTAATAGCTTAATTGAAGCAAAAAACTTATTTTAATAAAGTGAAACGTTATGTTACTAATTTAGAGAAGCTGTTGGAGATGCTCTAAAGTGCAAAACTCCCTCTAACTTAGATGGTTAAAGCTCCCTTGAAATACGTACCCTAGGATTGAATCTTGTGGAGTCGGCGAGTCGCTGTTGCGTTTTTGGCTTTTTATTTAATCACCAATATTTTTTTTATGGTTTCACCAATCAATTCTCTTTTTGTTAATATTTTTATACACACTGATATTTTAATATTTACTGTATATATTTTCAGTTATATTTAAATATTTCTTTCATTCATGTTTTAAAAAACATTATGACATTAAGATAAACTAAATCAATATTGATATCATTATTCAAAGTTAAAAAGTATATAAATCAAGGTTCATATAAGAGTCATTTTTTGGACCAAAGATGTCCATAATCATTTTTTGTCTCCTAAATAATTTGTTTTTGGTACATGGATATAATATATAATATAAATATTTATGTCTAGAGCCATTTATGTTTTATTCTAAATTAGTGATATAACGTTTCACTTTATTAAAATAAGTGTTTGCTTCAATTAACATTGTAATAGGAAATATTCTTTTTTCTAACAATCCACAAACAAAAGTCACAATATTGACGGATTTTTTTGGGTGTTTTTATCTACAATCTCTAAAAAATCTTAGTAATCCACTTATAGCAACTCAAATTTCTTCTCAAGTGGCACGAGATTTACGACTACATTAATCGCATTTATCACATTAACATTTTGTTTAAATACTTATTCAACAAATTAAGTTCATTCTGCTTTACATATGAGTTAAGCCGTTTGCAACTAATATGATAGAAACAACCGAGCGTAATTAAGGAAATATAGGTAAAAGACAATCACAATTGAACCATCACATTTCAGATAATAAGTGTACAAGTAGGAATCAATAAGCCAAAATTTGCATAACTCAAAAGATATTTTTTAATAAGTTGGAGACTCTAACATAAACTAGGGATGGATATAAATGTCATTTACATTCATTTGCACCAAAAGATGATGAACATCATCTCCATCATCCATATACTTTGTACAACTTTTTACACCATTACAAAATAGACATCAACTATATGGATTTGCTACCGTGAAAACATCGTCTAAAGTTTGTTCATTATTCAAATTTCACATCATAATATAACCTTGTTGTCTTAATAAAGGTATATGAATCTTAAATTGTAACTATCGAGAAAAGATGGTTACGCATATAAATCAAATCATTCAAAATCCACGTCCCTTCGTTGACCTTCATTCTTGAGACTCGAGATGATGGGCATGTTTTCCTTGTGAAGTCCTTAGTCCTGGACCGCCTTTTGTGATCTCACCATGTCCTTCTTTCTTGTGTGTTTCTCCAAGTAACTAGGGGTGCACATATTCTAGAAACATTTTAGTAATAGCTTCCAACACTTTCACTCATACCATGATCACTAAAAAAACATGCTTATAAGGCAAGATTTAATTCCCATTTTCTATAAGAGCATTTGTGTGGGGCAAGTAAAAAGCCCACCATTGCCTGTAACGATTATCGACATAGTCTAATCAACTATATCCATATGTGTGTATTAAGTAACATCTCTTCTGATATTCTTGAACATGTTTTGCTGATAAATAGAGTACCCCATTACTTCTTTTTATTTCTTCGAGGACCTAATCATTTGTATCTGGTATTCCTTAACAAACTTAAGGGACTAAATGGCAGACATATCCACGCCTTTAACTAACTAATCATTGAATGTCTTAACGTATGTTAGTTGTGAGTGCATCACATATGATTATTCTTGAAAAACTATGATCAACTAAAGTAAATAACACATTCTTGAATTCAAAAAATAACAATGCTAGGAAGATATATGTATATGTCTACCAATAAAGTGAGATATAGCCTAATGTTTCTCTAAGATCTTGGTAATCTAAGATAGTCATGCACATCAGTTTTGAACCTTTTAAAGTTATCCACCGCTTTATCAAATTGTTTGACTATTGATGTAATGTGTGCTTTTAAATGTCTCAATTAAGCATAATCAATTGTTTTTTGCATAAAAGATATAACGTAGTTGAACATAAATCACTTATCATGTTAGCACGAACAACATATTTTATCGTGAAGGGGTTCTACTTCGTTTTGTGATGTAGGGTTACCTCCTTATATTGTTTGGTACACTACCTTAAAAATGTTGTTTTATGATAATTTTGATAGACTTCTATTAAAGTTGTATGTTTAAGGATGGGAATTTGTTGGATTTTGATCATTGATAGATATAACATAAGTATACCATAACGTATGATGCTCACATACTCTCTTTACTTGGCTAGAAGTGCATCTAGCATATCTAGTTGTAGATGATATCGAAACGCTTGAGCATCTACACATGTTTGCACACACACTAACAAACACACATATATGTACATATAAGTACAATAAGTCTCAACTGAGAGAAGATTTGTCATATGATAGCAATTTTATGAGCATTCTTGTTTGTCATCCTATCTTCTATTGGTTGTAGGTATACTATGATGCACAAGTAGATGATGGTAAGATGGATGTAAGAGTGTGGTTGATTTAGATGGATGCCTTTCGAAGTCAGTATGCAAGGTTGCCTCTTAAAGTCAATTTCTTGGGAAATTGCAAAAGTAGGGGAACTTTGATTACGGAGTATGCACTAACTTCGATCCACGGAGAGACTTATTTAAAGATTGATATTGTAATAACCAAGACCTTAATTTTAAAAGACTTGAGTTTTTTTGGTAGAAGTGGTAAATTTGAATGTTTAAGGGCCAGTTGGTAAGTTTAGGAGAGGGTATAAAGGGGCTTCATTTGGGCACAAAACCCTATGTGAGCATTTCATTATGTTGTATGGCGGCTGGACAAGAGTAGAGAAGGAGAAAAACAGATTTCAATTTCAATTTGGGGAGAAGCATCAACCATTTTGATTTGGAAGAAAAGGTAGCATTGGAGTTCAATCCCTACACCGATTCTATCAGGTAATTTCTAAATCTAATCCTTGTTTTGATGTTTGGATGGATTTGCTAGGTTATTTTGAGAGTTCTTGCTAAGAAGGTTAATATGATGCCCTAGAGGAAAGATTAAACCCCCATAATCGTGTCTGTGTAGCAAAGAGTTGTAAGGAACGGACTCCAAATGTTTTGTTGTGGTTTTGTCGCTTTAACGTTTCGATTAAGGGCTCTTAGCAAGGATTTTCGTGCTCAAAATCACCCAACCGCGATACCCGGGAACCGCCCTGGCGATGGTTACCGGGTGAGGAATCCTGGTAAGTATCCGACTAGTGTAGTTACCGGTCAGTGGTCGCCCGGTAAGTGGCTGCATCCGGTATCGTTGTGGCATCCGGTATATAGATGCCCGGTAAGTAGGTAAATCCCGGTTAGTTCGTGTTTACCGGATAGTTCCGGTATGGGGTATTTTTACCCGGTAAGTGTGGAGAGATCCGGATAGTTCCGGTAAGTGGTATTTTACCGGTAAGCTACCCGGTAAAGTGAGTTAGCCGGTAAGTTATTAGTGTCCGGAAAGCTGGTTTAGGATCTGAGCAGTTTATGTTTCACCCATATCTCAGGTAGACCGATTGGAAGTCAGGAAGAGAGTAAGAAAGGATAGTAAGCGCATCAGGTGAGTTTTTCTAACTAAAAATAAATGCTTTTAATGTGTTTTCTGAAGTAAGTAAAAGATGAGAATGGCCATGCTATATTTGTATGATTTAATTGTATGAAAGTTTATGTAAAGTTATATGAGGTGTATGCATACATTGTGTTGGACGTAAACTGGCTAAGTCGGAAGGTAGACCCGCCAGTGCTCATGCCGGGAGGGTGACCCATTTATGCCATGGAAGGGAGTATCCAGTAAGGCAGCGTGAGACTGACTCGTTGTCACTCTTGAGTGACTTCAGGGTGCCATTTACAGGAGCGGATTTATCCGTGAAAGTTTTATGAAAAGATTTGTGAAAGTTTTATATGTGCAAAATATAAGTTGTTTTTAAATGATTTTTGAGAACCGTCAGGAGGGAGCTCACTAGACCTCATGGTCTAACCCTCGCATTTTCCAAACTAAACCTTTTTAGGTAAGCAGGCAGTTGGAGGCTCTGGCAAGTGATCAGAGTTTGCTAGTGAATGAATGCATTAGAGACAGAGACACTATTATTTCTAGTTTTAGTATTTCTCAGTTGTGTATAGGTTGTTTCCGCCAACCTAAATTTTGAGACTTGTGTAAGAAATTCTTGGGACCCATTTTTGGGATGTTCTGTTTTATATGAATTGCATGCTTTATTTTAGACTGGGTTGTTACAATTGGTATCTGAGCCATAGTTTAAGAGATTTAGGTGACCGGACGGGCCTAGACTTAAACTTTGGGAGTAGAAATCACAACTGAGAATCAAGAAATGCGTTAGGAGGGAACTAATGTAGAAATAGGACTAATAGGGTACCGAGGACGGTCATGTAAGGTAAGTTTGGGGTTACACCTGGCCAGTGTAATCGTGAACTTACAGGTACATGTATGTGCTTAAATTGACTTATTATTTCCGTTGCGGTAGTATTAAGTTAGTTTACTTGTTGTGTATCAGTAATCAAGAATGTCTGCAAGATCCTTGAGAAGTAGATCGATACCCTTCGTGGAGGAAGTATCAAATAAAGACACTACGCCACATGAAGAGGCGGTGCAAGTTGAGGAATTAGCGGAGGATGGACCAGTGAATCCCCCAAGATCGGCAACCACTCGTGGGAGAGGTAGAGGTCGTGGGAGAGGCAGAGGATCAGTTCCAAGGAAGGCTGCTACCGAGGTGGGAGCGGTAGCCACTAAGGGCAAAGGTAAGAAGAAGAAAGTGCCGGTTAGGCGCAAGGCAAAGAGCGTAGAAGAACCAGAAGTACAGGAGATATCCGAACATGAGAGTTCAACGCCTGCAAAGAAAACAAAAGCTAAGAAAGGACGTCATCCTGACGCCGCACCGGCTTTTGTAACTGAGGAGATGTTCACAACAGAGATGGGTAAACTGCAACAGACTTTACAAGCAGTGCTAGACAACCAGAATAAGACTACGTCTGACGGAGGAACCAAGAGTGGTACTGAGAAGAAGACCGAGGAAGACAGTCTACCACGGACTGAGATAGGAAACAACTCGGTGACAACTCCGATTGTTGTTAATGAACCAAAGACAGTGAAAGGGTTCTCATTCAAGACCTTCGCTTCGTGCAAGTCTCCGACGTTCAACGGGGAGCGCAATCCCGTTCTGGCTTTGAAATGGGTTCGTGAGATGGAGTTAGCATTTGATAATAGCAAGTGCGCCGAGGAAGATAAGGTACTATTTGCAATGTCAATGATGAAGTCTGAGGTCGTCTATTGGTGGGATGTTGAGACCGAAGGTAGGGGATCGGAGGCAGCTAAGAGCACGTCGTGGGAATCGTTTGTTAAGAGGTTCAGAGCACAGTTTTGCCCGTTAGCGGCGGTTAAGAAACTTGAAGAGGAATTCTTGGGTTTGGAACAGGTCGATGTCGGTCCAGAAGTATACATCAAAGTTTATCGAGAAGGCTAGATTTGCTGAACTGTATGTGCCTATGGAAGAGTGGCACATAGAAAGATACATGTATGGGCTAAAGAGCAGCATAAGGGAGTTGGTGCAAGTGAAAGACCCGTCTACTTTTCAGGCTGCGATAGATACTGCGGAACTCACTGAGAAGGAAAAGAACAGACAGTTGACAGAGAGGGTCGGAGACAAGCGGAAATGGGAGGGACCAACCAAGGATGGAAAGAGGTCGAGTGCGCCTAGACCCGAGCTGCGGGTGGGACCTAGAACAGGAGAGAAGCCGTGTGGTAAGTGCAACCGGATGCACAAGGGAGAGTGTTTGGCGGATAAGGGCGGATGTTTCAAGTGCGGGAAAATAGGGCATATGGCTCAAGACTGTCGCGGTTCGAAGACATGTTATCAGTGTGGTTCGCTAGATCACGTCAAGTGGGACTGTCCACAGTTAAAGAAAGGGTATACTGGAGGTGACAGCGGTAGTAGCAGAGGAAAAGGCGGGGAGAGAAAGGTAGAGCCGGCTCGCGCGAGGGCGAGGGCTTTCCACATGTCGGCGGAGGAGGCAGTAGATATGTCTGATGTGGTGACAGGTACTTTCTCAATTGACTCGATTTATGCTAAAGTATTGTTTGACTCGGACGTCAATCGCTCGTTTATGTCGCCTAACTTTATTCGAAAATTGCAAGTGAAACCCAAGAGGTTGAACTTTGGGTTTGAGGTAGAAGTGGCTGATGATAGTCGAGTCTGGGTGAAAGAGGTTTACGAGGGGTGTAACATAGGCGTAGACGGTCACTCGTTTCCTTTGTGTTTGTACCCGATGGGGATGGGGGAGTTTGGCGTGGTACTAGGAATGGATTGTTTAGCGAAGAATGTCGTTTGTATAGTGTGCAATAAGAAGTTGATTCGTATCGCCTTGCCGGATAAGAAGGAAGTAGTGATATATGGGGATCGTCGAGATAGGAAGTCATGTATGATTTCGATGTTGAAAGCTAGGCTGTGTTTGGGGAAGGGATGTCTATGGTATTTAGCTTATGTGCTAGATGCTAAGAAAGAGAAGAAAGAAGCGAGAGATGTGTCGATAGTCAGTGAATACCCGGAAGTATTTTCGGATGACTTGACGAGTCTGCCCCCAGATCGTCAAGTGGAGTTCAGAATAGATTTGATGCCCGGGGCGGAACCGATTGCACGTGCGCCCTATCGTTTGGCACCGGCAGAAATGAAGGAGATGATGACGCAACTACAAGAGTTATTAGACAAGGGTTTCATTCATCCGAGCTCATCACCTTGGGGAGCGTCGATACCTTTTGTAAAGAAGAAGGACGGATCTATGCAGATGTGCATAGATTACCGTGAACTCAACAAAGTAACAGTGAAGAACAAGTACCCGCTTTCGAGGATCGATGACCTATTCGACCAGTTGCAAGGTGCGAGCTACTTTTCGAAGATAGATTTGAGATCGGGCTACCACCAGCTAAAGGTGAGGGAGGAAGACGTATCCAAGACAGCCTTTCGTACGAGGTACGGACACTACGAGTTCTTAGTCAAGCCCTTCGGCCTGACTAACGCCCCAACAGTGTTCATGGATTTGATGAACAGGGTGTGTAGCTCGTTGTTAGACAAATGTGTGATCGTCTTCATTGACGATATTCTGATTTACTCACGTACCCGTGAGGATCGTGAGAAACATCTTCGGGCATCCTTAGAATTGTTGAAACGCGAGAAGTTGTACGCCATGTTTTCGAAGTGCGAATTTTGGTTGAGGGAAGTTCAATTTTTGGGTCACGTAGTGTCAGCGGATGGCATCAAGGTGGACCCTGCTAAGATTGAAGCTATTAAGAGTTGGGAGCCGCCAAGGTCGCCATCGGAAGTGAGAAGTTTTCTTGGGTTAGCGGGCTATTATCGGAAGTTCATTTAGGACTTCTCTCGTGTAGCCACACCGTTGACCGCTTTGACAAGGAAGAACGTCAAGTTCGTGTGGACCGAAGCGCAAGAAATCGCATTCGAGAAACTGAAAGAGAGTTTAAGCAGCGCTCCGATTTTGTCGTTGCTAGAGGGATCAGAAGGTTTTGTAATCTACAGCGATGCTTCTAAGCTCGGGCTAGGGTGTGTTTTAATGCAAAACGGGAAGGTGATTGCCTACGCTTCCCGACAGTTGAAAGAGCACGAGAAGAACTACCCTACGCACGACATGGAGCTAGCGGCGGTGGTGTTCGCTTTGAAAATATGGCGACACTACCTATACGGAGTGAAGTGTCAGATTTACACCGACCACAAGAGTCTGAAGCACTTGTTTGATCATAAGGAATTGAATATGAGACAGAGGAGATGGATGGAGCTACTAAACGACTACGGCTGTGAAATCCTTTACCATCCGGGCAAAGCGAATGTTGTAGCCGATGCGTTGAGCCGGAAGGAACGAGGAGAGTCGGCCAAAGTGGTGGCTTTTAGAGTCGAGGCAACTTAGAACCTTCTAGATGAAGTTAAGAAGTTTCAAGAAGAGGCGTTACTAGGGGAGAATGTAAAGAGTGAGCGAATTGTTGGAGTTTCATCCTTGTTCAAAGTCAACAGCGGTGGATTAAAGTGTATGAAGGACCGGGTGTGGGTTCCCAAGTTGGGAAACTTGAGAGTAAGCATCTTGGAAGAAGCGCATAAGTCGCGGTATTCTATGCACCCGGGGACGAATAAGATGTATCGAGACTTAAGACAATTCTACTGGTGGCCGGGAATGAAGAAGGACATCGCTCACTTCGTGGAACGGTGTGTAACGTGTTTGAAGGTTAAAGCAGAACATCAACGACCGTACGGAGAACTTCAGTCTACGGTGATACCTGTGTGGAAATAGGATAATATCACCATTAGAGGTGGCCAAAAAACGGGTTCGGGCCGGGTCGGGCCGGGTTGGAACAAGAACCAGGTTCAAACAGTAAAGGAGAAAACCGGGTCAACCAAAAACCGGGTCGGGTCGGGTCGGGTCAAACCCAAAAACCCCTGACCCGTATAGGGTTAGAAAAAACCGGTTTTTATAAAACCGGGCCGGGCCGGGCCAAGAACCGGTTCTTGATCGGGCCGGGGTATTTTCTTGTTTTAAAAAAAAATTTAATTTCTTTGTATAATAATTAATTACTAAACTTTAAAAAGTAAAAAATTGGATTGGATAGTAGAGACTAGAGAATTGTATGCGTTTTTTGCGAGAAACGAATATAGCGAGAGCCGAGAAATGAGAATTGTATGCGTTTTTTGCGAGAAACGAATATAACGAGAGCCGAGAAATGAGAATTATAAGCGTTTTTTGCGTTTTGTAAGCAATTGTAAGGTGGTGATCACTCCATAACACCCCTAGTATTTATATGGGGTTGGAGGGTGATATTTTAGCCAAAAAAACGGTCACAACACTATTCCAACGGCTAGAAAACGGCTATTTTTTTTGAAAAATTTTCGGGTCGGGCCGGGTCGGGCCACAAACCGGGCCACGAACCGGTCCCGGGTCGGGCCGGGCCGGGCCGAGAAAATCCCTAAATACACGAACCGGTCCCGGCTCTCGGGCTTGAAACCGGTTCTTGACCGGGCCGGGTCGGGCCCGGTTCTTGGCCGGTTTCGGGTCGGGTTGGCCTGTCGGGTCGGGCCGGGTCGGGTCGATTTGGCCACCTCTAATCACCATGGACTTCGTTACGAAGTTACCAAGGACGCCGAAGGGTAACGATGCGATTTTGTAACACCCCAAAATTCTGGGCTAATTTGAACCTCAAATTTCCTCAAGCTATGATAATATAAACTTCAAACTTACATAAATAGCAAGTGAATTAATCATCAAGAGTACATTTACAGATACAGGATCCTACAAATAACTTATTAATCTAATTATGTCACTATAATCAGATTAACTAAGTTATCTAAGCAATCCCTCAAAATCTCCTTCTGTTAATTGACTTCCTTGATATTCCAAAACGCTCGTCCCACAACCCTTATTTTCCCGAGCCGGTACCTGGTAAGAAAACATCATTTGAAACGATTAGGCCAACGCCTAGTGAGAACATTCGTTTCCATAATAATATTTGCAAAATCAATGTAAACAAGTTATATCAAACCTGATTACCCTTTTTCTTACCATACGTGTAACTCTATTCCGTTAACACGATTTTCATCCAATCCCATGAATATGACTGATACACATTCCATCATCATATCATGTCTTAGAGCCACACTACGAATCTTCACTGATTCTAGATTAATACTCTTATTCTAGAAATCGCAATATACACATGCCCATTTCCATTCATATCCTATTCCAGAGCCACACTACGAATCTTTCTCAGATTCTAGATTAATGCTCCCACCTAAGAAATCGCAATATACACATGCCCATTTCTTAGAAAAGGAAGTAGAGATTACAATTACATATGTCAATCCCTCTTCTTCCTTAGAAACCGGGAATTACGTTTATTCCAGGGTTTCTCACACACATCAGAATAATGACTAACTTCATCTATTCCACGTGTACATAACCATTAGTACCACACACATCAGAATAATGACTAACTTCATCTATTCCACGTGCACATAACCATTAGTACTACACACATCAGAATAATGACTAACCTCATCTATTCCACATGCACATAACCATTAGTACTACACACATCACTGGAATAACTATTATTACCACACGCCTATTCCATGTGATTACCAAACACTAGTGCCTATGGATCCGTTACACTTTACTAACGTATATGCATAACAACATATTACAGCTCATATCATATTCTCAAATCTAAGAATACTAGATAACCTATCGTATCTTCATCCTCAAATGCCCCCCTTCGGCGACTTAGCACGGGGGTTCCGCTACCCGGTTAGCGGATGGGGTCAAGGGGCAACGCCCTTGCGGGGTCTGGGGGCAGCGCCCCTAATTTTATTTTTAGAAACTTAACCAGACAAAACATTCAGAAACTACATCCAGCCATCAGAACCTAACATTCTCAATTTCTCCAAAGTGTCCGGATAACAGGGGTTTTCGGATACCTTAGACTATCCGGACAACAGGGGTTTCCGGATAACTACAACTTACCGGTTAAATCATACTTTTCGGATACCGTCTAATCCGGACAACACCCGGAAACTAAAGCAACCCGGATACTATCCGGTAACTATTTTATCCAGAAACTACAATAAAACTAAACTTGCCGGATACTTAATCGCGTCCGGAGACCTTCAACACCACGGTTTCCGGATACATGGTTTTATCCGAAAACCTTCGACCTGCAGCTTAAAAATCGACCTAATTCGATGTCTGTTCGATTCAGTTCATTCCAGACCATCCCATACAGTCCACAAACAGTTTATACAACTATTTCAAGGTTTAATTTAACATATAAACACTGATTTAAGCAAACAACAAATGAACTCACCTTTAAACTTGCAAAACCCACGTCCTGCACAAATCTGATTCCAATCTGTTGATAGGGATTTTGAAATCCATTTTAATACACAGATTCGTTTACAAACATATAACTACAACAAGTTTTATCAGAAATCATAACCAATTTCTTACCAATTTGAAGCCAAGACTTGTTTTCTTTCTTTTCTTCCTCTTTTCTTCTTTTTCTTTCTTTCTCTCTTGATTCTCCAACCGACCCAACATAAGAAATCAGATAACAATCTGATTTCATCTACTTTATCCAAACACACTTTTCTCAAATGACCACTTACACCTCCAAGTTTCCATTATTTCTCAAAACAACACCAAACTTTAAACCCTTGTATTTTAACCCTATTGAATTATAAATTACAACATAATTCAAGGTTTTAAACCAAAATACAATTAGATCCCAATTCTCATTAAATTACTATTATTGAAAATTCAGGATGTTACAGATTTGGGTAATTGTGGATGTACTCACCAAGTCCGCGCATTTCTTACCTATTAAGGAGTCGGATTCGTTGGAGAAATTAGCTCGATTGTACATTAATGAGATAGTATCTAGGCACGGGGTGCCGCGATCCATAGTGTCTGATCGTGATAGTCGGTTCATGTCAGCATTTTGGAGAAGCCTTCAACGAGAGTTAGGTTCGCAACTGAAGCTAAGCACGACCTATCATCCTCAAACGGATGGTCAAAGTGAGAGAACTATTCAGACTTTGGAGGATATGCTACGAGCGTGTGTAATCGATTTCAAGGGGTCGTGGGAAGTGCATTTACTGTTGATAGAGTTCTCCTACAATAACAGTTATCATGCGAGTATCCAGGCAGCACCATTCGAAGCATTGTACGAACGGAAGTGTCGTACCCCGTTATGTTGGAACGAGGTGGGGGAGAGACAGTTGACAGGCCCGGAAATAGTGCAACTAACAGCGGACAAAATAGAATTGATCCGCGAGAAGATGAGAATCGCGCAAGATCGACAAAGAAAGTACGTGAACAAGCGAAGGAAGCCCATTGAATTTCAGGTGGGTGACAAGGTAATGCTGAAAGTGTCGCCTTAGAAGGGAGTGGTGCGTTTCGGAAAGAAAGGGAAGTTGAGGCCAAGATACGTGGGGCCTTTTGTTATCATTGAACGAGTGGGCGCGGTAGCTTACAAGCTAGAGTTGCCAGAGGAACTGAGAGGAGTTCACCCGACATTTCATGTGTCAAATCTGAAGAAATGTTTGGCCGAGACCGATGTGGCTATTCCGTTAGAAGACGTCAGCATTGACGAGAAATTGACTTACGAATAAGAACCATTGGAGATCGTGGACAGTAAGGTTCGCAAAACGAGAAACAGAGAAGTCCAGCTAGTAAAAGTCCAGTGA
Organism: Saussurea involucrata; assembly: GCA_033807775.1. Taxonomy (NCBI): domain Eukaryota; kingdom Viridiplantae; phylum Streptophyta; class Magnoliopsida; order Asterales; family Asteraceae; genus Saussurea; species Saussurea involucrata. The sequence continues at coordinate 43,869,313 of CM066320.1, read as the reverse complement.
AGGTATCATAAGGGACGAGAGGCCACTTGGGAAGTGGAAGCGGACATGAGGTCCAGGTACCCTCATCTTTTTGTTAATGGAATTCTGGGGACAGAATTCTTTTAAGGGGGGAGTGTTGTAATAACCAAGAGTCCAAGACCTTAATTTTAAAAGACTTGAGTTTTTTGGTAGAAGTGGTAAATTTGAATGTTTAAGGGCCAGTTGGTAAGTTTAGGAGAGGGTATAAAGGGGCTTTATTTGGGCACAAAACCCTATGTGAGCATTTCATTCTGTTGTTTGGCGGCTGGACAAGAGTACAGAAGGAGAAAAACAGATTTCAATTTCAATTTGGGGAGAAGCATAAACCATTTTGATTTGGAAGAAGAGGTAGCATTGGAGTTCAATCCCTACACCGATTCTATCAGGTAATTTCTAAATCTAATCCTTGTTTTGATGTTTGGATGGATTTGCTGGGTTATTTTGAGAGTTCTTGCTAAGAAGGTTAATATGATGCCCTAGAGGAAAGATTAAACCCCCATAACCGTGTCTGTGTAGCAAAGAGTTGTAAGGAACGAACTCCAAATGTTTTGTTGTGGTTTTTTCGCTTTAACGTTTCGATTAAGGGCTCTTAGCAAGGATTTTCGTGCTCGAAATCACCCAGCCGCGATACCCGGGAACCGCCCTAGCGATGGTTACCGGGTGAGGAATCCGGGTAAGTATCCGACTAGTGTAGTTACCGGTCAGTGGTCGTCTGGTAAGTGGCTGCATCCGGTATCGTTGTGGCATCTGGTATATAGATGCCCGGTAAGTAGGTAAATCCCGGTAAGTTCGTGTTTACCGGATAGTTCCGATATGAGGTATTTTTACCCGGTAAGTGTGGAGAGATCCGGATAGTTTCGGTAAGTGGTATTTTACCGGTAAGCTACCCAGTAAAGTGAGTTAGCCGGTAAGTTATTAATGTCCGGAAAGCTGGTTTAGGATCTGAGCAGTTTATGTTTCACCCATATCTCAGGTAGACCGATTGGAAGTCAGGAAGAGAGTAAGAAAGGATAGTAAGCGCATCAGGTGAGTTTTTCTAACTAAAAATACATGCTTTTAATGTGTTTTCTGAAGTAAGTAAAAGATGAGAAATGCCATGCTATATTTGTATGATTTAATTGTATGAAAGTTTATGTAAAGTTATATGAGGTGTATGCATACATTGTGTTGGACGTAAACTGGCTAAGTCGGGAGGTAGACCCGCCATTGCTCATGCCGGGAGGGTGACCCGTTTATGCCATGGAAGGGAGTATCCAGTAAGGCAGCGTGAGACTGACTCGTTGTCACTCTTGAGTGACTTCAAGGTGCCATTTACGGGAGCGGATTTATCCGTGGAAGTTTTATGAAAAGATTTGTGAAAGTTTTATATGTGCCAAAATATAAGTTGTTTTTAAATGATTTTTGAGAACCGTCAGGAGGGAGCTTACTAGACCTCATGGTCTAACCCTCGCATTTTTCAAACTAAACTTTTTCAGGTAAGCAGGCAGTTGGAGGCTCTGGCAAGTGATAAGAGTTTGCTAGTGAATGAATGCAGTAGAGACAAAGACACTATTATTTCTAGTTTTAGTATTTCTCAGTTGTGTATAGGTTGTTTCCGCCAACCTAAATTTTGAGACTTGTGTAAGAAATTCTTGGGACCCATTTTTGGGATGTTATGTTTTATATGAATTGCATGCTTTATTTTAGACTGGGTTGTTACAGATATTTGTGCCATACCAACACAAGTTAATTATATTTCTTTTTCATAACAATGTTACAAGTTTCTTACCGACTTTCATATATAAGGGTACTTTCGGGTTGTAGGGTGTCATGAAAGTGAGATTAAGTATAATCACAAGTCTTAAATGAAGAAGCATGCAAATTATATAGATACAAAATTTGACCCGACTATAGGGCTAATTAGTGTTGAGACACTATTTATAAAAAATAGCCTAGGGACGAATATGTATCTACTAGAAAGATTATTTATTACTACAAAGGGAATCACAATATATGCATAAGTGATCTATAAATATTAAGGGGTTGTTTACTAACCTCTTACCACCACTTATCGGTTAAAATCCTCTTATTAGAATAAGAGATAAAAGTGTTTACTTAAAAAAACAATCTTACTATTGCTTACCGTGCTCTGATTCTAGTAAGAGATACATTTGTATCTTACTAGGGTCAGAGGTGTATTTTCCATCCACACCCTTTCTTGTAATGTAATTGACAAATGACAACCCATTCTTTCCTCTTTCTGTGTGACTATGGAGGGTTAATATTTTATTCAATTTTTCTCTTTTACCCTCATAATTCCTTTATGATATTTTACTCTATTTTTTATAGTTATTAATAAAAAATGTTAATATTAAAATGATAATTCTAATTATTTTATTTCAGTAAAGCGATTATAGATTTTTAACGTTGAATACATATCATATCTTTTAATATTGGTTTAGTATTAAATTTGTGATGATATATTATATAAGGGTATAAATGTCATTATTACTCCGTCAGCGCTTAATACAAAATATTTGGTAAACAAGAATTTTTGATAAACAATTATTTTAGTCAGACCTCTTACCCTAGTCAGACCTCTTATTTTAGTCAGCGCTTAATCATAAATTTTGGTAAACAGCCCCTAAAATTGAATATTAATTGCCATATGGTATGATTAAATAACTTATGTAGCAAAAAGTCATAAAGATTACCAAACACTTTGGTATTCAAATAAAAAAGAAAAAGGCAAGCAAATCACAAAGTTGACCACATAAGTTTGTGATTTTGTCGTGAACGTATATGAGTAAAACTAGTTGTTTCCCCGACCCCCGTTTTGATTGTTTTTGACATGGTACAGAGCTGTTAAAATCACTCTCAACGTTCATATGCTTAAGAGACACAATTTCCTTTGCCTTTTAAGCAATTTTGAACTTAGCGTAGCATGGCGACGAGACCAAGCTTTAAGCAGTTAAGCCTTAGGAGTCATGGTGAGACCATGATGTTTATCAAGACGTGACTTATGACGCCAATTCTCTATATCATATGTAATATTATATATATATATATATATATATATTACTTGAATTTGTTTTATAAAAAATCATAAAAGGAACCAATTTATCAATAAGTAAAATAAACAAGGTATACATTGTAAATTTATGCATTTTGAATCTATTGGCCATTTGCATCTACTTGTTGGAATAGTTAAACTTGTAATGGATGTTTCCTCTCTTAGTTTATGAAGCTTTAATATCATCAATATATCACAAAGAAGGCCTTCTCCCTTGGATCTTAATAAAGTTTTCTTAGCAATTTCGCATGTGGTATTTTTAGAGCAAAACAATAGCATTTGTAAGAAGTACTAAAATGATCTCAAGCTATATATATATTCTTAACACGGTAAATTGCACCAAGTAATTAACTTTAATCGCATATATATATATATATGTTTCTATTTTGGGAAACTAACATGTAAAATCGAACATGAATTCGGCCAACCGATCATTTAAATGGTAATTTTGAAAATGGGTTTCTTAAAATGAAAGTTTTAAAAGTTAGTTTCTCGAAATATGAATGAAAATAAAGTCAATTCCAATTAAATGGATTAGAGCTTTGGTTAAACGTCAGTTAAATCGGTGACCGACCGCTATTCTCTAGCTTTTGATAATATTCTGCTTATTTTGTCTATAACAATGACCAATCATGGTGAGAGGACCCCCACAATATACCTCAAAGATTGTTTCCCAAATGATGCAACAATACCACCAAATGAAATAATGGAAATTTCTTTAAATGTGAACCAAAAACAGAGATGGTGGTCAAATATATATTTTCAAGAAAATATCATGTCATGACAAGGAATAATGAATAAGACAATGGCCTCAATCAGGGAATAATAAATGGATTCACAAAGGTGATGGGGTTAGATTTTATTACGTGTTTCCAAATTTTATGAGTAACATTTATATTTAATAAAAATACATACTAAATCTATGTAATACTACATACAATAAATGTTGTTTCTTTACCTCTTAATGGTTCCATTAAGAGGCAACTTCTGAATCGCTAAGAGGTGAATCTTGTTTGGCAAAAAAACAGTCTGCCTCTTAATGGTTTTAAAATCCTTTGAATGATTCTATATCCTGGATCTCCCTTAACCATTAAGCGTCCTGATTTCATTATAAACAATTACAAAACAACCATATTTCACTTTGAACTATATCATAAGAGCCTCTTAATCATTCTGACCACTTAATCATTCTGCACCAAACCATTCATCAACCGCCAATCAACCCCTTAACGTCGAGACATTATATATCAAAAATCATAAAAATCAATAACAGATTCAACATTTCTGATAACAGGGGTGAATTTTATAGATTTTTGAGGATAAAAAATATACACATTATTAAAAAGAATAGCTTGATAAAGATTCAATAGATCCATCCATGATAAAAAGTAACAAAAATAATTACAAGCAAAAAACAAAAATAACACAACTCCTTATTAATAATAAATTCTTCAAATTACACATAAATAATGATAATAATAATAATAATAAAATTAAATATGATAAAAACATTAATAATTTATTTTGTATGATATTATTTTATTATTAAATTTGACGATGACACATTTTTCATATAACATAAAAAAAGATAATAAAGTAACAAAAGGAGCCCCAATGCCCCCCCTAAGGCCGTGCGTACCACCTCGGGTACCACGGCCGGGTTCACCATCAGGTAGGGTGGGTTGGCGGTACTCCACAAACGGGTTCACATCGGGTAGGGTTGGGTTCGGGAACCCGGCTAAACCCGACGAATTTGTATATTTTTATTTTTTTTAAATATTACTGTTTACCAACGGTTTTTTTTTTTCAAATTATACACACTATATATATTAACCTATACCACCTTCATTTTTTCACACCAAATTCAATACTTTCTTTCATTTCTCTCAAATTCAATACTTTCTTCCATTTCTTTCAAATTCAATACTTTCAATACTTTCTTCCATCATGAATTCAAACACCACACCTACATCCCGTCGTAACCGATCGAGGAGTTCGGATACACCGCAACAAGACCCGGACCTTGGCTTCCAAGCATTTGCTCAACAAGGTTATATTCCGCAACCGGCCCCGAACGTTGGTTTCCAACAATTTCAGCAACACCCTTATATTCCTCATCAATTTACATATCATGGTTTGCTCCAACAAGGTTTTACTCCCGCTAATCACCAACTTCCTCAACTCGCGGCTTTCAACACCGAAATCGATCTCGAAGAGGAGTTTGTTCCTGAAACCCAAGAACCGCAAACACCACAATCGATCTCGACACAACAATCAAACCCGACACCAACGCAAAAAGGAAAAAAGAATTTTTTTGAAAATAGAGCCACCCGACAGATGTGGAGTAAAGAGGAGGAAGTGGCGTTAGTGTCGGCGTGGGTTGACGTTTCGGAGGACCCCGTTGTCGGTAACGCACAAAGCGGTGGTACTATTATTATTATTATTATTATTATTATTATTATTATTATTATTATTATACTTTAATTTATATAAATGTAGAGAGTTTTTGGAAGCGAATCGAGAAAGTGTTTTATAAATTTGTGGGTCGCCAAGATTATAGAACATTTCATCAACTGAACACCAAATTTAAAGGCCTAAACAAGAAAATAACGTGTTTTGCCGGCATCTACAACAACTTGGTCAATAATAGATCAAGCGAAATGAGTGAAGCCGATATTTTACAAACGGCACACTACCGGTACCGAGAGGATAATGTGGTTCCTTTCATCCATGAACAAGCTTAGGAGGTCCTCAAAAAATCTCCAAAATGGAATCCGGTTCCAACGATGTCGACAAATACATCCCGGGCTTCAAAACGTACCAAAACTTCTGATGATGACGATGAAGATGTTCGGGTCGACGAGATAGAGCAACTTCAACGACCCATCGGGAGAAACAAGGCAAAAAGGGCATCAGCGAGTAATACGACCGGGTCGAATCCGGACGAAAGCGTTACTCAGTTGTTGAGTCAAATAAGCTCGTTCAACGATCAGGTTGACAATACAATGGATTACAAAATGAAAAAAACTTGAACTCGAAGAAAAACAGTTGCAACTCGAGTTAGAAAAACGATTTGATAAAGACTTCGAGTTTTTCATAGCCCCGCATGATCACCTTACGGGAGATATTTTGAGGGCTACTTTGGCGAAGAAAGAGAGAATTAGAAAATTACATAATTTTTAATATTAGTTTTTAGTGTTTTGTATTTTGTATTTTGTAATTTTTAAATTTTTAATGAATGTTATGAATTTTTATTTTTATTAGTTATCTTATTTTTATTTATTAAAAAATATATGAATATTTTTATTTTGTTAAATAATTAAATGTATAAATAAAAGAATTAAAAAGGTTGATGTGACATGAGGGTTCAGTGGGTTCGTGGGTTGGCGGTACTCCACTTTAGGGTAAGGAGGGTAGGAAAGAGAAAAGCTGATGTGGCGCTGAGGTGGCATCAGGGTTCAGTGGGTTCGTGGGTTGGCGGTACTCATGGTCTAATGACCAGATTCGGGTCCATATGTGTTTGCTTGCTCGAGCGTGGGTCATGTTCCGATATTTGATATTAAAAAACTTGAAGAGCAAACTACACATTTGGTCCTTATGGTTTGTCAAAAATAACACTTTTTGTCCCTTTAGTTTTTAAATTACACGATGGCCATCATGGTATGCAAAAAACTTTCGAATTTGGTCCCTCCCACTACCAATCGTTAAAAATATTTATTAAATGAGTAGCATTTTCATCATATTATTGTTTTTTGAGTAAACTACACTTTTGGTCCATGTGGTTTAGTGTTTATAACACATTTGGTCCCTACAGTTTAAAAATTACACTTTAGCCACTACAGTTTGCTATTTGGTCCGAATTTGGTCCCTGAATCTAACAGCCATTAAAAACTCTCGTTAACTGAGGGGTATTTCAGTCTTTTTAGCTTTTCATCACATTTTCTGTTAAAAAAAATAAAAAAGTAAATTGCAGGGACTAAAAATGTAATATATAATTATATATATATATACACACGTATGTGTCTGTGTGTGTGCTCAACCCCTCACCCACCGCCTCCGCTCTCCTTTTCTTCTCCGGTGGTCACAACCCACCTCCGGCGAGCATAACCCACCTTCGGCGGTCAGAGCCTACCCTTGAGAACCATCCATCGAAACCCCTCCCTTCATTGCCACTCCACCTCTCCCCTCCCCTCTCGTACCCCTGCCCCTACCTCACATCAAACTCACTCAGGCGGTTACTCCTCTTCTCCGACCATCTTCCTTGATGACCCAAATGCAACCGATGAAAACCCTTATACCATTACCATCTTCCTCTTCTTTTTCTAGACAATTTTTGCACATCAAAACCCTTATACCATTACCTTGAGGAACTTGGGTTTCGATGTGCTAAATTTGTCTAGAAAAAGAAATGGATAAGCATCATCATCAGCAATAGATCTGGATAAGGAACTTGGGTTTTGATTTTCATGTCGATTTCGATTTTTTGTTTGGTGGGATTGAATGCCAGCTTCTAGGGTTCTATGATCATGGTGATTAATTTGCTTTCCAAATATATGGTATCGATTTCGTTAACTGGATCAAATTTGATCCTTCTTTTCAATTTCATTTCCTTTTAAGGATTTATGATCATCATCAATTTTAATTTCCACGCGGTTTGGTGTTTTTATATATGATCAACCTTTTATTTTGGTTTTGGTCTTCATCGTTGACTTTGATTATTTCATGATTCGATATTATTGACATATACATTGAATTTGTGAGGATTCTGTGTTTTCTCCAAATCAGATTTTGATCTTCTTTCTTCTAATGTTCTTCACAATTTGGGTATTCCTTTTGTCTTCAGAATTTTGGTTATGGGATTCCTTGGTCATGATTAGAATTGGCATTTGATATCATGATATGGATTTTGGCATAATCTTAACAAAGCTTATAGTTTTCTGTTGTTTCAAGTTGTGGGTATTCTGTGATCATAATGGAAAATGACAGATGATTATCAATTTTGTGCCTTTTTTATTGCTAATCAAAGATTGTTTATTAATGGTGGTGTGTGTATACAGGCTTCCATTATAGATGTGTGATCACTTGGTTCTGGATGTGAATCGACCCATTAAAAGGAGCGAGGAGAAGGGATTAAATGGAGTTTGTGTTGAAGATGGATATGGAGATGGAGGTGGTGGTGGTGGTGGTGGTGGTGATGGAGAGTGGTGGTGGTTCTGCTACCGAGCACACACACAAACACATATGTATATATATAATATATATAATTATATATTACATTTTTAGTCCCTACAATTTTCTTTTTTATTTTTTTAACACAAAATGTGATGAAAAGCTAAAAAGGATGAAATACCCCTCAGTTAACGAGAGTTTTTAACGGCTGTTAGATTCAGGGACCAAATCCGGACCAAATAGCAAACTGTAGTGGCTAAAGTGTAATTTTTAAACTGTAGGGACCAAATGTGTTATAAACACTAAACCACAGGGACCAAAAGTGTAGTTTACTCTTGTTTTTTTGTCTTCTACCCAATTAAACTTAATTTTATGATTTTGGTCCTTGTAGTTTTTGATTGAGTAAAAAAGAATGACCTTCATTTAACATAATTTTTAACGACTATTAGACAAATATATCAGATCAGAATGTTTTTGCAACTACAATGACCAACTAGTAATTTCAAAACTGTAGTAACAAAAAGTGTTATTTTTAACAAACAAAAGGGACCAAATTTGTAGCTTACTCGTATTTGAATTATCAATCGATAGTTCTTTTAATTTATATTATATTATTAAAGTATATTTGTGCAACGTAACAAAGTACATTTTTATTTCGTCTTTCTTATTTTATTTAATGAATCTGCGTGATTTTGAGACAAAGAAGGAGTTTTTTGTTGGCTATCAGTTTTATGGAGTGTTTTGTCGTAATAGTAGATAGTGGCGGATCCAAAAATTATGGTGATGCAAGTTGGAATTTTATTTCATTATCGTTAACTCTTAAAACTCAAATATAAGGGGGCGTTTGGTTCACAGAATGTTTTTGGATGTAATGGAATCTGTCAAAGGAATTTGACTTTGTAGGAATTGGAATGGAATGTTGTCAGGTTTGACCAGCTGTTTGGTTGACAAAATTGTAATGGAATTTGTTAAAGGAATTTGAATCTGTCTGTTTGATTCACAGAATGTAGCTTTGGAATTGGAATGAAATTTGGTTAAATGACCAAAATACCCTTTTGTTAATTTTAATTTTTTTAAACAAAAATGCTTTAATAAAATAGTCATTAAATACTTTAATAAAATTATAATTAAATACTTGAATCTTTAAACCATGTAATCTACACAACCCAAACATAATAATAAACCAAATGACATTACTTGATCGATTTAGAAATTGTTCCACAAAAATACTTACATGCCATCGTCACTAATCGATCATAGTTCAAATACATGTTCCAAAATAATTACATGCCACCAAAATAATTACATGTCACCAAAATACAAAAGCATGGTCTAGTTCATGTTCCAACATTTGCAAAAATCATTAATAATTAAGTGGTCATTCTTGCAACATATACCTCACAAACTCTTCCCGAGCTTCTCCTTCATAGTTCCAAAAACTTAACAAGGCTTCTGGATCACGTGTTATTTTCCTCAATGCCGTAAACCTTTCCATTGAAGTAAGATCCATCTTGGCAAGTTCAAAACCAACAATGGACTTCTTTTGATGTATCTCCATCTCAACTTTCACCAAATTGTCCGATGTTTTTTCAAGTCTATCTCCAAGTATGACAGTAACATTCTTTATTGCATCAACAAGAGGATCACCTCGACTCTTGCGCTTCCTACTACCTTGAGATGTACACTCTTGACTTGGCATTCGGCTATCTTCCATGACAACATTTTCATCATATTCTTGTTCTTGACTTGGCACCTGGCTATCTTCCATGACAACATTTTCATCTAACCCATCATAGTCTCTCGCTAGATTGCCATGAGCACGATCCTTTCCGAAAACGTAACACATGTCTTCATAATGTGGAAATGGTTTGTTTCTCCATTTCGCAGCCTTTTTGTGTACCTAAATTTGAAAAAAATAGAAACCATTAAAATAAATTCTTAACATGGTAATAAGTTAAACATCCCTAATATGTACATGCAAGTAAGCATCCCAAACTGAATCGTCAGCAGTCACACACATCTTCACACTATCATACCCAAAACCACTTGTATTTGTACCATGTAGCATATCATGTACAGTTTGCCAAGCTTTTTTCATGGTTTTGATTCTGGACTCCATGTGTGGTTTACCTAATATATTTTTATCAGGAAGGGAGACTTTCAAAGCTTCTTCCAGAACCAACAAGTACCCGCATCTGAAGCCATTATCAGCTTTATATCCTCCTTCATTTACCAAATTCACCAACGCCTCCAAAAGTTTGGCGTCTTCATCTTGTGACCAGTTTCGGTACTTACGACCATTGTTTTTATCCGCCATACCTAATATTAAAGATCAAATTGTACTACTAAAGTTAATAGCAATAAATTGCACCATTAAAACACCAAATTGTACTACAATATATAAAATACCAAGTTGAACTACAATACATAAAACACCAAGTTGAACTACAATACATAAAACACCAAGCTGAACTACAATACATAAAAGATTAACTGTACTACAATACATAAAACACCAAGTTGTAACACATTACATAAAAGATCAAATAGAAGCTTGCCAATCATCAAACATGCTTTGGGCCAAACTGTTTCTAAATTCGGTCCACTCGGTAGAAGTACCTATGGAAGTGATATTATTCTCATCTTGATGGTCAACGTCTTCGGTTTCATTCGAGCAAGATATGTTTTCAAACGGATCAATTGGCATTTCTTGTCTTATAAAATTATGAAGAAGACAACATGCCATTATGGCCTTAACTTTCAGTTCAACAGGGTAGCAAGAATTGTCTTTTAAAATTCCCCATCTCGCTTTCAAAATACCGAAGCATCGTTCGATAACATTTCTTGCAGAAGAATGTTTCATGTTGAAAAATTCTCTTGGTGTAGTTGGTTGGTGTCCATCACGCCACTCATTTAGGTGATACCTTTGACCTCTATAAGGGGCAAGAAAACCCTCTCCATTTGTATACCCACCATCTACCAAATAATAATACGGTCTTGGCACCTTTAACCAATGGGGCCTAAGAAGAGCATCTCGAAGGACTCTACTATCAGCCACTGACCCCTCCCATCCTGCTAACACGTAGATAAACTGCATATCTTGTGAACACACCCCTAACACGTTTGTGGCAATATCGTTCTTTCGAGTTCTGTACCTAGGCTTGTCTTCAAGTGATACTAGGCACTTTATGTATGTTCCATCTAAAGCACCTATACAATTCTAAAACAAAAAAAGAACAAAAACAATCATTACACATATGTACTTTACTACGTGAATACCAAATCAAAAATATTAATTATTTGTACCTTGAACCATTTCCATCTTCGATCAATAGAGTCCTCAACAACAGGTTCGGGTTTCTTAAGTAAATGTTGATGCAATTTATTAACCGCGTTGCAAACTCGAGTAAAAAGTCTACTAATTGTTTCCCCCGAACGATGAAAACGACATGTGACAACCCTATTCTTAACATTATGAGCAACCATGTGAAGGAAAACGGCAACTTGTTCATCAACGCCCATATTCCTAGTTGCTTGTAATCCTCCTAATCTTTCAAGCATATCACACAACTTTTTGAAACATCTTCTATCCATCCTAAGTTGTGATATGCACATGGTGTCACTCTCATATGCATACCTATGCACTATTGCAGATCGATGCATACTAATGAATATTGAATACGAGGTCTATCTCTTCTATGTTTGGCTACTAAACAACAAACTGTAATGAAAAACCAAACAATAGCACTCATAGCTTCTTCCAAAAATAGTCGCAAAATCCTACGTTTGCGTGTTGTGAGACTAATTCGGGCCATTTCCTGTTTATATATCATACATGAAAGCAGAAATCAATAGCTTTATCTAATTAATAAATGTTTGATTAATAATCAGAAAAGTAAAAGAAAAGTAAATTCATAGATGTTGGTGTCTTTTTTGATAACTTGCAACCTTTATCTAATTAATAAATGTTGGTGTCTTTTTTGATGTAGAACACCATTTTCAATGCATCAATCAGAAAAGTAAATTCATAATACACCATTGTTGCAACCTCATATTTATGTTGTGTATGATAAGAATAAACCCACGTAAAACAGCAGAAATCAGTAAGCAATTGCATGTATGTGAAGTCATCTTTTACACATATTATTACCACAAAAAGCAACCAGATACATAAATCAGTAGCAACCACAGACAAAATCAGTAGCAACAGATACAAAATCAGTAGCAACAGATACATAAATTAGTAGCAACCACAGACAAAATGAAACCAACCAGAAATCGAAAGCAAAGCAGAAAGATAAATCGAAACAACAAAGTAGAAACATAATCGAAACAACAAAGCAGAAAGATAAATCGAAAGCAAAGCAGAAGACAAGAGATGGCGGCAGAAACATAATCGAAACAGCAAAGAAGAAAGCAAAAATCGAAAGCAAACAGAAGGATAAATCGAAATAGCAGCAGATAACTAGAAATCGAAACAACAGAAGATAACCAGAAGCAAAAATCGAAACAGCAGAAGATAACCGGAAGCAAAAATCGAAAGCAAGCAGAAAGATGAATCGAAATCTTACCAGATCAGTGGTGCTTTGCGACGATGGAGAGAAAACGAGAGAGAGGTTTGTTTCCAGATTTGTGAAGATGGCGGCTGATAAAGCTAAATTAGGGCAAGGGTAATTTTGGAAATAAAAAAATGTTGAATACCATTCCTTTAGAATACCTTGGTTAAGTGATGGAATGAAAATTGGCTATTTCATGGAATTCAATGGAATTTTAAAGATTCCATTTAGACAAAAGCTTGAACCAAACACTGGAATGGAATCTGGTCAAAGGAATCTGACATTCCAATTCCACCAGATTCCACCAGTTTCTGTGAACCAAACGGCACCTAAGTTTTGACATGCTAATGTAGCCTCATTTTTTCCACGATGAAGACATGTGGTAGCATCATCAAGGGTCGTAAAAATTACAATGCAAGAGTGTTGATCCAAACCCTCAGTGATTTGATAATGACCCTCTCTTAAACACTTAGTGAAAATTGTAAGTAAACAATATGTATTAGAGTTTCACTATCGCTGATGTACTAAGACTAATTCAGTACCGCTGATAGGAACTCTCGTTCTTTAGATTAAACATTCAGCGAACACTGTTCACCATAATGCTCTGAGCCTGTTCAGTCCTTATGGTGATCGCTGATAAGTTAGTTGTTTACTTATGATCCCTGAAGACAAGTTTCACGTTTTTTTATAAGGTTCATCTAGGCTTTGCCTAGACTATATCCTTGGCAATTTGGAAACAAACAAACAAAGCGGCCGTCTGAGACTAAGCCTGACCACAGAATGCTGACGCCTGGACTCGAAACCGGGGTGGATGGGATATTCCACCACATCCCCCAAACCCTTGCCAACACGCCACCACCCTTGTGGTTAAGACAAGTTTCACGTTAACATAGGTTCTACGCTGAAGTCGAAGATCAAGCTCAAGAACCAGCGACAAGTCTCCTAATGAACTGATGCGGATCAACGAAGACTCAGATTTGTCCACTCAACGTGAAGTATCAAGTACAAGACTTCAGCTATCGCTGAACTTTGTCATTCACTGATATAGAATGATAAAAGCTCTGATTCAACGAAAGCTGATCATGAAGTCCTCCGTTGTAACATCCCAGACCAACCGTACCAGATATTGTCCGCTTTGTCCACACACCTGGACTCACGGTTTTAAAACGCGTCTGATAGGGGAGGTATCAAGTCCCTCTTATAAGGCAACCTTAGTTCTCCTCCCCAACCAATGTGGGATCTTACAATCCACCCCCCTTGGGAGCCCAGCGTCCTCGCTGGCACACCAGTCCGGTTCCCGGCTCTGATACCATCTGTAACATCCCAGACCAACCGTACCAGATATTGTCCGCTTTGTCCACACACCTGGACTCACGGTTTTAAAACGCGTCTGATAGGGGAGGTATCAAGTCCCTCTTATAAGGCAACCTTAGTTCTCCTCCCCAACCAATGTGGGATCTTACAATCCACCCCGCTTGGGAGCCCAGCGTCCTCGCTGGCACACCAGTCCGGTTCCCGGCTCTGATACCAAGTTGTAACGTCCCGAAAATTACAAGGAACTTAAAATTTTTAAAACAATTTATTTCATTATAATCAACCCAAGAGTTAACGAATCTCGTTACAATAAGAATAAACATCGTTATTTAAAACCGTCAACAAAGTTTAAGCAGCGGAAAAGTATATAAATCAATCCCCATTTATTAAAATCAAATTAAACTATCTTCGCCTTGCGCCCGTGTGTACCGTCACGCCCGACTGCTACTCGCACCTGAAATCATAAGAATTTGGGAAGGGGTAAGCACGAAGCTTAGTGAATTCCATCACATGCGCATATAGGAATTATATACACATCACCCCTATCCGCACATAAGCAACAACACCACAGTTACATAAAACGAGTAAACATCTACAAGTAATTATGTATCCAACACCTCGGTCCCACCGAGTTGTAATGTAGCACACTCGTCACACCGAGTTCCCACAACGTTTCTTTTCACTTCCTCGGTCCCACCGAGCCCTCGGTCCCACCGAGTTGTAATGTAACACACTCTTCACACCGAGTTCCCACAACGTTTCTTTCCACTTCCTCGGTCCCACCGAGTTGTAATGTAACACACTTATACTAAGCATTTAAACCAATCAAATATTACACACCACAAACAACTAGTTCACACCACAAAGACAGTAGTACATACAAACTACTATGACATGCATACAACCCCTAACTACACAGTGAGAGAACTCACCTTAAAGCAACGCGAGTATCCGCAACCGCAATCACAAGCCGGCCAACTTCACTCACCTTCTCCCACCTAATTACGTGTTAACAAATGTCAAAGTGACGCCCCAACCCAAAACCGCGACTACTAAAATATAACATACACATTCCAGCTTTTACTCTAAAAACACAGGTTTGTTCGGGACATGTTTAACCCCTTATAAACTGATTAAACCAGAAATATTTTTCCATAAACACAAAGTCCCATGTCTTAGGGTTCCAGGGACATATCGCACGCGCTCTAACGATTTTTCTACAATTTACTATGGATTTTACAAAACCGGCTTGCTGCACAGTGAAAAACAGGACCTTTCAGTACAAAACAGCAGTTTGACACTAGCTATGGTCCGAAATGGTTTTTCCGCAAAACATAAGAAACTTACTAGACTCAGAATGGAAGATTTTTGCACTGGTTTCACCCCAATACGACGTTCCTATAAAAAGTTATGGCTTTCCCAAAACAGAGGCAGAAACTATAACCCTTTTTTTTAAAACGGAACGCGAAACTGACAATTCCGGACCTGCTGTATAAACAGCCAATTTACGCCTAGCTAGAGGCCGAACCGGACTTCCGCTAAAACACGAAAAGTGTGTCCGGCATAGAATGTGAACCGTGGGCACCGGATTCGCCTCAATCCGAGCTACGACGGAAAAGTTATGGCCGTCGCAAAACAGTGGCAGACAAACGTTTTCACATGAAATGACAAATATTGTTTATAAACCCATTAAGACATAGCTTAACCCAAACAGACCCGAACAGCCTACAAGCTTACTGGAAAGGGCTGTACTACGCTGGACAACCACCGAGCACCACCCACTTCCGTCACCGGCAGCGGTGATGGTTGGCGGCGGCGACGATGGTTACGGTAACACCTTCCGACGGAACCTCTCAACATCGCCCATTCCGATACTCCCGCAACCACTCCCCCGCACACACCCGCACCTGCACACACCTGCACCCACCCCTCTGCCGCCACCACGGCGGCGTGCAGCGGCAGCCCCACCGCCGGCAGCCGTGGCTGCGGCGGTGGTGGTGGCGGTTTACGGTGTTCCGACAACGAAAACACAACGAAAAAGAACGGGAACACGGGATTACCTCGACGTGACTTCTCCTCCCCCTTTTCCGGCAGAAACGGCGACGATTCTCCCCTCTTTTCGGCGAACTATCTCCCTCTCTCTCCGGCGACTCTCTCTTCTCTTACTCCGGCGATTCTCTCTCTCTAACTCACTGTCGGCGACAAAGAAAGGGAAGGGAAGAAGAGCCGTAGGTTTTCTCTTCTATGTTTGCTCCTCACGCTACAACACACATAGACCAAAACCAATAATGAGCCGTAGGGTTTTTTTTTGTTTTCCTTCTATTCTTACTTCTCCCCCTTTTCTCCTAAGCCACGATACAATCAACAAAACAATTAAAATGCAATGGGTTCGGTTCTAGCTTGCATGGGCCGAAACCAATGAAGTGTTTTGGCCCTTTAACACTTTTAGCCCCTCAACTACATCCTTCTCGCAAATAACCAAAAGTTCCGACATTTTTAACGATTAGGTCCAACTCGACTAACCCCGTTAACGGAAGCCACATTAAATCAAACTTAAAAGAAAAGAATTAATACTAATAAATTACATACCGGGATACGAGCTTTACAACTCTTCCCCACTTGGATTAGACTTCGTCCTCGAAGTCTCTGCCTACGAATAGCTCCGGATAGTTCTCCCTCATCTCAATCTCAGGTTCCCAAGTCCACTTGAAACCCCTTCTAAAACTTATCGAATACTTTTCTTACTAACGTACTCCTTCTAGGACACGGGGATTATGATCGGCAGAACACCCCAACAATTGGAATCATTCCTAGCCAAGCGACTTCGGTTGTCCCCCAACCTTAGATATTCCATACATTCCGATTCAACTTTCAAGCTCTATCCATTCTAAAGGTGCTCACCACTATACCCTACTGGATACTCAAATCCGATCATTCCTACCATTACTGCCGATTAACTTCCACGAGTTCTAGTAGACTCCCAAAATTATTTCACACAGATCATCAAACCAGTAAACTTATAATCACCCACGAAGGTTATTCCACCATAACCATTCATCACACTTAAGCATCTAAGGGTTACTACTACCATCACCATAATTATTTTAAAATCGGCTACGAATCTCCGATTACACTAAAGGTGTTTGGCCTCAAGCCCAAAGGTCGACACCTAAATATACTACTTACTTCAAAAAGGTTACTGCGCATTTATTCTCTTAATTACAAAGGGCATCAATCCCTTAACCGACACAATTCGGTCTACACTAACCTCACGTGTGGGACACCCAATCTTCCACCGTCTACTTATCCTCCTCGCCCGCCCTAGGAAACCTAGTTACACCGTAACAAGATACACCTTAACGCCTACCTCCCAGGTACGTCTCAAGTCCCGGCACATCGGAACCACCTCTCAGGTAAGTGCCCAAGACTGTATCCTCTTAGTGCCTACTGGAAAGTCAAGGTCATAACACATGAATACCGGAGTCCCACCCCGAGATACCCAACTGACCAATACCAACGACTGACTGACGTGACCAAGGATCCAATGCAAAACGGTCTACCAACAACATGCCTATCCCGGAATGACTCACTCACCCAACATGTAAATACTCGACGTGCAATAAGTGCAAAACTGTGCAACAAAACAACACATCAACAAAACTCCACATCGAGCCATTAAAAACCGTGCAATTGACCCATGACTATCTCAAAGTCAAAACCGAGCAAAACGCTCCACGCTTGCTAGACCCATAAGTCGGTCAAAAACGCGTTTAAATAAAGTTTAAGCAAGCAATACTCTAAAATCAACATTAGTCCCAAACTCGACACGGGTTAATCAAAAGAGTTTTCCAAAAGGACTCACACCCTTAAAATTCTCAAAATGACACATAACACTTATAAACGCACTTCCCAAATGGGTTAAAAAAAATCATTTACAAAATATTTTCAACGTCAAGATTTTTCATTTCAAAAAGACCGTAAGCAATAAAACTACTATTACCAGGTCGGTAGTTACGCAAAAATGGACACACTCGTCCCACATATGAAAATCATGTTGAAAATCATTCCATTGCAGCTTAGTTTACTCACAAAACGCAAAGCGAAATAAATAATTTCTTTGAAAATGAACCTTCACGGTTCTAGTATGAATTGACTCATGACATGTATTTAAAGTAACCGCTCGACCTTACACCGGGTGCGACAAAAGTGTGCACATAATTTCAAAATCAGTTCCACGACATTTGACCCCAAAATTCCTCTTTTTCCAACATAAAATGTCGTGGCACAGGGTTCACCAACAAATCTTACGCGCGTCGGCTAGTCATACAAAACGATGAAACGGTTTACAAATATATTTTTGTTAAAACACAACTGTCTCGTGTAAGTTTCAAACTTAAAGATAAAAACCAATCCGTTTCCATCATTTGAAAATATCGACTAAAACCTCATAAAATCTCAAAAGGTGGGGTTCTTTAAATTGATTTCCAAGATTTCCCAAATGGTCACATAAACAAATAAGATATGCACCTCGTGAAATTAAACTCACACGACTCAACACGCCGTAAAACAAAACTTATTTTAACGAAATCATTCGAAAAGTTTTATACAGACATCGTGGAATGTAACTTTCCGCCTCAACTCTAACATATGTAGAGGAGTTCCAATGTTAAAGTCACAAGCCGTAGTCACTTGCCCAACATTTTAAACACCACAAAACACGGATATCATCTTACCCGAAAGAACCGTTGGAAAAATAACGAAATGAGACAAATTTTAACAAAGTTTGCACCCCCGTAATAAAACGATTTCATACATTTTCAAAACCATATTTCAAAATCTTGTGTGTGCGCTGAACATTTCCCAAAATTCCAAAACACCATCCATAAAATGATTTGAAACACAAGAATTTGTTAATGCAATCTATTTCAAAATCAAACTTTGTGCATGACTTAGTCGGCATTCTACGCCTCGACTCCTACTCCTCCAAATCTCTCCGGTCCACTAACGTCATCCGGACATTTAAACCTCTTAGGCAAGTTGGGAAATTACGCCAAATAATCCCTATGATTTTTCCTCAAATCAAAGTCGGCTCTATAAGCCTATGATTCTAGTACAATCATCCATCTTGGCCCGACACAAACATCATCCTCATCGTCACTCCAAGTGATTAATACTAGAATCGTCCTTTTATTCCAACGACTACTAATTTATAACCTTCCTCACTACCCCAACAATCATCCCATCAAAGCAAAACAAGTACACACCTGTACTAGTAGGTTTACCATAGTTGTTCCTCCTTGTGATGGCTATTCTGGGTAGATATTACAACGAGTTATTAGCACATAATAACTCACCCTACCACGCTCACGCTCGACTCCTTGGATTCCTCGCGACTTTCCCCGACTCGAACATTGATCCTGTGCTTCCGGTAGTAGGAGCTCTACTACTACCATCTACACCTATCACTGTCCGTTCCGAGTCCCATCCCGAGTATCCAAGTAGTTGCTCGCCCAAACAAAAACCATACACGTATGTCCATACTGACGCACATACACACTCTTCCTAGCTTCCTAGGAATAAACATAATACCCCACTACCCTTGCTAGGGCGGAACCCCAACTAACCCTGACGAGTCGCCTCGTGAACGCACAGTCGTATACAGTGGAAACCAGATAGACATTCGAATATAAGATTCTATCCTACAGCGGTTGGATTCAAACAAGAGCTGCGCAATAGAACTAAATCCAACATTCTAAGGCTATTCGGTTCCTACCGCATACAACCTATAGTGCATCCGCTTAACAACCTATCAAAGTTAGCATAAGTTCCTAATAGCAAGTAACAACCATACAATACAGTGTATTAAGCACCAAGCAATCTAGCATACATACTCCTATGTTCTAGAAAGCAATTTAGCATACCTACTCATATGTAAACACTCTTCCCAGCTCACTAGGAATTTCATCTCATCCCACTACCCTTGCTACAACGGAATCCCTATTAGCCATAACGAGTTGCTTCGCGAATACCCAGTCGCATGCAGCGTGAATCAAATAGACATTCGAATACAAGATTCTATCCTAGAACGGTTGGACTCAAACAAGAGCTGCGCAATAGAACTAAATCAAATATTCTAAGGCTATATGATTCTTACTGCATACAACCTATAGGGCCTTCACTTAACAACCTACTATAACTAGCATTGATTCCTACTAGCAAGCAGTCATCATACAGTACAGTGTAAACAACATAGGCAATCTAGCATGCATACCCTATGCCTAGAAAGCAATAAATACACTAAGTACCGTACCTTCCCACATAGCGTCGGCTGACTGTACACACTGCGCCCCCGATCACCGTTTCCCAAACGGGTTTTCCTTTTTCCTTTATTTTCAAAGATTTTTGTAAAAGAGTTTAAAACTTCATAGCCGCAACTTGAGACCAAACACACCGAGATGTGTTTGATTCACTACCACGACACAATATTGTCCGCTTTGCCCCACTGGCTCACGGCTTTGTTCTTGGCGACCTGGCGAGGACTTCCCAGGGGGTCACCCATCCTGGTACTACTCCCACCCAAGCACGCTTAACCACAGAGTTCCCAAGGAACCCGCATGCTTGTGGCCCCAAAACGCGTTGTGTCTGGTAAGGCCAAGGTTTACTAATATACCCAACATCTCTCCTGTCCACGGCCGATGTGGGATATGCCTAAGGTGTTACACACCCCCCCCTTAGGGACTCATCGTCCTCGATGAGGTTTGCCCCACCAACCCGAACGGCACAGGAGTGGCTCTGATACCATTTGTAACACCCCGCTTACCACGACACAATATTGTCCGCTTTGTCCCACTGGCTCACGGCTTTGTTCTTGGCGACCTGGCGAGGACTTCCCAGGGGGTCACCCATCCTGGTACTACTCCCACCCAAGCACGCTTAACCACAGAGTTCCCAAGGAACCCGCATGCTTGTGGCCCCAAAACGCGTTGTGTCTGGTAAGGCCAAGGTTTACTAATATACCCAGCATCTCTCCTGTCCACGGCCGATGTGGGATATGCCTAAGGTGTTACATCCGTACAAAGTACTTTTGTCTTTACCACCCTTGCACGACTCCGTACGATATGTCAGAAAAGAACCTCCTTATTGTCTGAAATCGTACAACCTCTCTGATACTACACTGTTCAAACATGCGGCTACTAAGGTTGTCTACTAAAGTCAGACCCAACAACCAATGAGCTGCTGCCATGTGTAAAGTATAAACTGCCATGCATTAAATGCATGCAGTATATAAGAAGGACTCCAACTTCATTCTTGAAGCACTTGCTAACTCTGGTCAAGTCATCTTCTTATCTTGAGATAGGTTATTATTAGTAATTTCCTTCTCTTTCTTAGTGCAAGAAAACTTAGTGTTCCAACTTGTTTAGATTAGGATTTATTCCTTATCTTGTTCCGCAACAAGCTGTAAATTGTTCTTGATTTATCAATAAACAATTTAGAAAAGTAAAAACGTGTGTTTGTATTCAACCCCCCCCCCCCTTCTACAAACTTGTATAGCCCTTTGGGACCAACAAGTGGTATCAGAGCGGATTTGTTTAATCTCATAAACAATCTGATCTATACTAAGATTTCTCTTCCTAGCTATTTCTTAAAATGGCTACCAACACAAACACAAACTATATTGACAACGGTTCTCTTGCAAAACCCCCTAGATTCTCCAGAGATAATTTTAATCTATGGAAAAATAGGATGATTCTCTTCTTAGAAGGTGTAGACCCTACTATGCCTTATTATCTTGAAAACGACCCATATATTCCTGTAAGAATTGATGCTGCAGTTCCAGCCGGTGAGAATAGACCTGCTATTCCAGGAAGGCTGATTCCTAAGGAAATTCATATGTGGACTGATGAAGATAAGAAGAAAGTGGCTGTCGACACCAAAGCCAGATCCATACTCTCCATGGCTCTTCCTGACGAAGTCTACCATTCCGTCATGAACCTGAAAACTTCAAAAGCTATGTGGGACACAATCTGTGTTCAGTATGAAGGTACTTCTGAAGTCCAGGACTCTCGAAAGATCAACCTGGTAAGACAGTATGAAAGCTTCATTTGTGGTAAGAATGAAACTCTCTCTGAAGTACCCCCAATGTTTTAACTGTTTAATAATAGATCTAAAAACTGTTGGTAAGGAATATTCTAACTTTGAAGTACTGACAAAGTTCTTAGAATGTTTACCTGAAAGCTGGGACAACTATTCAATGTGTCTCAAGCTGTCAAAAGATCTCAAATCGATGAACCTTTCTACCTTATATGGCACGATGCTGAATCATGAGCAATCGAGTCATCTTAAGAAGAATCTTGTAAAAGATTCCAAAAGCACCCCTGTTGCTTTAATCTCAGAGGAACCTTCCACTCAGCGACCCTCGGTCACTATCACTGAGTTGGAGAGTAACTCTGAAAGGTCATCAGATTCTGACTCTTCAGATCTTGATGAATCTTTGGCTCTCCTCACTAAAAAGTTCAGGAGATTCGCCAAAAAGAAAATGTTCAGAAAGAATAAACCTCTTTCCATTACTGACAAGCCAAGATCATCAGCTCCTGTTCATAAGGCTACTGCTACTTGTTTTAACTGTGAAAAGATAGGACATTTCGCTAACGAGTGCAGGTCAAAGAAAGTTTCGAGAAACTCAGCGTTTCCCAAGAAATCCTCTAACCTCAGGTCTAGAGATGACAAATACGTCAAGCTGAAAGAAAGGTATGCGAAGCTGAAAAGCTTTAAGAAGAAAGGCAAAGGTCTGATGGCAGACTATGATTGGGCTGCCTCTGATGAAGAAGAATCATCATCTGACTCTGAAGATGATGATGAAGCCAATCTCTGTCTTATGGCCAAACTTGAAGATGAGGAAGAAAGTTCAGACATTCCCTCTACTTCAACCTCTGCAACTCAGGTATCACCTTCTTTCTTTACCAATATTGCAAATATTGATGAAGCTGATAGTCTTCGTAAAATCGATCTCTTGACTAGAAGTTTATATGAAGCCATGAATGGCAAAACTGTAGTTGAAAATCAAAACCTTGATCTCGCTGAACAGCTTAAAAGCTGTCACCTTCAAATAGAAAATCTTTCTAAAATTGAAGAAGATTTTAAAGATCAAGTTCACCTAAATCAGCTAGTCAAAATCGAGCGCGAAGAAGCTATCGCTGCATTAAAAGCTGAAAAAGCTACTGTTGATGGATGGTATAATTCCTCAACAAAGATCACTGAGATAATTAAGTCTCAGATTCCCCTGAGTGATAAACGTGGTCTTGGTTACAAAGCTGATACTCTAGAACCAACCACTGATCGTTCCATGCTCTTATTTGGAACTTTCGTATCCTCAGTCGCTGATACTTCATCCTCTCAGTGTTCCTCTTCTAAACCGCCCATCCCTGAGGAAATCTTTACCTTAACTTCTAAAGGTAAAGAAAAAGTTATTTATCCAAAACCTACCTCAGTCTTTAAAAACATAGGTAAAGGAATTGCTTTTAACCAAAGTCCTCAGAAGGGTACCTCTGTACCAAAGCTGAACGCTTCTAAAGCTTCAGTGACTTATCCATCTGGTTCAGGGAACAAGAACACTGGATATGTTCAGCGTGGATATATTCAGCGATCTACTCCCAGAATCAAAGTGGATGTAACTGGTAAGAAATCTGAAGAACTGATAGTTCCTCCTATTTCTAATGCCAATAGCTTACTTGGTGCTGGTACTTCTAATTCAAAATCAAAAGCTCAGCATTCAAATGGTGCTAGAACTATTTTTAGTTATAGGAAATGTTATCACTGTGGACTTACAAATCATATTGCTAGTAAGTGCCCCACAGCCACCCAAGCTGAAAAAATAGCTAAGGTGAAGATCATTGCCCCAAGGCAAAGAACACCACTGAGGTTAAGAAATTAACCAAAGTGAAGACTGACAAAGCTGAATCTTCAAATGCTGCGAAGACTGCTGAACCTTCCATTCCAACTACTTCCACTGACAAACGTGTACACATGGTTAAGTGGGTACCCAAGAAAAACTAATCTTCCTTTGTAATGCAGGTTAAGAAGGGTATCTGGTATCTCGATAGCGGATGCTCTAGACACATGACTGGAAAGAAAAGCCTGCTCTCTGAATACAAGGAAGAGAAGGGTCCCTCTGTAACTTTCGATGGAAACGGAAAAGGACATACCCGAGGGTTTGGTGTACTATCTAATGGTACAACAACCTTCAGAAGAGTCGCATATGTTGAAGGGCTGAAGCATAATCTTCTAAGCATTAGTCAGCTTTGCGACAAGGATAACAAAGTAATCTTTACTAAGGAATCCTGCTTTGTCGCTGACAAAAAGGAGAAGATAGCTCTCAGCGGTTATCTTTTGGAAAATGTTTATGTAATAAACATGGACTCAACAACCACTGAGAACTCCCGTTTCTTCTCAAAAGCCTCATCTGATGTCAACTGGCTATGGCATAAAAGGCTCTCTCATCTAAACTTCAAGACACTGAACACTCTTTTCTTCAAAAGAGTTAGTCACTGGTCTACCTCAACACTCATACGCCAAAGAGTCCTTATGTTCAGCGTGTGAGAAAGGCAAGCAGACCAAAGCAACCTTTAAGTCAAAGCAAGTTTCCTCAGTATCATCTCCTCTATAACTTCTCCATATCGATTTGTTTGGCCCTGTTAACAAACAATCCATCGCTGGAAAGAAATATACGCTGGTCATAGTTGATGAATTCTCTCGCTATACATGGGTTATGTTTCTCCGTTCTAAGAGTGACACCCCTGAAGAACTCATTACCTTTGTTCGGAAGATGGAAACCCTGAACAACTTGACCGTTCACTCAATAAGGAGTGATCATGGGACTGAATTCAAAAACAATTCTCTTGATTCCTTCTTTGAGAGTAAGGGTATTTCTCACAACTTTTCTTCAGTGAGAACACCGCAACAAAACGGAGTCGCTGAAAGAAGAAATAGAACAATTATTGAAGCTGCACGTTCAATGTTCAGCGATTCTCACCTGCCTACTCAGTTTTGGGCAGAAGCTGTCAACACTGCTTGTTTTACGCAAAAAGGTCGCTGATAGTCAAAAGATTCAATAAGACAGCCTATGAACGTTTTCATGGGAGAAAGCCTTCAATTAGCTTTCTTCACATCGTTGGATGTCAGTGTTTCATACTGAATAACAGAGATGCCCTTGGAAAGTTTGATCCTAAGGCTGATGATGGAATCTTTCTTGGATATTCTTCAATCTCCAAAGCCTTCAGAGTCTTCAATCGAAGAAGACAAACTGTTGAAGAAACTATTCACGTCACTTTTGACAAATCCCGTTCAGCAAACTCTAAACCGTCTGCTGATACTGAAGAACTGAATCAATGGATGTTTTCTCATCTTGGTGATTCAGAAGATATTCCCACTCCTCATACTCATACAGGTGAAGATGATAGTCCTACTATCATCCCAAACATGCAGAATAGTGAAGCTGAAACATCATGGGTCTCAGCAGTTCCTTTAAACACTATACCTGCTTCTGAACCAAATGTATCAGACATTCCATCTACTTCTCAGCAATCATTGAATATAATGACAACTTCACCCACTCCTCTGTTAGTTGATATTCCAGAAGTTGCTTAAGCTTCATCTTCAGCTCCTCCAGTTCAATTTGAGTCAGCGACTTATGCTCCTGCTCAGCGATGGACTGTAAATCACCCAATTGATCAAGTTCTTCGTGATCTAAACGCTGGTGTTCAGACTCGACGAAGTGCAGGTAATATTTGTTTATTTGTTAACTTTATTTCTCTGATTGAACCAAAGAAAATAGATGATGCCCTCAAAGATCCAAACTGGGTCAGCGCCATGCAAGAAGAGCTGACTGAATTCGAAAGAAACAAAGTTTGGAAACTTGTTCGAAGACCAACTGACAAGACAGTGATAGGCACTAAATGGGTCTATCGAAACAAGTTGGACGAACATGGAACTGTAACCCGCAACAAGGCTCGACTTGTTGCTCAGGGATACAGATAAGAGGAAGGCATAGATTACGACGAAACATTTGCTCCAGTAGCAAGACTAGAATCTATTCGTCTATTCTTAGCATACGCTGTACACAAAGACTTCAAAGTATATCAGATGGATGTTAAGTCAGCATTTCTAAATGGAAAGGTGAATGAAGAAGTCTTTGTGGAACAACCTCCAGGATTCTCAGATCCTAAGCGTCCAGGTTATGTTTATAAACTGGATAAGGTACTTTATGGCTTAAACCAAGCTCCACGTGCATGGTATGACACTCTATCCTCTTATCTCCTAATTGAACAATTTGAGCGGGGTAAAATCGATAAGACTCTATTCTTTAGGAAAGTAAAAGGTCATATTATTCTTGTTCAGATATATGTTGATGACATTATATTTGGTTCTACTAACCCTGACCTTTGTACTCGTTTCGCTGATAGAATGAAAGAAGAGTACAAAATGAGCATGATGGGTGAGCTAACATATTTCCTTGGTCTATAAATCAAACAAAATGAAAAAGGAACTTTCATTAATCAGGGAAAGTATGTTAAAGATATGCTAAAGAAATTCGATTTAACTCAGAGTTCAGCTATGAAAACCCCTATGGCACCACCGCTGACACTAGACAAGGATTCAAATGGAATACTTGTTAATGTCACGTTGTACCGTGGGATGATCGGCTCTCTCTTGTATCTTACAGTTAGCCGACCCGATATTATGTACGCAACCTGTTTATGTGCACGATATCAAGCTGAACCTAAGGAATCTCATATGACCGCTGTAAAGCAAATTTTTCGATACCTTAAGGGTACTGCGAACCTAGGTCTTTGGTATCCCAAAGACTCAGGGTTTGATCTAATCGCCTATTCAGATAGTGATTTTGCAGGTTGCAAATTGGATAGGAAAAGCACCACAGGAGGCTGTCAGCTCCTGGGTGGAAAGCTGGTGAGTTGGACAAGTAAAAAGCAAAACTCAGTGTCCACCTCAACTGCTGAAGCTGAGTATGTAGCCGCTGGAAGCTGTTGTTCTCAGGTATGTGGATGAGAAATCAACTACTAGACTATGACCTTCAGCTTTCGAAAATTCCAATCTATTGCGACAGCACAAGTGCCATCGCTATAGCCAACAATCCAGTGCTACATTCAAAGACAAAACACATCGAAATCAGGTATCATTTTATCAGAGATCATGTGATGAATGGTGATATAGAACTTCATTTTATCCCAACTGACTATCAGTTAGCTGATCTGTTCACCAAACCTCTTGATGAGACAAGATTCAACTTTCTTATCAGCGAGCTTGGAATGCTGAACTTTAAAGAGTAAAATCTTCAGCGGTTCACATTTGATCAGCGATAGGATAAAATCAACTTGTATAACCCATTCTATCATTCTCTCTCTGAATAAACTTGATTCGCTGATATCAAGGTATGTTTTTCTCTCGCTGACAATCGCATGTAAATGTAAGATTTCAAAACAAATTGAATCGCTGAATATCTCTTCCTTAATCAGCGATACTTTGAAATTTCTAAAACCAACACTGATATTTCTATTCAGTGCTTCATGTTTTCAAAAGTGTCACTGAGCTTTCAAAACCTCAGAGACATCCTAAAATATGAAAGGACATCTGTGACGTCATGAAACGGATAAGCCCTGGCACCTTCTTTTTCTGACACACGATTGCACGTTTCGTTTACCTTCCAATCAAATGCAAACACGTGTCCGTGTCATGATGAAAATCTTTTCCCGCTCAAGATTTTCTCTCTCTCTAATCTCATTATATAAACACATTTTGGGTTTATATGTTTCCTTTACGCGAACAACTTTTTCCTCAAGAAAACTACTGTTGCATTTTTGCTCTCAAGTTTTCAAGAACTGTTCATCTTCTTCTTCTTCTTCTTCAAAGAACCAGGTTAATAATTCTTTTATTTATCTGTTTCTTAAAACTTGTTAATGATCTTCTCATTGTTTTTACAAGATCAAACAAAAGAACTTTTTCAAAAATGAAATCATTTCTTTCATGGTTTTATGAACACAACATTTCATGGTTGTTCTTCAAGTTTAAACGCAAATATCTTAAACTTGTTTTTCATACGTTTTTCCAGAATCCTAATCCTCAAAGGAAACTGGAAAACAAGACTTTTTATTGGGTTTGCATTTCTTTTTCAAAAACAAGAAAACCCTAATCTTCATTAAGACATTTTTGTCTGAATGAAATGGACAAAATTTGAACCATCTTATTGGAAAATCTTTCCACATTAAGATTATTCTTATTTGTTATATCTTTGGTTGAACTGATAATACAACAATGGCATCTACTGATATTCATACTGCTGAGAACACTGCTGCTGCTGAGGAACTGGAAATCACCAAGGCTCCTCAGGTCAAGTTCACGCTTGAGGAACTCGATTGGACAAAAACAAACAATCTCTATGCGCTTTTCGAGTTTCCTCCTCAAAAGCAAGTCACACATCTGAATGATGCTGTGAATTTCCTCAAAACCTGTTGCCTCTCTACAGCCCTGACCATAACACCCCCTGCTCATCAACTACTACTATCTCAGTTCTGGTATTCTGCCAGACACACTCAGCTCACATCGACCAAAGACCCCACGAATAAAATCGATTGCATCCTCTGTGACACTGATTTTGGCACCATAAAAATCACCCCTGCCATTATCCGAAAAGCACTGAGCCTTCCCATCGCCACAAAAGAAAAACCCTTTATTTCTCTCCCTGACCACAAGAAACATGCTGATAGGGAAGCCATCACTGCATTCTTTGATGCAATGGGTTATGTATGGGAAACAGGGAGGGACAAGAAGCCTGAGAAGAAGCTGACCCTCATCAACAAATCCAAAATGCCCAGCGAGATGAACTTCATCTTCGCACACTTGATAAGCTGCATGACTGCAAAGACCGACTCCTCTGATCAAGCCGCTCAACCTCAGCAAGCAATGGGCTATGCATTGCTGAAAGGTCTTCATGTTGACTGGGCCTCGATAATCTATGATGATCTTGTGCTCAGAGTAGACTCTGCTGCTGATCGACCATCATGGGTTCCATATCCAAGATTCCTTAGCGCCGTCTTCCAAACCGGCCTGAAGGATAACTACCCAAAAGTAGGAGACCTGAAACTCTCTCAGGTTGGCCCTAAGGTACTCGACTTCAAGCCAATGCCAAACGAGGTACGTCTCTCTACTCTCTTAACTCTTCTCAATCCTCATTCTTCTACTTCTGCGGCTCATTCAGTGGAAATCCCCACCACTGATACCCTAGCTGCAACCTCCACTCCTTCTAGAAAAAGGAAACACTCATCTTCCCAACTTGGTTCCAAAAGAATCAAGAAAACCAAGGAGCATCCCCCCAGCATTTACATGCTGAAGACTCCTCAGCTTATCTTGAAGAGCTGATGGAAAGTTCAGTGGTACGCTCTGCCACAGCTGAACAAGCCACCTCTTCCATCCCAGCTTCAGCGTCTCTAAACGCTGAAGTTATAAACTTGGAATCAACCCAACCTCCTTCAGTCTCTCATAGGACTGAAGAAGTGATTCTCAGTGGATCCAACACTGAATCAGCTCCACATCAAACCTTCTCAACCTTCGCTTTTCTCTCTACTCCATTGGACTCTAATCTAGTTTTCACCACGATCACTGGAGCACCCGTCATTCTTCCAGAAGCTAAAGCTGATACTTTTCAAGGAATGATGGATGCAGGACTTGCAGGAATGTCCATGCATACACGCACTCTAGCTGACGACATGGAACTTTTTTCAGGACACAGAAGTTTTGACGACTTCACCAGCCCTCCTGCAGGTATACACCAACCCATATACACTGTAACTAAACCCCAAACTTCTGAGCTTTCCTTTATTCATAAGTACTTATCTGTTACAGGTCCTAATTTGGGAGACATCAACGCCTCTCTGAAGAACCTGGATACAAAGCTGACAGGTCTCACCACTACTCTCTCAGACAACTATTCAGCTGTAACAAACGCTGGAGAGAATCTCAACAAGCTGACAAAAGTGGTTGAACATAATGCCCCCAAAGCTGATTTGGAGAAGGTTGATGGTACTCTTGGTGATTTTTCCAAAGTTCTTGCTGACATCTACACCGACTACACCTCTCTCAAAGCAACAGTTAACACCATGTCCATCGAGGTCATAACGCTGAAGACATCGGTTGGTACTCTTCAGGGATAGATGTCTGTTTTAAAGACTAACGTAAGTTCAGTGAAGACAATGGTGCAGCAGATCCTGAATCACAAGACCGCCCCTGCCCCTGCACCTTCACATTTTACTTCGGCGGATCGTGCTGGACTTTTAAAGATCAGTCCTGCTATTACTGGCCTAGAAGACAGAGTAGCAGTGATTGAAAACTGCATAAGAATTACTGGCCAAGAAGACAGTAATCCTATTGCTGTTGCTGCTGCTGAAAAGTCCGTTACCTCCCCCAACCATGATGTGGAAGAGGGGGAGAAGACTAAAGAAGACCTTCCCCATAATGATGAGGGGGAGAAGAACTCTGAAGACCTTCCCCATGATGAATCTATCGAGGGGGAGAATACTGAAGACCTTCCCCTTACTGAAGAGGGGGAGAAGACAAATGAAGAAACAACTGCTGGACCTCAGGGAGTTGAAAACCCTGAGGGAACCGAGAAGCTTACCTCTGTATCTGAGGGGGAGCAACTCGAAGAAGCTGCTGAAGAATCTAAATCTAAATCTGAAGCTGTCGACATCTCTGACGACGAACCATCTTCTTCTTCAAAGAATGATGATGATGACGATGACTCCTTTATCGTCAAGCCTGTTCAGAAGACTACAACTCTTAAAGGGATTTCGATAAACGAACCTTCAGGGGAGCGGACCAAATCAAAGCCTGCATCGTCTGAAGCTGACAAAGGCAAAAACAAAGGCCTCGCTGCAGATGACAATCTGATGATCTTGCTTCAAAAGCCAGTTTGTCAGGTACACTACCTTCTATTCCCTTACACTGCATCCCTCCTCTATCCTTTCTCAATCCCAACTCTCCTCTCCATAAAACCTCTATACACTTAACCACATTCTTTTCTCTATCTCTTTCTTCCCCAACTCTTCTTACTTAAACGATCGCTGTGTTTCAGCAAGTCCTCTCCCCTGTTTGAGGATATCGCTGAAGTTTATACATCTGCGACTTCACCAACAATAATCCCAGCTCTCAACGCTGAAGAAATAATCCCAGTCTTGGATTTGATCTCTGAGACCGATGAACCTGAAGAACAGCAGCTCTCTCACAAAAACAGACCTTCCTTGGCTCCTCAAAAGTTGAGAGAAGAGGATCAAGAAAAGAGAGATGCAATGATCAAGAGATTAGAAGATCAGCGAATCATCCTGAAGCGTGATCAACTTCCTTCTATTCCTCCAAAGTTCAGACTTTCACAAAAGGAATACCAGGATCACCTCAGAGCTGAAAGGTTAATCGCTGAAAGAAGGGAAGCTGAAGAAAAAGACAGAGAACTCGCCATCTAGCTTGTCCAAGAATCAGTCGAAGACCCCAAGCTGAAACGAATTCCCATTCAAGTCCAACGTCAGCTTTGGGAAGATGCTCGAAAGATTGTCGAAAAGAAAACTGAAGTATCTCAATCCACCCTCAAATGGTGTAAAGAAAAGGTACACTTCAGATATCGTCCAGCGAGGATCAACAAGGTACACATCTCTGGAAGAACAACTATCGGAGTACCTATTGTTGATATTCAATTGTTCAGAGAGAATGGCCAAACTGAAACCTTTGGTGCTGAAGCCGTCACAAGGTATGGTCTCTCTGAATGGTTGGAGATGAGGATAGCCATTCAGCAATCACGTTCAAAGTACAAGGATCATGTTGAGAAACTTATAAATCGACAGATCGACTTGGTCTCATCTGCTGTGGATATTCCTCCTCCTCCTGCTCTTAAACTGAAAAGAAAAAGGGCCTCTGCAAAGAAGAAGCTACAAGAATCAGATTCAGGTCCTCCCATACGAAATGAAACTGGTATTGGTTTCTCTCGCGCTGAAGTGCTTGGTCCTGACCCTTATCTATCTGCCCTTGACATATCTCTGCCACCCGGTGAACGTTTCATCCCTGGTAAAGTCATAAGTAATCCTTACGGTATATTCTTTCGTGACTACGAGTGACGAGAATGTTTTCAACGTATCGCTGAGCTACCAATCACTCCAATCGAACAGCTCAGAGATCTCATATACTGGTGTGAGTTTAGACAAGACCTTCTCGGACACTTCATGAAGCCGCTGATCTTCAAGGAAGCCCAAGAAAGAAGAAATCAGGGAGAAAAGGTCCCTGACTGGATGATCCCTACATTGATGAACTTCTCATTAAGGAAGAACCTCTATAAGCTGATAGGATCGCCTTATTCTTCTATTTTATCAGTTATTCTTTTGTACTTGTAATTTATTTCGCTTGTACTTATAATTTTTCTACTTCCCTTTGTAATCTGATACGAAGTTTAAAGAAAGATTTCAGCGAAAGTACTTTACTCCATAAGTACTGAAAAGATCCTAGAAAACAGTAAAAGGGACAAATATTTTATGAGTTCTTTTTATCCTTATGTTTTCATTAAATAGCAATTTTCTCTGTTGCTATGTCATAATCAAATAGGGGGAGATTGTTGATCCAAACCCTCAGTGATTTGATAATGACCCTCTCTTAAACACTTAGTGAAAATTGTAAGTAAACAAAATGTATTAGAGTTTCACTATCGCTGATGTACTAAGACTAATTCAGTACCGCTGATAGGAACTCTCGTTCTTTAGATTAAACATTCAGCGAACACTGTTCACCATAATGCTCTGAGCCTGTTCAGTCCTTATGGTGATCGCTGATAAGTTAGTTGTTTACTTATGATCCCTGAAGACAAGTTTCACGTTAACATAGGTTCTACGCTGAAGTCGAAGATCAAGCTCAAGAACCAGCGACAAGTCTCCTAATGAACTGATGCGGATCAGCGAAGACTCAGATTTGTCCACTCAACGTGAAGTATCAAGTACAAGACTTCAGCTATCGCTGAACTTTGTCATTCACTGATATAGAATGATAAAAGCTCTGATTCAACGAAAGCTGATCATGAAGTCCTCCGTACAAAGTACTTTTGTCTTAACCACCCTTGCACGACTCCGTACGATATGTCAGAAAAGAACCTCCTTATTTTCTGAAATCGTACAACCACTCTGATACTACACTGTTCAAACATGCGGCTACTAAGGTTGTCTACTAAAGTCAGACCCAACAACCAATGAGCTGCTGCCACGTGTAAAGTATAAACTGCCATGCATTAATTGCATGCAGTATATAAGAAGGACTCCAACTTCATTCTTGAAGAACTTGCTAACTCTGGTCAAGTCATCTTCTTATCTTGAGATAGGTTATTATTAGTAATTTTCTTCTCTTTCTTAGTGCAAGAAAACTTAGTGTTCCAACTTGTTTAGATTAGGATTTATTCCTTATCTTGTTCCGCAACAAGCTGTAAATTGTTCTTGATTTATCAATAAACAATTTAGAAAAGTAAAACCGTGTGTTTGTATTCAACCCCCCCTTCTACAAACTTGTATAGCCCTTCGGGACTAACAAAGAGATAAATCTAGCGGTGACACAAACCACCATTATGTACTTACTAAGGGGTCGTTTACCGAACATTTATCAGGTGAGCGATTACCAGTAAGAGTCACTACTCTTACTTACCATACCGGGTAAAAATTCTCAGAATTCAAAATGACATAGTTTACAATAATCTTACCTGGTAACCGCTAATCGGGTAAGAGTCGTCACTCATACTTACCGGTTAACATTGTCGGTTCTTGCCATGTCTCTTACCGCAGGGTAAGATTGTTGATTCTTGTCATGTCTCTTACCACCAGATAAGATTCAGATTCTTGGTCTTTGTCATACTTTAAAATTGATTTGACCCCTCAGGTAGGCTTAGATCTGCAATTAGTCATCCGATATAGCATTTATGTTGATTCTTGTCGGTTAGTATGATTTAGCATTTATGTTAATCTCAACCATCGAATTTGTAAATAATACAAGTAGTCATCCGACCTAGTAAACACTTAGAATGAAAACTCTAAAGTTTGCCACAAAAATAGTCTAAATCCAATACAACTTCATCTATCGTATTTAACTAATAAGGTCAGAAATCCGATGTCTAAAATAGAAACAATCTTAAACCATCTGATTTATGACCATCGGATTATTTGTTTAGAAATATGTTGTAATCCGACAGAAGCCCTTAAGCAACCATCGAATTCTCAACCACATCGGATCACATATTTCTTTGAATTATTCCAAGCATTTATTATCCGACATGACTATCCTTCATAAATGTCTATAATTGGAAACTGTTGTATGGCTTATACTTCAAAATAGACAAAATGTGATTTTTACTTGTAAAAGTGTTGTAACTATTCTGATTGATCCTAAGTGTAAAAAGCCTTCAGCAGAGTCAAAGTCTAGTTGAAGAGTGATCAGATTGTCACCAAAGCGGATTGGTTTGTCGTCTAGCCAAAAGAAGATCAGTTCAAGATATAGTAAGTATGTAGTCTAACAAATACTACTACCGGCAAGTCGAAAATCGAAGTGCAAACTTGTCTTGCAAGCTTGGTTCACCAACTCCCCGTGAATCTAATCCTAGTATGGGAACATGGAAAAGCATGTCAGCCAAAGTATGTTCTAAACATCATTTTTATAATGCTAGTCATAACTTACTGTTCCCTCTGCATATGAAGGGATGAGAAGGGTTATTACTTGTCTACATCAACTCAAAAGGCTGCAGCGAATAATACAAACATGCATGTATCAACAAATTTGATGGAGACACGTATTAAAGTTGAATGAGAGCATACAATGCAATGGAGGCTATAAAAAGACTTCATTGTGTTAGTTTGCAAATCGTCCGTTTTGAAAGAACTTCTCTGTAATAGCTTCAAAGTAAATTCAACGTCAAAATCTGAGAGCTTTCTAGGTCTCTCGGATCTAAAAGGGAACTTTCTTCTTCTCTCTTTCAGTGTGTAAATTTGTCATCCTCAGATAATTTAGGATAAAGATTTTGCCTCCTAGCTTCCGCAATATATCTGTAATTTTATGTTTAAAATAAAAACTAAAATTAAAAAGAGAAAATTTGTTGTGCATGTATTCAACTCCTTTTTACAAACACTTTATGTGTGAGTCGTTATGGTCCAACAATTTAATGTGTTTATGTTTTTGAGTAGTTTTATAAAGTTTTAATGTGTTAACAAGTTGATGTAAACAATTTAAATGTTGTATAATATAGTACAAATATTGTATGAATATATACGCATGTAAACACACTCGTTCTTTGATGTAATATGTTTAATTTAAAAAGTTACTTATAATTATGACAATTCATATTTCTTGTAAATCGAGATAAACATGTTAATTTCCAAAACTTGATCCTTAATGTGAAAAAGAGTAACGCGAGTTTCTAGACTTCCATTTTGTTTTTTGAAAAGCAATACATTAATACCAACCAAGTTTACAACCACTTACAACCACAAAAACACAGCACCCACGCACGACCAAACAGAAGGTAGCATATGTTATGTGCAGTGGTTTGCAAGAAGTAACCCACCATGAGTCAGACTATAACAAAAAATTCAGCAGATAATCGAAATGCTTACAATCGAACCATAGTTTATTGACGAAAACAGCAGCTCTCGAACATCCTTTAAGCAGTCGACAGCCGCCTCAACGGAACAGTAGCGTCCCAACGCGCAGCCTGTTATCTTTGGGATCGATCACCGCAACGAACTTCGCGGATCCAAAAGCCAAATGCTCCACTCAATCTTCTTGCTGCGCACTCTTCTCGTGATCCACTCGAAATTCTTCCGTTGAAAGTCGAGAACTAATTTCTTCACTTTACTTATATCCTTGTCGAACACTACGCGATTCCGGTGCGACCACAGTAAGTATATAAAAGACCGCACCGTCTCCTTCCATAGCCTGGGCTGATTGTCACTGTCCTTCGAACCGCTGCAGTTTGCTAGCAAATCCTCCATCGAGCCAATCCCTCCTAGATCCATATTCCACCACTGCACAACGGCTTGCCACACCTTATTAGCTTCCTCGCATTGAAACAAGGCGTGACTCATTGTTTCCACCTCTTTCATACATATTGGGCACAAGGTCGAGTTCAAGTCGATTCCCATTTTGTCTAGTACCACCCTACATGGAATTCGACCAAGCTTTACCCTCCAAATTAGGATGGCAATTTTCTTTGGGATTAGTTTAGACCAATTGGTTTCCGTTCCGCTTCCACTCGTGGCGGCGACTTTCTCCTCAATCAACGACTTCAACCCGCTCAAAGAAAACTCCCCCTCTACCCCTAACAACCATTTTGGTTTGTCAAGAGTATTTAGTTTTGGTCGCCACTCCTGCAACAAAGAAAGAAGTTCGTCAAGTTCTCCCCCTCCCTCCCCCGCGGTGCCCTTCTCCAACCCCAATTCCATGACCAATCCTCACCGACCCACTCCTCTCTCTCGGCTATCAATCGTCCTTATTGGTTTCAAGACTCCAGAGACGTTTAAACTTTTGAATCAACAACTCCCTCGAGATCCATCTATCTGACTAAAACCTTGTTTCATTCCCACTGCCCACCTCTACCCCAAACGCGGAGTAGTAGTCGATCTCCAATTTCCCTAACTCCGCACCAACTTTCACTATCCCGACCCACGTCGACCTCCCTCCAAAGGATAGATCCAACCCCCCTTCTAGACCCCCTTTTCGTCCATATATACTTTTAATTATTTTAACCCACACGGCCTCCTTTTCCCGAGCAAACCTCCACCACCACTTCCCCACCAACCCCCAATTCGCCACTTGTAAACTCCCCACATTTAGACCCCCATATTTTAAATTCCTCATCACTCGCTCCCATTTGACCCACGTCACCCCTCTATTATTGTTCACCCCTCCCCCCATAAAAAAACCGGCTTCTAATTCTCTGTAGCTCACAAATCATTCCTCTTGGGACGCGAAAAAGCGAGAAGTAATACAATGTCAAACTACCGTGAACCGATTTCACCAATGTCAATCTACCACCAAAAGACAAGACTTTAGCTTTCCACAAGGACAATTTATTCTTCATCTTTTCCACCACAACTTTCCAATTTTCTAATCTATTCATCGCCGCCCCCACCGGGAGGCCAAGGTACATAAAAGGTAGTGATCCGCTTCCACAACCCAAGTCGTTGGCCCACGCTTAGATCTCGTCAACTCCAACACCCACCCCAAAAATCTTGCTTTTACTTAAATTAATCCGAAGACCCGAGACTAAATAAAAGCATTTCAAGATCCTCATGAGATTTTTTATGTTAAGAGAACACCATGTACCGAAGAATATTGCATCGTCCGCGTATTGAAGGTGTGAGACCTCCACTTCATCCTTTCCGACCTTCACTCCTTCAAAAAAGGCCATTTTCTCTAGCTTCCATCATTAATACATTGAGGCTCTTTGCCACCCCTAAGAAGAGGAATGGAGCTAGCGGATCACCTTGTCGAAGTCCTCTTTTCATTTTGAATTCCTTTATTGGTGAGCCATTTACCAAGACCGAGACCGATGCCGATTTCAAACACGTTTTTATCCAACTTCGCCATTTACTTCCAAAACCCATGGCTTCCAAAGTGTCAAGTAAGAATGCCCACTCAACGCAATCGTAGGCCTTTTCAAAGCCAACCTTAAAGACCATTCCTTTCTTTTTTGATCATTTTAAATCTTCTACCACCTCATTAGCTACAAGGACCCATCAAGCATATACTTTCCCTTTAAAAAAGCCGATTGTGTCTCCCCTATGAGTTTCCCCATGACCCTTTTCATCCTCTCCGCCATGGCCTTCAAGATGATTTTATATAGTACCCAAATAAGACTAATTGGCCTAAACGCATTAAGCCCTATTGGATTCAGGGTTTTTGGAATGAGCGTGATGAAGGATGCATTACATCCTTCACTAATCTCCATCGTCTCCCAAAATCTCTCAATCGCCTTCATTAAATCTCCTTTAATAATATACCAAAACTTTTTTACAAAAGTGATCGTAATCCCATCCGGTCCCGGCGACTTATTTTTCCCACACCCCTTTATCGCCTCCCAAATCTCCTCTTCCGAGAAAGGTCGTTCCAAATTTTCCGCTTCTGTCTCGGATATCTTTCTAAATCTATCGCTCCTTAATTTCGGAGCCGACCGCCTTCTTGAATCAAATTTCTCTTTGAAGAAATCGAAAGTCGCCTATTTAATCTTCTTCGGATCATCGTGTTGATCCAAACCCTCAATGATTTGATGATGACTCTCTGAGAAACACTTAGTGAAAATTGTAAGTAGACAATATCTATTAGAGTTTCACTATCGCTGATAAGTACTATGTCTCTACAGTACCGCTGATAGGAAACTCATGTTCTTTAAATTACACATTCAGCGATACAGTTCATCAGCAAGCCCTGAGCATGTTCAGTCTTACTGATGATCACTGATAGTTTTAGTTGTTTACTTATGATCCCTGAAGACAAGTTTCACGTCAACTATGTTCTACGCTGAAATCGAAGATCAAGCCAAAGAACCAGCGACAAGTCTACTAATGAACTGATGCGGATATCAACGAAGCCAAGATTTGTCCACTCAACGTGAAGTTTCAAGTAGAAGACTTCAGCGAACGCTGAACTTTATCAGTCGCTGATAAAGATCTATTCAGCGAATGCTGATCATGAAGTCTTCCTCTACAAGTTACTTTTGTCTTACCCCTTTGCACGCCTTCGTACGATCTGTCAGAATGGACATCCCTTTTGTCCAGAATCGTACAACCAACTCTGATTCTACAG
Source organism: Saussurea involucrata (assembly GCA_033807775.1). Lineage (NCBI taxonomy): Eukaryota > Viridiplantae > Streptophyta > Magnoliopsida > Asterales > Asteraceae > Saussurea > Saussurea involucrata. Next base: position 43,830,328 of record CM066320.1, on the reverse strand, counting down.
TGTTCATCATGCGGCTACTAGGTTGTCTACCAAGGTCAAAACATGCAACCAACCAACTGCTGCCACGTGTAAAGTTGTACTGTTGTGCATTAAATGCATGCAGTATATAAATGAAACTCTACTTCAGAAATAAATATCTTACTATTCTGTGTGTTAGAATATTATCCTTAGTATTCTTATCTTCTCTCTATCTTATTTCTAGTGCAAGAAATCTTAGTGATTCTCTTAACTTGTTTAGATTAGGTTTATTCCTTAATATTGTTCCGCAACAAGTTGTAAACTGTTTGATACATATCAATAAAAAATTTAGAAAAGTAAAAATCGCGTGTTTGTATTCAACCCCCCCTTCTACAAACTTGTATAACCCTTTCGGGACCAACAAGTGGTATCAGAGCAGATTGTTTAATCTCATAAACAAGATCTTGCTTATACTATTCTTTTATCTTCCTTGCTATTTTCTAAAATGACTAACACCACAAACACAAACTATATCGACAATGGTTCTCTTGCAAAACCCCTTAGATTTTCCAGAGATAACTTCAATCTGTGGAAAAATAGGATGATGCTCTTCTTGGAAGGTGTAGACCCTACTATGCCTTATTACATTGAGAATGCTCCATATATCCCTGTTAGGATTGATCCTGAAGTTCCAGGAACTGCTACTAGAGCTTCCATCCCTGAAAGAATCATTCCCAGGGAACCTCATACATGGACTGATGAAGACAAGAAGAAGGTGGCTATCGACACTAAAGCCAGATCCGTCCTTTCTATGGCTCTTCCTGACGAAGTCTACCATTCCGTCATGAACCTGAAAACCTACAAAGCCATGTGGGACACAATCTGTGTTCAATATGAAGGTACGTCTGAAGTCCAGGACTCAAGAAAGACCAACCTGGTAAGACAGTACGAAAGCTTCATTTGTGGTAAGAATGAAACTCTCTCTGAAGTACATCAGCGGCTTAACTGTTTAATTATTGATCTAAAAACCGTTGGTAAGGAATATTCTAACTTTGAGATCCTGATAAAGTTTCTAGAATGTCTACCTGAAAGCTGGGACAGTTATTCAATGTGTCTCAAGCTATCAAAGGATCTAAAATCTATGACCCTCTCTACCTTATATGGAACTATGCTCAATCATGAGCACTCGTGTCATCTTAAGAAGAATCTTGTAAAAGATTCCAAACGCACACCTGTTGCTTTACTCTCAGAGTCACCTTCCACTCAGCGATCAACTATCACTATCACTGAGTTGGAAACTAACTCTGAATGCTTATCAGATGCTGACCCTTCAGATCTTGATGAATCTCTGGCACTCCTGACTAATACATTCAGGATACTCTCTAGAAAGAGTAACTTCAGAAGAAATAAACCTCTTGCACTCACTAACAAGCCAAGATCATCAACCCCTGTTGATAAGGCTACAACTACTTGCTATAACTGTGAAAAGATCGGTCACTTTGCTAGTGAATGCAGATCTAAGAAAGTCTTCAAACCCTCATCTTCTTCCTACAAGAAATCCTCTAACCCCAGGGCTAGAGATGACAAATACAAGAAGCTGAAAGAAAATTATTCAAAGCTGAAAAGCTTTAAGAAGAAAGGCAAAGGCTTGGTCGCTGACTTCGACTGGGTTGCCTCTGACACTGAAGAATCATCTGACTCTGAAGATGATGATGATGAGGCTAATCTCTGCCTCATGGCAAAATAGAAGACAAGGAAGAAAATTCTGAAACTCCCTCTACTTCATCTTCTACCTCTAAGGTATCAACTTCCTTCTTTACTAGTATTTCATATATTAATGAAGCTGATAGTCTTCCGAAAATCGACTTCTGACTGTAAATTTATATGATGCCATGAATGGCAAGACCATAGTTGAAAATCAAAACATTGATCTAGCTGAACAACTTAGAAACTGTCACCTTCAAATAGAAAAACTTTCTAAAATTGAAGAAGATTTAAAAGATCAGGTCCATATAAATCAGATAGTCAAAATTGAGCGTGAAGAAGCTATCGCTGCATTAAAAGCTGAAAAGGCTACTGTTGAAGGATGGTGTAAATCCTCAACAAAGATCACTAACATTATAAGGTCTCAGATTCCCCTGAGTGATAAGAGTGGACTTGGTTATAAAGCTGATATTCTAGAACCAACCACTGATCGTTCCATGCTCAAATTTGGAACGTTCGTATCCTCAGTCCCTGACACCTCCTCATCTCAGTGCTCTTCTTCTAAACACCCCATCCCTGAGGAAAAACTACCTTAATCTCTAAATGTAAAGGTAAAGAAAAAGTTTTCAACCAAAAACCTCAGAAGGGTACCTTTGTACCTAAGCTGAATGCTTCTAAAGCTTCAGTGACTTATCCCTCTACTTCTAAGAACAAGATCCCTGGATTTATTCAGTGATCTACTCCTAGAATCATAGTGGATATAATTGGTAAGAAATCTGAAGAACTGGTTGTTCCTCCCATTTCCAATGCCAAAGGTATACTTGGTGCTGGCCCTGCTCATTTAAAAATCTCGGCTAAGCATGCAAATGGTCCTAAAGCTACTTTTAGCTATAGGAAATGTTATCACTGTGGACTTACCGATCATATTGCTAGTAAGTGCCTCACAGCCACCAAAGCTGAAAAGTTAGCTAAGGTGAAGATAAATGCCCCCAAGGCAAAGAAGACCAATCCTGGTGCAAATCAGGTTAAGGTGAAACCTACCACTGAGGTTAAGAAATTAACCACAGTGAAGACTAGTTCTGAAGCTGAATCTTCAAATGCTGCGAAGATTGATGAACCTTCTACTTCCTCTACCACCACTAATAAATGTGGGCCCATGGTAAAATGGGTGCCCAAGTCAAACTAATATTCCTTTGTTTGCAAGTTAAAAAGTGTATCTGGTATCTTGATAGCGGATGCTCTAGACATACGACTGGAAAGAAAAACCTGCTCACTGAATACAAGGAAGAGAAGGGTCCTTTAGTAACCTTCGGTGGAAACGGAAAAGGCTATACCCGAGGGTTTGGTGTACTCTCCAATGGTACAACAACCTTCAGAAGAGTCGCATATGTTGAAGGACTGAAACATAATCTTCTAAGCATCAGTCAGCTGTGTGACAAGGATAACAAAGTGATTTTCACTAAGGAATCCTGCTTTGTCACTGACAAAAAGGAGAAGATAGCTCTCAGCGGATACCGTATGGAAAATGTTTACGTTATAAACATGGACTCTACAACCACTGAGAACTCCTGTTTCTTCTCAAAAGCCTCTTATGATGTCAACTGGCTATGGCATAAGTGGCTCTCTCATCTAAACTTCAAGAAACTGAATACTCTTTCTTCACAAGAGTTGGTTACTGGTCTACCTCAACACTCATACGCTAAGGAGTCTCTATGTTCAGCGTGTGAGAAAGGGAAACAAACCAAAGCAAGCATCAAATCTAAGCAAGTTTCCTCAGTGTCATCTCCTCTACAACTTCTCCATATATTTGTTTGGCCCTGTTAACAAAAAATCCATCGCTGGAAAGAAATATACATTGGTCATAGTTGATGAATTCTCTCGCTATAACTGGGTAATGTTTCTCCGTTCTAAGAGTGACACCCCTGAAGAACTCATCACTTTTGTTAGGATAATGGAAGTCCTGAACAACATGACCGTTCGCTCTATAAGGAGTGATCATGGGACTGAATTCAAAAACAATTCCCTTGATTCCTTCTTTGAAAGCAAGGGTATTTCTCACAACTTTTCTTCAGTGAGAACACCTCAACAAAATGGAGTCGCTGAAAGAAGAAATCGAACTATCATCGAAGTTGCACGATCAATGCTCAGCGATTCTCACCTACCTACTCAGTTTTGGGCAGAAGCGGTCAACACTGCTTGTTTTACTCAAAACAGGTCGCTGATTGTCAAAAGATTCAAGAAGACAGCCTATGAACTTTTCCATGGGAGAAAGCCTTCAATTAGCTTTCTTCACATCTTTGGATGTCAGTGTTTCATACTGAATAACAGAGATGCCCTTGGAAAGTTTGATCCTAAGACTGCTGATGGAATCTTTCTTGGATATTCTTCAGTCTCCAAAGCCTTAAGAGTTTTCAATCGAAGAAGACAAACTGTAGAAGAAACAACCCACGTCACTTTTGACGAATCCCGTTCAGCGAACTCTAGACCTTCTGCTGATACTGAAGAACTGAATCAATGTATGTTCTCTCATCTTGGTGATTCAGAAGATGTTCCTATCCCTCAAACTCATACTCATACCACTGAAGATGATGATCCTGTTATCATCCCAAGCATGCAGACAAGTGAAGCTGAATCCTCATGGGTCTCAGCTGTTCCTCTTAACACTATTCCTGCTTCTGAACCTTCTATCTCAGACATACCATCTACTTCTCAGCAATCAGTGAATGAAATGACATCCGAACCTCTTCCTCTCTTGGCTGATATACCAGAAGTTGCTGAAGCCTCATCTTCAGCTCTTCCAAAAGTTCAAATTGAGTCAGCGACTTATGCTCCAGCTCAGCGATGGACTATTAATCACCCTATTGATCAAATTTGAGAGTTCCAGATCCGTGCAACGAACAATAAGAAATCAATATGTAAGAACAGGTCGGTATGATTTCAACTGGTCATCCAATTAGCTTTCAATGTAGAGAGTGTTTACAATATGAATTAGAAAGCAATAATGAACAACTAGCCTAAACAATGGCTAAAACAAAACATTATATATGGCGGGCCCGTGGTTAACAAGCCCACGGCCCGTTCACTAACTAGGCTCAAATTAAAAAATTACAAACAACCCCTTGAACTTTATTCAACATAAATTGACCCTAACAATCTCCCCCTTTGAATCAAAGTTCGAGTTCGCGCCGGTTATCAACATATCTTTTACGGAGCGCAAAGTGTACCTCGAACATTCTGATAGCACAGCGATAGTCGATGCGTTCTTTAACCATTTCCAAGGCATTCCGAGCAGTTGTTTCATTCGGATTGAGAACATACGAAAGCCTTCGAGTTTTGGACTCGTGAGAGATGATCTTTCGAAGAGCATCTTGGACTTTGAAGAGCGTGCCATCGCAGAATCTGTCTACCTGACTGAAGCGCATAAATCTCTTTTATTTCTGTTTGTTGATGTAGACAATCCCAAATTCTGGTTCCAGAAGCAGTGCGTTCTCGGGATACATCTTCAACTCAGGCGTTTTAGATTCAGCTTTAACAAATTTACCTTCTTAGATCGGTTCTCGATTGCCATTTGGAAGTCCGTGAGATAAGACATCATGATGGTACGGACAAGGAATCGACGAACAACTTTGAGCGCTTTAGTTACAGGAAGCAGTCGGATAGTTCTTGTACGAAGGTCCTTCAGAATAGCATAGAAGTCGAACGGTCGGATATGCTTGAAGTCGGCTTCGGAAAATCTCCATTCATTTCCATCTTCGCGTCGGACGGTGAATACTGGATAAACGACTTTCATAATACGGCCTGACTGGATGTTAAGCACTTCGGCGATCTTATGCTTCTTTCGGACTTGGCTAACTGGCAGACACCGCTTCATTGCGCTTATGTATCGGCGTTGGTATTCTGGGTTGGAACTTTAGATACAAAGGCAAAAGGTAGGCTCGATTGGGCGAATCTTGTGAACGAACATCCTTTTCAGGGATTCCTCCAGGTGAGGAATGAATATTGTGATCTTCTCCCAACGGATTTGTTGCTGTTGAGGAGGAGGAAGATCAGAAGCTGTCGGTTGTTGTTGAGGAGATGTCGGAATATCAGCAGCTGTAGATTCGGTTCTTGCAGAAGTTTCGGCGGCTTGAGTTGAGTGAACGGGAGTACCATACAAATTCTGAAGCAAGAACTGGTCATAGTCTATATTATCATCTTCATCAGTAGGGAAGGCCAAATTAACGTGGAGATTTACGGCACTGGCGGCTTTTTCATACCATGCATCTTCGGTCTCCGGGTTGGTCTCGCAGTCTGGATCAATCAAATCCAGTATCGGGCTATTTGATGTGTCACAAGTAACCAGTTCCTATGTAGTTCCCTCAGGCTTTTCAACCGTCGGGTCTTCATCATCTGAAATATCCATATCAATTACCATCTCGGCTAACGGAAAATCGACTTCGGGTACTTCTTCGGTTGTAGTAGCCGCAGTTGAGGGTTCCTGATGAACCACAGTAGTCGTTTCAGTGAGAATCGGGGCGGTCTCGGTTAGTCGTTGTCTTTTCTCCCCCTCACGGTGATCAGGATCATCCTGATCATCGTGCTTGCGCTTCAGACCGCCTGCTTGACTCTTGCAGGTATCTTCGAGTGAACGGACTCTTTCGAACAGCATTGTAAGCGCTTGTTGAACGTCCTTAAGAGTCGAGTCAAGGTTATCCATCCGAGTGGTGATCGATGACGAAGGAGCAGTGACCTGGGATTTCAGAACGGATATCAGGGTTGCTTCAGTTGAGGCGTCGGTTTCTGATTGTTGGAGCAGCTGAGCTAGAAGCATCGTCTTTAGGGTGTCCACCGAGTAGATAGGCTGAACAGGAGCCGGTGGAGGTGTAGGGGCGGTTTCAGCTTCGACGATCTTTTCTTTACCTTTGATTAAGCTCTTAATTTTGTCGAGCTCGGTGGTGAGGCGCTGCTCCATTGCCTCGCGGACAGCGTTGAGGGTGCTGTCCAGGGACCCTTGTGACACAAAGTCGGGTAACGTAACTCCGGGATCACTTAGATTGCCCGTTTAAGCATCTACCGCAGAGGCAGAGCCACTTACGTTCACAGTTGGCGCAGGGATAGCCGTGGTAGGATTTCCTCTCGATCCTCGTGTTTCGCTTAAAGGCGAAGACACTACGGAAGTTCCGATCGAGTCACGAAGAACATCGATTTGGTGAGTCTCATCCTGTGTCCTATCCGAAGAATTTAATATGTCAAGTGGCTCTAGACTCAATTGTGCATTGAAAGAAGTCGAGACCGGGGGTTGCTGGTCTCTTATTTCAATACCAGTACTCTTCGATTGAGAGACCGGTAGAAGTTGTGCTTGATCCCCGTGAGAAGTTGAAACACCCGTCTTTTGAGAGAGGGGTGAGTGGCTGAGGAGGTTGTGCAATTGCACCGCTGGGTCCACGGTGGCTTCTTCAATACACCGTCCCAACGGATGAGACGGGATAGCATATGTGGCTACCCGGGTAACACGCGGTTGGGGTCGCACAGAAGCCTCTTTATCTTTACGGCTTAATCTTTCATGGTTCGCTTTCGAACGCAATTCCCTCCTTCTCATATATTCTAACTCATCACCTAGTACTCCCTCGGTTCTCCTTGTATCTCCCATAATAGGTTGAGTAAGTGGGGTCGAAGGTGATGCCGATTGGATGCCTTCGGAAAAGTCTGGTTTGGTCCGATACTCGTAGGTATTAAGGAAAGCCGTATGGCACGGGTCGTATCGGACTTGGTGGAGTCGGATCCCACGTCTTCAACGTGTCGGGTAGGTGAAGGTGGGTCAGAAATATGGCTCAGAGTCATGATGGTCCAGTTCCCCTCCCACGAATTCTCAACACACCCCGCCCGGGAGCCCCTGCTGCCCGGGCCCTTCCTCCTCTTGTCCTAGGACCCTCACATACCTCGGTTCTAAGTCCCTAGGGAGGTCCCTCCGGCACTGGCTGGACCATGGGATTCCCTAACGCTTCCCTATATGCTACTACACTCGGTGCAGTGGGATCCGCGTGAGCCAGTAGGGCTTCAGGTATGGGCATGGCTATGGCGTTGGACGGGTTACGAATCACCATATATTGTAAGTGGTGAGGAGGACATACCAGATGGTTAAGACGTCGTGGTATTGCTGGATTCGTGTCCATATGATGTCGCACAGCCAGGGAGAGGAAACGTGGATAAGGAAGGAACTTCTTTTGTTTGGATCCACCAATCTGTCGAATAGCTTGGACCAGTTCGCGCCAGATGATCATCGCAAAGTCCACGTGGCGGTTGTAGCACACAGCATGAAATAATCGCAGGAAGTCGCCGGTGCACTGGTCGATGCCCTTCCATCTGGATGAGATACACCTGTTCAGAATCGTGAATAATGTGTACCAGATGGGGGCTAGGTACTTTCTGTTGAACGCAGGAGGTCGATCGATAGCGCGGTTGTAACCGAGTGCGCGTACTTGAGCATAAAGAGTCTGGTCATTGACCGCGGGGTCGTAGTGAGGATGTCCGCCGACATTTGCTTCTAGAAGTGAAAGTAGGCGACGGAATGCGTCAGGTGTGAGCGAGAAAGGATGGTTGTCGATCCGTCCCGTGATGGTCTGAGTGGTGGCAGCTGTAATAACTTGGGCAGAAAGCCCCACTTGAAGCACATATAGCAGTGGGACGTCAGCTGTGGCGGTGAGTGCCTCACGGAGAGGGTGACCGAGTAAAACATCGACGATTACCCGATGTTGTTCTAGCGGTCTGACTCAGTGGCGTCCAGCTGGTGGTTGTTGGCTACCAACTCAATGCCATGGTCAGGATCGACCAAATCATTATCAGCTGCTTCGTCAATAAGTTCCTTTGGAGGAGGAATTTGTTCTTCAGGATGTTGCTGGTGTTCTTGATCCGCCATGGAATATCTGAAAAAGAGCCCAAGTTAGTAACCGAGGCGTATGAACAAGTAACGGCGCGTACCTTGGCATTTAATGGGCTCAAACTGAGACAGATTGAGGACTGGCAGTGAGAAAATAGGTACTGAACTGATGAACTCAGGGGTGTCCGGACAAACAGTAGAAAGAAAGACTTTCCGGACAGCCCATGGTATCCGGACAAACGGTATCCGGACACACCATGGTATCCGGATGTGAAGAATGTTCCCGGATAAATTGGACATTCCGGAAAAATATGGTTTTCGGATGATATATGAGTGATCGGACAACTAGGGTACCGGACACCTCAACTATCCGGTAGTTGAACTTACCAGAAACTATTAGGTTTCCGGACAACTAGGTTTCCGGAGTTGAGAGTTTCCGGACAAAATATCTATTTCATAAGAGAGTTACCGAATAAAACATCATCATCTTGATACTTTCCGGACACGAAGAATGTGTCCGGACGACATTCATAATGACCAATCGAACACAATACAGACGCAAACAGGTGCTAAAATAGTCAAGTGGTGTCGATTGACGCATAGGAATATAAAAACTCAACTAAATCGACCTAGACACTACCGAATAGATCCGAAGTCGAATAGACTCAAAATTGGGTTTTCGGATTCTGCGAATCGACCAAACCCGTGGTCGATTGATGTGATGTAAAGCATGAGGCATACGTAGACGATGTCGAGATGAATAAATGAGGAACATACCTGATTAATGGAGCGAAAAACCGAGTGATATGCGTGGATGGTGAGTGATTCCGGGCGAGAGAGAAAACACGAGAGGGTTAGGGTTTTGTGTGTAGTTTCCGGATAAGTGAGACAAGGGGAATCCGGACCTCTTTTATATGTAACAATGAGTCCGGGTTTGGTATCCGGGTTCCCATCCAATCCAGATAAGGACCCGGTCCGGAAACCTATCCGGAAATAGAAGGTTTCCGGATACCTGTCCGGAAATAGAAGGTTTCCGGATACCTGTCCGGAAACTCTGAGATTTGCACAAAAAAATTGCCCTGTCCATGTAGATTGTGCAAAAATAGGACTATGGGGATTTAAGACGAACCTTCTCTCGCTCCCCCTCAAACTGAGCATGGGGATGACCTTGCTCCCCCTCGAATAGTGCAATGGAGAGTTCGACACACAAGAAAAACTTTTAGGCATTTAAGGATAAAAAGATGTGTCGCTCCCCCTCAAATGATGAACATAATATGATATGCTCCCCCTTAGAATGTGCGCATAGTGTGAAATGCACACAGGAATATCCACACACCAAAAAAAAACTTTTCATCAGTTAAAAAAAATGTGTGTGACACTCCCCCTCAACAAAAGAGTAAACTTACCTGATACCGGTTTGTGCTCCCCCTGAACACATGAACACTCGTGAAAGCAAAGATATAAGCAAATAAAATAGGACGACCGTATGAAGGAAAAGGAAACACACGGAGAAAGAAAGTAAACAAACGAAATCTACCTAATAAATACAGAGAGTCAATCTAACTGTGTAACTGAAACAAGTAGAATACAAGTGCGAGAAAGTGTATGCTCAAACATCAGGAGTGTAAACACCAGATTATGAGTAGACAGTTACTCGTAGATGTATGGAACTTGTAACGGGCACACAATCGGATTAAGTCTTCAGATTTAGCATACCTAACTTGGACACAAGAGTATTAAAACGTTTTTCGTCCAAGGGTTTTGTAAACAGGTCTGCTAACTGATGCTCAGTATTTACAAAGTAGAGTTTGACTGTACCTCTTTCAATGTGATCCTTGATGAAGTGATACCGAACGTCGATGTGCTTTGTCTTAGTGTGTTGAACCGAGTTGCTGGATATGGCAATTGCGCTCTTCGAGTCGCAGTAAATGGGCACCTTTACGTATGTGAAGCCGTAGTCCTTGAGTTGGGTGCGCATCCAGATCACTTGAGAACAGCAGCTCGCGGCGGCCACGTATTCTGCTTCGGCAGTCGACGTAGAAACGCACTGCTGCTTCTTGGACGCCCAACTCACCAGGCTATCTCCCAAAAACTGCACATGCCCCGATGTGCTCTTCCGGTCCATCATGTTGCCTGCGTGGTCCGCATCAGAGTAAGCGGATAATTCAAAACCTGTCTCTTTCGGGTACCACATGCCAAGATCAGCAGTACCACGTAAATAACGAAAGATTCGTTTTACAGCAATTAAGTGAGACTCTTTTGGTTTTGACTGAAACCGGGCGCATAAAAAGGTGGAAAACATGATATCCGGTCTACTTGCGGTTAGATACATCAAAGGATCGATCATTCCCTGATACAGTTTAGGGTTCACATCCGTTCCGTTAGGATCGACGTGTAGCTTTGTACCAGGTGCTATAGGAGTTTTCATTGGTAAGGACTGTTCCATCTGGAATTTCCTAAGAATATCACGGATGTACTTAGCCTGGTTTATGAATATCCTGGTCGATAGTTGTTTAACTTGAAGACCAAGGAAGAAATTCATCTCACAAAGCATACTCATTTTAAGAAATCGTCCCATAAGATTGGCAAAGTTCTTTGCATATTGAGGATTAGTAGAACCGAATATTATGTCATCGACATACACTTGTGCTAAGACAATATGACCTTTTTCGTTCTTAATAAAAAGAGTGGAATCGATCTTACCTCACGTGAATTCTGATTTTAATAAGAACTCGGACAGAGTGTTGTACCAGGGTCTTGGAGCTTGCTTGAGTCCATAAATCGCCTTGTCTAGAACGTAGACATGATCAGGCTTCGAATCGTCCACGAATCCTTCCGGTTGCGATATGTATACTTCTTCCTTTATATCGCCATAGAGGAATGCGGTCTTCACATCCATTTGGAAGACCGTGATGTTTTTGTACGCGGCGTATGAAAGGAACATACGTATGGCTTCGATTCTTGCCACTGGAGCGTAGGTCTCATCATAGTCGATCCCTTCTTGCTGACGGTACCCTTTGGCCACGAGACGCGCCTTGTTGCGTACGACGATGCCGTCTTCGTCCTTCTTGTTCTTGAAGATCCACTTGGTGCCGATCACCGTCTTGTGGGTTGGACGTGGGACCAATCGCCATACCTTCAGAGCTTCGAATTGGTTGAGCTCCTCTTGCATAACTATGATCCAGTCCGGATCTTCGAGCGCTTCGCGTACGTTTGTCGGCTCGATCTTGCTTAAGAAGCCGGAGAAGAGGCAGAAGTTGGCTGATGCGCCTCGCGTTTGAACAAGAGTGGAGGGATCACCGATGATTTGATGTAGGGGATGAGCTCTCATCCATTTGGTGGTATGTGGAAGTGGCTGTTGAGTCGAATGAGAGATGTCCAGATCCACATAGTCACCAGAAGGAAGGTCTTGAACTGCTTCAAGTGTTGCAGGCTGGTTTCTCGGAGGAGGTGAGGGAGGATTCGCCGAGGGTTGAACAACTTCTGGTTCCGAGGAGTTCAGAGGTTGATCGTCGATTGTGGCAGATGACAAATCATTAGGAGCGATCACCGGGTTTGTTATGGGTTCCTCCGGGGGGACTGTAGTATCAGTAGAACTTGATGATGACGGTTGAGTTGTATCCACAGTGATGGACGGCGTGCTTGTAGAGGGTGGCGGACCTGATAGATTCGCCGAATCCTCAATACGAGCAACTTTAAGTCGAGGTTGTGCTGAGACAGGAGGAGTAGAAGCATTAAATATGTCATCATAAAAGTATTTAAACAATAAATATAAATCTGAAAGATATGCATTCGATGAAGATGCATGATTCGAATTTACTGTCGCTTGTGCAGATCCCGAACGAGGATGTTCGGAAGCTAGCACGCCAGTTAAACCGGGTTCTGAACTGATATGTTCAGAAGCCAAATCTGTGGCTTCGTCGAATGTCACGTTTACACTCTTGGTAACAGTTTTAGTCCATTTGTTGTAAACGCGATACGCCTTAGCCTGCATGGAGTATCCGATGAAAAACTCCTTCGTCCGCCTTTGGGCTAAATTTGTCGAGATCGTCCTTGTCGTTTAAGACGTAGCACGTGCATCCGAATGCATGGAAGTACTTGATGTTCGGAATGCGTTTGTTGATGATCTCATACGGCATCTTGTTGAACCGCTTGTTGATGATGGAGCGGTTTTGCGTATAACAGGCTGTAGACACCGCTTCAGCCCAGAGAAATAGCGGAAGTTTGGATTGGGAAAGCATAGTACGAGCTGCTTCGACGAGGGTACGGTTGCGTCTTTCCACCACCCCGTTTTGCTGAGGAGTGCGTGCCACCGAAAAGGTTTGTGAAATACCGACTGAAGTCAAGTAGTCGTTCACCGTTTGGTTCTTGAATTCCGTCCCGTTGTCGGTTCTGATAGTCTGAACTGCACTTTGTAGATTCAGCTAGATGGTCTTCAAATGGTTGATGATCAGCTCTGGAGTTTCGTCTTTTGAGCGAAGGAACTTGACCCATGTGTAGCGCGAGAAGTCATCCACCATCACCAGGACGTATTTGCGCTTGTTGATGCTTTGAACATGCATCGGTCCACACAAATCCATATGGATAAGTTCGAGGGACCGAGACGTGCTCGGAGCTGCCTTCGGCGGATGCGGCGTTTGCTTCATCTTTCCCATCTCACATGCCCCGCAGAGTCGATCCTTCATGAATTGAAGATCGGGCATGCCTTTTACGTGTCCGCCCAGCACCAGTTTGTTGATACTTTTGAAGTTGAGGTGCGAAAGTCTTCGATGCCAAATCCAAGCTTGTTCGGAATTAGCCTTTGACATGAGGCAGACAGGGTTATCGGTCTTCAGGGCTGCGAGGTCGATGGTGTAGAGGTTGGTCTTACGCTTTCCAACCAGTAGATCCTCTCCGTCGTCGTTGAGTATTCTACACCTTTTGGCTTTAAACCGGACCTCGAGATCTTTGTCGCAGAATTGGCCGATGCTGAACAGATTGTGTCCCAATCCCGCGATGTGTGATACCTTCTTGATAGTGATCTTATCTTGAACAATGTCGCCGTAGCCCATAATCGGCGCCTTGTGGTCGTTCCTAAATCTCACGTCTCCACCATATTCTTCTTTGTAGTTCGTGAGAAGCTCCCTCCTTCCGGTCATGTGCTTGGAGCATCCAGAGTCTAAGTACCACACATGACCGTGCTGCAAAAACAAGTTTAACGGACTTTAGGTACCTATATTTGCATGGGTCCTAGAGGGTTAGATTTGGCACCTCTCGGAGGAACTTGCTTTGACACCGATTTCCCCTTAGGTGTAGGTTTTACACCGTTTGAAGGAACTGATTTTGGCACAGGTTGCCTCTTCGGTGTAGATTTCACACCTTTTGGAGGAACTGTTTTTGTAGCAGGTTGCCTCTTGGGTGCCGGTTTAACCTCAGTAGGAGAAACCCGTTTGGGATTGGGTTTTCTCTCCTGCTGTGGTTTAACCTCGGATTGGTAACCCCGTTGATTATGGTGTTTCTTTTTATTAGTACGAGGTTTGCTTTTGGGTGTGTGATTATATATGTGATATGACCCAAACCAATCATTATTATTTATATCATCAAAGTCATTCCAACCACATTTAGAACAACACAAACAATCATGCGATAACTGAATCAATTGCTGAACGGAATAAAGTTTAATTGGAAAAGAAACATCACGTTTAACAAAATCATTCCTATGATTCCAAGCACAATCGTTTTTGTTCATCCTAGAGTAAAAAACGGTATTGAAAGATTTTGATGCTGCATCCTCGACAGGTTCCTTAGCTAGCCACTTTGGTTTTTCTTGTTTAGCGCGACCATTTTTATCTGTAACAACAGGGACAACATGGTTAGTAACTTTTGAAGGAACAACATTTTTGGCAGTCAATTGCTCGGTCTTTTGCCTCGGCTGTGATTCTTTTTGAGAAACAGGTTGGGATTTAGAAATTTTAATCACAACTGGGGCCTTTGTTTTTGACCATCCACCCTTTAGAAAATTGACCAGTCGATTGACTACTGGAGACAGAAAATCAGTATGACTCGGAAGAGGTTTGTCGTAGGGGAACGACTCAAACTCTTCATCAGAATTGCTTTCGGAGTTCATATATTCAGAAAAATTGACTTCCGGAATTGTGGGACTTGGATCGGTCGGGGAAGGCGAGGAACACTTAGTGTCAGTGTGCTTTGGAGAATTTGGTGCGGAAGCTAAGAAAAAATCAGAGTTCAAATTCCTTAACACACTCTCGTCTTGAGAATCGTTATCGTCTTGTGTTGAAGAGGTTTTGCTTATGAAAGCTTTACACGAAGACGTGTCCGATGAGTTAGAGGAAGAATCGGGTGAAATCTGCTTTTCAGATTGGAGTTGGTCAATCTGCTCTTGGAGCTGACCATTTCTCGTATACTCTTTCATCGCATCTGTTGCCAAGGCAACCAGTTTTGATGTGAGCTTAGTGATTTCACACCGAAGGAATTCCTGTCCTTCATCAGACACAGTTTCGGTTTTGACCGATTTAAGATTCTCAAGATCCTGGATTAGCACTTGCTTTTCCTTTTGAAAATTCGACCTTTCTTTCTCGAGTGACTCCTCCAGCTTGACTATCTTTGCTTCCAAGATGAGAGGGGGAACATAGAGCTTGTACTCATCCGTCTCAGTCTTGGTTTCGGTTGGTTGGACCTCATCCTTCTTGCAGGAATCCTTGGGCGTTACAACCTTATAGCAATCGAAGTAGTCATTCGAGAGGTACTTCTTGTTTTTCTCATAGGAATAATTTAAAGATCCATAACAGAATGGAAGTTGCATTTTGGATGTGCGTGTGCGCTTGTATTCCTCAGTTTCCTCTTCCTTTTCAGGTTCAAGAGGACCAGTCCATTTAATTGCATGATCCGGATACTCTTTGGCTATTCCAAGACAACTAAAATCATACAAAATTGGTCTTTTGGCTATACCCTTTTTCAGGTAGTGCAGGTTATCATATCCGATTCCCCAGTCCTTGTTGAAATACGTGAACTCCTTTGGTTTATTCATATGGATAGTTTGATCAATTTGACCTCTTTTATGAAGTTTGGTTTCAAGATCAAGAATTTTAGTAACAAATTCCTTGTGTTGAATTTGAAGAGCAGAACATTGATAAACAATTTCTGCTTTCTCATTCATACACTAATCAAACTGAGACTGAAGTTCAGATATTTTGGCCCTTAAGTCCTTAGGTGCTGTTGAAAGATTTTTGCATTTGTCTTTTAAATTAGCAATTTCAGACTTATATTTCTCAGTTATTCTATTTTGAACATCTAGCTTTTCAGATAGTGATCTAATCTCAAGCCGTTGTTTATTAGAGGTGGCCTTAAAGGAATATGCCCGTTCAGCAAGTGATTGCATTTGATTCAAGAAATCTTGTTGGTTAGATTCACATACCTGACTTGACTTTTCTTCATCGGCTGGAGAGTGATATCCCATGAAAGCATTAGCACCATCAGAATAGCTTTCATCATCAGAACGACCCAACCAGTAGTCGTCTTCCACAAACATAGCTGCTCCAGCTTCCTTCTGCTCAGCCAATGCGAGCTTCGCCTTGTAGTAGTGAACATTCTTTACTACTGGCTTCCGACAATCTTTTGCAAAGTGACCAAGCTTTCCGCAATTGTAACAGGTCACAGGCTCATCTTTCTTCTTACTGTCATCTTTCTACGTCTTCTTCTTCTTCTCAGACTGATCTTGCTCATCGACCTTCTTCTTTCCTTTATACTTGTCCTTATAATCGTGGCGCTTGTTGGAGGAGGTGGAGTAGCACTGATTATTGGACGATGGCTTCTTATAGAACTTTTGTTGTTGAAACGATTTGGAGAGTAGGGCTATCGCTTTCTTGAAATTAGATACTTCATCATCAGAATTACTGTCTTCCTTTTCTTCAGGTTCTGACTCAGATGAGCTTTGCTTTTGAGCACGTTTGGAGTGACGGCCTGAAGATTTCCCTTGTTTGGAGGACATGAGTGCTATAGGATCAGTAGCTGGCTTGGATGCGTCCTTCTTCTCTTTGAGTATTTCCATCACCTCATCTTCATCTTGAAGAAGCGTCTCATACAGCTTGTGGATGTCAACTTCTCCATCAGGTGGTTGTGCTTTACGTGTGAAGCAAAAACTTTCCACTCAGGCAGAAGATTGTTGAGAAATTTAAGAGCATTCTCCGTGTTCGAACGGGTAATCTTTTTCTTGTGGAGCTCGTTGAGAAGAAGATAGAACCTTTCATAAGTTTGTGAAAGGGATTCACCGGTGCGCTGTTTAAAGCTATCAAACTTGGTTATTGAGCTATTAATCTTCAGTTGATTCCCGACTTCGCTCCCATGCATCATCTTTTCCACCTGATCCCACATGCCCTTAGCTGTATCTTTGTAACTGTCGATGGCAGTATAGATCGTGTTGGGGAGAGCTTGAACAAGGTACCGTTTAGCATGCTTTTCTCCCTCAAGCATGCCCTTTTCGTCGTCGGTCATATCGGAGAGAGTCTTTTTCACAGTGAGTGTTTTACCACCTTCTTGAGCTGGTGGAACGGTCTTCATTGGTGTAGGAATTGGCCCATCTTCTAAGGCACGCCAAATGTACTCGAAGTTGTCCTTCGACTCTATGAAGATTTTGAATCTGTCCCTCCATTGGCTGTACTCACCGTGGTAGAGACAAGGTGGTTTGGAGTCGGTACCGATTGCAAGAGCGTCGCGTGAAGTCATCTTCAGTTGCACTGGAGTGATCGTCAGACGATGTGTTCGATTCAAAGTGATAACCTAACGCAAGGCACTAAGAGTGATATCCTAACGCAGGTTCTACGACTGAGTTGTACTAGGAACAGGTAAGAATTCAAACAGAAATGAACTTACCGGATTGGAATCCGGATGAGATGTCTTATCTGGAAGTGTCCGGATCAAATTAAGTGAAAACAGTTCAAAAACACAGAAGTATCCGTATAAGATTGAAAGAATCCGGATAAACTAAGGTTTCCGGATAACAAAGAGTTACCGGGTGCAATAGTTTCCGAATAAGATAAGTGAATACAAAACTTACCGTACAATAGGAGTTTCCGGATGAAATACTTACCGGATGGAATGAGATTCCGGATGATACGCTTTCTGGATGATGGAGTGTCCGGGAAGAATCAATTTAGCCGGAAACTTCGAGTTGTCCGGATAAAATAGGTTACCGGAAACGTTGAGTTGTCCGGACAAACTATTTTACCGGAAACTTTGGGTTTCCGGAAAAAATATACCCGGAAAGATTGAAATTAGAGTACTTACCCGAAAAGTTGAGATGTGTCCGGAAAGAATAAGCGAAGTTCCGGAAAGCTGTGAATTGTCCGGAAACTGCTGCTGGTTTATCCGGAAAGGACGGCTGGACTTTTCAATTCGATTGAGAATCGACTAGGGTTGCTCAAAAACGTTCCTGGAAGATTAGAAACTCGACCAAACACCAAAATAACACTACCCAAATCGATTTTGAAGCAAAAACAACAAGTTTTGATGGTTAAAAATTCAATTTTTACCAAGAACACAACCAAAACTTTTGATCTTAATTTGCTTAAAAACTCATTCAAACGATCGAATTAGAATACGAAAATTTGCAGAATCACTTATAAGAATGATACTAACAATATCCAATAAACGAAAACAATCAATTTCAGCAGAATCAAAATATGGATTGTCACTTAAGAACACAGCCGTATGAAAGAAAAACTTACCAGAATTCAAATAGGGTACTTTGAATCGATCTGTCCGTCTGCTCTGATACCAATTGAGAGTTCCAGATCCGTGCAACGAACAATAAGAAATCAATATGTAAGAATAGGTCGGTATGATTTCAACTGGTCATCCAATTAGCTATCAATGTAGAGAGTGTTTACAATATGAATTAGAAAGCAATAATGAACAACTAGCCTAAACAATGGCTAAAACAAAACATTATATATAGCGGGCCCGTGGTTAACAAGCCCATGGCCCGTTCACTAACTAGGCTCAAATTAAAGAATTACAAACAGCCCCTTGAACTTCTATTCAACATAAATTGACCCTAACAAAATTCTTGGTGATCCAAACGCTGGTATTCAGACTCGACGAAGTGCAGGTAATATTTGTTTATTTGTTAACTTTATTTCTCTGATTGAACCAAAGAAAACAGATGATGCCCTCAGAGATCCAAACTGGGTCAACGCTATGTAAGAAGAGCTGACAGAATTCGAAAGAAACAAAGTTTGGAAGCTCGTTCCACGACCATCCGACAAGTCAGTGATAGGCACTAAATGGGTCTATCGAAACAAGTTGGATGAACATGGAACTGTAACCCGAAACAAGGCTCGTCTTGTTGCTCAGGGGTACAGACAAGAGGAAGGTATCGATTACGACGAAACATTCGCCCCAGTGGCAAGACTAGAAGCCATTCGTCTATTCTTAGCTTACGCTGTACACAAAGACTTCAAGGTTTATCAAATGGATGTTAAATCAGCGTTCCTCAATGGAACGCTGAACGAAGAAGTTTACGTGGAACAACCTCCAGGATTCTCAGATCCTAAGCATCCAGGTTATGTCTATAAATTGGATAAGGCACTTTACGGCTTAAAGCAAGCTCCTCGTGCATGGTATGACACTCTTTCTTCTTATCTCCATATTGAAAAGTTTGAGCGAGGTAAAATCGATAAAACTCTATTTTTCAGGAAAGTAAAAGGTCATATTATTCTTGTTCAAATATATGTCGATGACATTATATTTGGTTCCACTAACCCTGACCTATGTACTCATTTTGCTGAAAGAATGAAAGCTGAATATAAAATGAGTATGATGGGTGAGCTAACATATTTCCTTGGTCTTCAAATCAAGCAGAGTGAAAAAGGAACTTTCATTCACCAAGGAAAATATGTTAAAGATATGCTGAAAAAGTTTGATTTAACTCCGAGCTCAGCTATGAAAACCCCTATGGCACCGCCGCTGGCACTAAACAAGGATCCTTCAGGGAAACCTGTTAATGTCACAGTGTACCATGGGATGATCGGCTCTCTTCTGTATCTTACATCTAGCCGACCTGATATTATGTATGCAACCTGTTTGTGTGCACGATATCAAGCTGAACCTAAGGAATCACATTTGATCGCTGTAAAGCGAATTTTTCGTTACCTTAAGGGTACTCCTAACCTAGGTCTTTGGTATCCCAAAGACTCGAGGGTTGATCTAATCGCCTATTCAGATAGTGATTTTGTAGGATGCAAATGGATAGGAAAAGCACCACAGGAGGCTGTCAGCTCCTGGGTGGAAAGCTGGTGAGTTGGACAAGTAAAAAGCAAAACTCAGTGTCCACCTCAGCCGCTGAAGCTGAGTACGTAGCCGCTGGAAGCTGTTGTTCTCAGGTCTTATGGATGAGAAATCAACTACTAGACTATGACCTACAGCTCTCGAAAATTCCAATCTATTGCGACAGCACTAGTGCCATCGCTATAGCCAACAATCCAGTGCTACACTCAAAGACCAAACACATCGAGATCAGGTATCATTTTATCAGAGATCATGTGATGAATGGTGATATAGAACTTTATTTTATCCCAACTGACTTTCAGTTAGCTGATCTGTTTACCAAACCTCTTGATGAGACAAGATTCAACTTTCTCATCAGCAAGCTTGGAATGCTGAACCTAGAAGAGTAAAATCTTCAACGGTTCACAATTTGATGAGGGATAAAATAAACTTGTATAACCCTATTCATCACCTACTCTCTGAACAAAATTGATTCACTGATATCAAGGTATGTTCTCTCTTACTCGCTGACGTTCGCCTAAGAATGCAAAGATTTCAAAACAAATTGCATCGCTGAATATCTCTTTCTTTCAGTGGTTCTTTTGAAATTCTTAAATCACACTGATATTTCTAATCAGTGCTTCATGTTTTAAAAATGTCCCTGAGTTTTTCAAAATCCTCAGAGACACCTTAAGATGTGAAAGGACGTTTGTGACGTCATCACAACGGATAGACCATGGCACGCTTTTCTCTGACACGTTCGCCCGTTTCGTTTACCTTGTCCAATCAAATTCAAGGGACGTGTCCGTGTCATCATGAAAAACTTTTCCGCTCATAGTTTTTCTATCTCTACTCTACTATATAAACCTCTTGAGTTTATATTTTTACCTTTTACGCGAACATCATCTCTCTCGAGCAAGAATAACTGTTGCATTTGAACTAATCTCTCAGAAACTGTTCATCTTCATCTTCTTCAACGTTAAAGGTTAATATTTCTGTTATTTTTCTTTACACAAACTTGTTTTCGATCTTATTCTTGTTTCTAAAAGATCAAACAAAAGAACTTTTTAAAATGAAATCATTTTCTTCGTGGTTTTATGAACACAATCTGTTTTTCAGATTGTTCCTTAAGTTTAAAATACAAATCTTAAACTTGACATTTCATATGTTTTTCCAGAATCCCTTCCTTAAAAGGAAACTGGAAAACAAGAACATTCACTATGTTTTGTATTCTATTCAAAACCATAAAACCCTTATTTTGGAAATTTCATCCATTTTAAGAACTTCTCTTCATCTTCTTCATGTTTATTCTGTATGAACAGAAATGGCATCTACTGCAGCTACCACTACTCAATCTCCTACTACCTCTGAAGGTATTGAACTCATCAAGGCTCCTCATGTCAACTTCAAATCGAGCAAGTTAATTTTCAAGGAAACAATCCCTATGCCCTCTTCAACTTTCCTCCAAAGAAGCAGATCACACACCTAAACGATGCTGTGAATTTCCTCAAAACCTGTCCTCTATCGACAGCCCTGACCATCAATCCTTTTGCTCATAGGAACCTACTCGCTCAATTCTGGTATACTACCAGAAGAGCTCAGATAACCTCAACCAAAGACCCCAAAAAGAAAATCAATGTCATTCTCTTCGACACCGAACATGGTATCTCCAAGATTACTCCTGGCTCTATCAGGGCTGCCCTAAACCTCCCTGGTAGCTCAAAAGAAAAACGCTTTGTTCCTCTACCAATTTCCAAGAACCATGCTGACAGAGAAGCACTCATTGCATTCTTTGATGCAATGCAGTATGTATGGGAAACAGGGAGAGACAAACTCCCTGAGAAGAAGCTGACCTCCATCAAGAAATCCAAAATGCCCAACGAGATGAACTTCATCTTCGCTCATCTGATCAGCTGCTTGACAGCTAAGGTTGGTTCAACTGACCAAGTGTAACGTCCCAAAAATTACAAGGAATTTAAAATTTTTAAAGTAACCCTTCATTAATAAAAACGCATTTAATAGTTCAATCGTTTCATTTGCAAACCACTAAATAAAATTATTACGAACAATAGACAGCGGAATAAATAGTTTAAGAATGATAATTATAAAACGATATAATAATCAGCTCTTCACGCGCGCCAGTGTACTCGTCATGCCTTGGAGCCGCTCGTACCTGAAACAATAATTTATTGGGAAAGGGTAAGCACGAAGCTTAGTGAATTCAACCACCATAGATAACACAGTTATTCCACACTACCCCTATAACAGATAGTTGCACATAAACAAGCATACAAGTCTACGAACAAATCATAAACATGTATATCCACACCCACCCGCCTAAAAGGCACAAGTCGGTCCCACCGACCACATGATAACATCTCCGGCCCCGCCGAATCCCCGGTCCCACCGAGTCTCTACGCCACCCGCGTATAAAATCTCCGGCCCCGCCGGATCCTCGGTCCCACCGAGTCTCTACGCCACCCGCGTATAAAATCTCCGGCCCCGCCGGATCCTCGGTCCCACCGAGTCTCTACGCCACCCGCGTATAAAATCTCCGGCCCCGCCGGATCCTCGGTCCCACCGAGTCTCTACGCCACCCGCGTATAAAATCTCCGGCCCCGCCGAATCCTCGGTCCCACCGAGTTAACATGACAACATAGTATCAACTAGACACCCCACTATCTAGTTCCACAACACAATCACATAAAGCTACAACACACGTACTACAGCAATGATAAAACAACCAATATTAAATATAGTGAGAGAACTCACCTCGTAAGCGCGCCTAACTTAACAACACAATTCAAGCTTCACAATAACGGTCACTTCCCAGCACCTAAATGCATGTTAAAACGTGTCAATACGAGACCCGGACTCTACGACACGACACATGCTTAAACCGTCACTAAAACTATTCTTCGCTCTCGCCATACAGGTCTGTTCGGGACCTGTTTCGACCCCTTAAAACCCAGAAAATTCCCAATATTATTTCATGACCAGAAAGTACTCTGAGTTAGGGTTCCGAGGACATATTATACGCCTCCTAACGATTTTTCTACAATTTACTACGGATTTTACAAAAACAGTTTCCAGAACAGCGAAATTCAGCACCTTTCAGTATAAAACGACAATTTGACCCTTGCTACGTCCCGAACTGGGTTTTGCACAAAACACCGAAAAGTTTCTAGACTCAAAAAGGGAAATTTTGGCACCGAAATCACCCCAATCCGAGTTACGAGGAAAACGTTACAGCTTACGCAAAACAGTGACCGAACTGCAGTTTCTTTTACATAAAATGACGATTCACTGAATTTACGACCACTTTTCCACCTAGCTAGAGGCCGAACCAGTTTTCCGCTAAAACACGGAAAACATGCCCGACCCCGAACTTGAACCGTGGGCGCCAGTTTCGGCTCAAACGGAGTTACGAAGGAAAAGTTATGATCAAACGAAAACATAAGCAGAAAAACGACGATTTTACATTAAATGACTAACTGATGTAAAACGACCACTTTTTCACCAAGCTAGAGGCTGAACCAGATTTCTGCTAAAACACGGAAAATGTGCCCGAACCAGAACGTGAACCGTGGGCACCGGATTCGCCTCAATCCGAGCTACGACGGAAAAGTTATGGCCGTCGCAAAACAGTGGCAGACAACGTTTTCACATAAAATGATAACTAACGATTATAAACTCATTAAGACAATGCTTAACCCAAACAGCCCCGGGAAGCCTAAAACTTACTGGAACAGATTATACCAAGGTGTAACAACAGCCGTACACTACCCCCTTGCCGCCTCCGGCGGCGGTGATGGTCGGCGGCGATCTCGCACACACACACACACACACACACCACCCTCACACCACCGCTCTTCACTCTCGATCGCTCTAACGCGCACACACCCGAACGCGTAAAACCACGACCGCCCACGCACGGCCACCACAGCGGCGGCGTACGGCGGTGGTTACTCTCTCACTCTCGCCCTCCTTCCTCGACTCCGGCGGCGGCAGCGGTACCGGCAGTAGCAGCGGTCGTCGGAGTCCTTCCCTTCTCCGGCCGACGACAAGAACAAGAGGGAGGGGGGGGGGGTAGCGGCCGTAGGTCTCTTTCTTTTGTTCCTTGCTCACGACGCCCATCACACACAACCAAACAACAAAATGGGTTTTGGCTATTTTTTTTCCTTTGTTTGATCTTCACGGCAACATAACCCTCACACACAAATGGGTCTCTACAATTCTGCATGGGCCGAAACCCATGTGGGATATTTGGGCCTTTGGCACAATTAGCCCCTCCACTTACAACTCTCTCACCACTAACCAAAAAAATTCGACAATTTAACGATTTGACCCAACTCGACTAACCCCGTTAACGGAAACCACAATAATTCAAACTTAAAAGGAAAGAATTAATAAAGGAAATTACATACCGGGATACGGGCTTTACAACTCTCCCCCACTTGGATTAGACTTCGCCCTCGAAGTCTCTGCCTACGAATAGCTCCGGATAGTTCTCCCTCACCTCAACCTCAGGTTCCTAAGTCCACTTGAAACCCCTACTAAACTTCTCGAATACTATTCTAACTAACGTACTCTTTCTAAGACACTGGGATTATGATCGGCAGAACACCCCGACAATTGAAATCATTCCTAGCCAAGCGACTACGGTTGTCCCCCAACCTTAGATATTCCATACATCCCGAGTCAAATCTCAAGCTCTAACCACTCTAAAGCTGCTCACCAGTATACTCCACAGGATACTCGATTACGATCCCTCCTATCATTAATTGACGATTAACTTCTACGAATTCTAATAGACTCCAAAGATTTTCAATAACTTATATTAACAAAACATCGACCCCCTGCCGAACATCGGTCCAACCGATTACAATAACAAACATCGGCCACCCGCCGAACATCGGTCCAACCGACTACAATAACAAACATCGGCCACCCGCCGAACATCGGTCCAACCGATTACAATAAATCACATAAGCGTGGTATTATCCTAGACACTAACACAAATAGATATCCCCCACAATCAAGTCAACTAACACACACGTAGGTCATTCCCTTAACCGATACTACCCGACCTACATTACCAACACGCGTGGAATACCCAACCTCCCACCGTCGACGTATCATCCACACTTGCTCTACGAAGCCAAGTCACACCGTATCGAGGATACACCTTGACGTCTACCTCCCAGGTAACGCCTCAAGACCCAGCACCCCGGAACTACCTCCCAGGTAAGAGCCCACAACTATATCCTCCTAGTACCTACCGGAAAGTCTAGGTTAAAACACATGAATACCGGGGTCCCACCCCGAGATACCCAACCGACCCTTACCAACGACTGACTAACGTGTCTAAGGATCCAAAGCAAACAGCCTACCAACAACATGCCTATTCTGGATTGACTCACTCACCCAAACATGTAAACACTCAACGTGCAAAGAATGCCAAACGGTGCGACAAAAACAACTCATCAACTAAACTCCACATCGAGCCATTAAAACCGGGCAATTAGCCCATGACTAACTCCAAGTCAAAACCGAGCAAAATGCTCCACGCTTGCTAGACCCATAGGTCGGAAAATGCGTTTAAACAAAATTTAAGCAAACAATACTCTGAAATCAACCTTAGTCTCAGACTCAACACGGGTTAAACAAAAGAGTTTTCCAAAAGGACTCACACCCTAAAAATTCTCGAAATGACACATGTCACTTAAAAGCACATTTCCCCAAATGGTTTACAAAATCATTTACAAAATATTTGCAACATCAGGATTTTCATCTCAAAAGATCGTATGTAATAAAACTACTATTACCTGATCGATAGTTACGCAAAACTGGACACGCTCGTCCCATATAGGAAATTCATGTTGAAAATCGTTCCATTGCAGTTCAGTTTACTCACACAAAAGCAAGCGTAATAAATAATTTCTTTAAAATGAACCGCCTCGATTCCAGTATGGATTGACTCATGACGTGCACTTAAAGTAACCGCTTGACCTTAAACAGGGTGCGACAAAGGTGTGCACATAATTCAAAATAAGTTTCACGACATTTGATTCAAAAATTCTTCTTTTTAATCATAAAAAAAATGACGTGGCACAGGGTTCGCCACAAATTTTTCGCGCGTCAGCTAATCACACAAAACGATGACACGGTTTACAAATATATTTTTGTTAAAACACAACTGTCTCGTGTAAGTTTCAACTTGAAGACAGAAACCAGTCCGCTTCTATTAATTGGAAATATCGACTAAAACCTCATAAAATTTCAAACTGGGGGCAGGCATGCAAGCTTGTAACACTTCCTCAAGTTTCGTACTTGGGACATATAACGTCAAAACATTATAGTTTAAAAATGTATTTATCGAAATTGCTCAAAATACTCGTTTCCTCCAAAGCAAAAGTTTTTAGTTTCCCAAAAAGATGATCGGTAATTCTAAATTAACCGAATGTCAAAAATCTACGCATTTATATTTCCAAAATATAACACATTGTAATCGTATGCATGATGTTCACAACATTAAAACACTCCTTGGATCAAATGGTCTTTCATTTCGACAAAAAAGGAGCTAAAACATTTTCATGCACGACCCGTTCATCAAAATGTCGAGAACAAAGGTTACCCCAGTATGCATACCCCTAAGTCGATAAATCGCATTTTCATGGAAATGTCAATAAAACCTTTAGCTGACTAAAAAGCGCACTAAACAACTCCTTATGAAATGTTACCAAAATTTCCTCCATGCATCACTTATGTCACGCATGAATCAATCCACACACCGAACTATTTGCAATAAAACACTTAGTAACACAAACTCTCGAAAGAAAAGTTAAGCGACACAAGAATTCCAAACTCATTTTAAACAAATCACCAACAAAATTTGTAACTCTCGTTATAAAAAGGTTTCATGCACTTTCAAAACCATAATTCGACGTCTTGTGTGTGTGCTAAAATTTTCCCAAAATTCCAAAGCACAATCCATATAAGGATTGGAAACACAAAAATTAGTTAATGCAATCCTATTTTCAAAATAGACTTTGTGCATGACTCAGTCGGCATTCGATGTCTCGACTCATATCCCTCCAAAACTCCCCGATCCACAATCGTCATCCGGACATTTAAATCTCTTAAGGCAAGTTGGGAAATCACATCAAATCATCTTACGGGTTTTCCTCAAATCAAAGTCGGCTCAAAAGCCTATGATTCTAGCACAATTGCCAATTTTTGACCCGAAATGGTCTACTTAAAACAAACCACATCCTTATCGTCACCCCAAGTGATTGATACTAGACACGTCCTTCTATCCCAACGACTACTAGTTTAGAACCTTCATCACTACCCCAACGATCATCACCTCAAGCAAATCAAGTACACACTTGTACTAGCAGGTTTACTATAGTTGTTCCTCCTTGTGATGGCTATTCTGGGTAGACAATACAACGCGTTATTAGCACATAATAACTCATACTAACAACACTCACGCTCAACTCCTTGGATCCCTCGTGACTTCCCCGACTCGAGCATTGATCCTGTGCCTCCGGTAGTAGGAGCTCTACTACTACCATCCACACCTATCATCGCCCGTTCCGAGTTCCATCCCAAGGGTCCAAGTAGTTTCTCGCCGAAACTATACACATATGCCCGCACCGGCATATGTACACACTCTTCCTAGCTCCCTAGGAATTCCATCCAAACCACCACCCTTGCTACTGCCAAATCCCTAATAGCAAGCAGCAGACATGCAATACAGTGTAACAAGCACCAAACAATTTAGCATACATACTCCTATGTTCTAGAAAGCAATCTAGCACACGTACTCATACATAAACACCATTCCCAGCTCTCTAGGAACTTCCTCTTATCCCACTACCCTTGCTACTACTGAATCCCTACTAATTATAACGCGTGACCTCGCGAATACCCGATTATATGCAGTGCGAAACAAACAGACAGTCGAATACAAGACTCTATCCTAGAACGGTTGGACTCAAACAAGAGCTGCGCAATAGAACTAAATCGAATATTTTAAGGCTATAAGTCTCTTACTGCATACAACCTAGAGGGCATCCACTTAGTAACCTATCATAATTAGCATAAATTCCTAATAGCAAGTAGTTCAACATAGAGCATAGTGTCCACAACAGGCAATCTAGCATGCATACTCTATGATCTAGAAAGCAATAAAACACTAAGTACTGTACCTTTTCCCCTGGCTCCGGCTGACTGTACACACTGCGCCATCGATCACCGTTTCTCAAACGGGTTTTCCTTTCTTTTATTTTCCAAAAATTTTAAAGAAAATTTTATAGCCGCAAACTTGAGATCAAACACACCGAGGTGCATTTGCTTCACTCAAGCTGTGCTCTGATACCAAGTTGTAACGTCCCAAAAATTACAAGGAATTTAAAATTTTTAAAGTAACCCTTCATTAATAAAAACGCATTTAATAGTTCAATCGTTTCATTTGCAAACCACTAAATAAAATTATTACGAACAATAGACAGCGGAATAAATAGTTTAAGAATGATAATTATAAAACGATATAATAATCAGCTCTTCACGCGCGCCAGTGTGTACTCGTCATGCCTTGGAGCCGCTCGTACCTGAAACAATAATTTATTGGGAAAGGGTAAGCACGAAGCTTAGTGAATTCAACCAGCATAGATAACACAGTTATTCCACACTACCCCTATAACAGATAGTTGCACATAAACAAGCATACAAGTCTACGAACAAATCATAAACATGTATATCCACACCCACCCGCCTAAAAGGCACAAGTCGGTCCCACCGACCACATGATAACATCTCCGGCCCCGCCGAATCCCCGGTCCCACCGAGTCTCTACGCCACCCGCGTATAAAATCTCCGGCCCCGCCGGATCCTCGGTCCCACCGAGTCTCTACGCCACCCGCGTATAAAATCTCCGGCCCCGCCGGATCCTCGGTCCCACCGAGTCTCTACGCCACCCGCGTATAAAATCTCCGGCCCCGCCGAATCCTCGGTCCCACCGAGTCTCTACGCCACCCGCGTATAAAATCTCCGGCCCCGCCGGATCCTCGGTCCCACCGAGTCTCTACGCCACCCGCGTATAAAATCTCCGGCCCCGCCGAATCCTCGGTCCCACCGAGTTAACATGACAACATAGTATCAACTAGACACCCCACTATCTAGTTCCACAACACAATCACATAAAGCTACCACACACGTACTACAGCAATGATAAAACAACCAATATTAAATATAGTGAGAGAACTCACCTCGTAAGCGCGCCTAGCTTAACAACACAATTCAAGCTTCACAATAACGGTCACTTCCCAGCACCTAAACGCATGTTAAAACGTGTCAATACGAGACCCGGACTCTACGACACGACACATGCTTAAACCGTCACTAAAACTATTCTCCGCTCTCGCCAAACAGGTCTGTTCGGGACCTGTTTCGACCCCTTAAAACCCAGAAAATTCCCAATATTATTTCATGACCAGAAAGTACTCTGAGTTAGGGTTCCGAGGACATATTATACGCCTCCTAACGATTTTTCTACAATTTACTACGGATTTTACAAAAACAGTTTCCAGAACAGCGAAATTCAGCACCTTTCAGTATAAAACGACAATTTGACCCATGCTACGTCCCGAACTGGGTTTTGCACAAAACACAGAAAAGTTTCTAGACTCAAAAAGGGAACTTTTGGCACCGAAATCACCCCAATCCGAGTTACGAGGAAAAGGTTACAGCTTACGCAAAACAGTGACCGAACTGCAGTTTCTTTTACATAAAATGACGATTCACTGAACTTACGACCACTTTTCCACCTAGCTAGAGGCCGAACCAGTTTTCCGCTAAAACTCGGAAAACATGCCCGACCCCGAACTTGAACCGTGGGCGCCAGTTTCGGCTCAAACGAAGTTACGACGGAAAAATTATGATCAAAGGAAAACATAAGCAGAAAAACGACGATTTTACATTAAATGACTAACTGATGTAAAACGACCACTTTTTCACCAAGCTAGAGGCTGAACCAGATTTCCGCTAAAACACGGAAAATGTGCCCGACCCAGAACGTGAACCGTGGGCACCGGATTCGCCTCAATCCGAGCTACGACGGAAAAGTTATGGCCGTCGCAAAACAGTGGCAGACAACGTTTTCACATAAAATGATAACTAACGATTATAAACACATTAAGACAATGCTTAACCCAAACAGCCCCGGGAAGCCTTAAACTTACTGGAACAGATTATACCAAGGTGTAACAACAGCCGTGCACCACCCCCTTTCCGCCTCCGGCGGCGGTGATGGTCGGCGGCGATCTCGCACACACACACCACCCTCACACCACCGCTCTTCACTCTCGATCGCTCTAACGCGCACACACCCGAACGCGTAAAACCACGACCGCCCACGCACGGCCACCACAGCGGCGGCGTACGGAGGTGGTTGCTTCGCCGGAAACAAAAAGAAAAGGAAAAGGAGACGAGGACTTACCTTGCGACAAAACGACGACGTTTCTATATTCCTCTCTCACTCTCGCCCTCCTTCCTCGACTCCGGCGGCGGCAGCGGTACCGACAGTAGCAGCGGTCGTCGGAGTCCTTCCCTTCTCCGGCCGACGACAAAAACAAGAGGGAGGGGGGGTAGCGGCCGTAGGTCTCTTTCTTTTGTTCCTTGCTCACGACGCCCATCACACACAACCAAACAACAAAATGGGTTTTGGCTATTTTTTTTTCTTTGTTTGATCTTCACGGCAACATAACCCTCACACACAAATGGGTCTCTACAATTCTGCATGGGCCGAAACCCATGTGGGATATTTGGGCCTTTGGCACAATTAGCCCCTCCACTTACATCTCTCTCACCACTAACCAAAAAAATTCGACAATTTAACGATTTGACCCAACTCGACTAACCCCGTTAACGGAAACCACAATAATTCAAACTTAAAAGGAAAGAATTAATAAAGGAAATTACATACCGGGATACGGGCTTTACACCAAGCCTCCAAACCCCAGCAGGCTATGGGGTATGCACTGCTGACGAACCTTCACATCGATTGGGCCAAAATCATCTGCGATGACATGATGCTCAGAGTCGACGAAACAAAAAGGACAAATACTGTTCCATATCCCCGGTTTGTCAGCGCTCTCTTCCTACAAGGGCTCGGGGACAAATACCCGAAGGTGGGCGACCTGAAACTCTCACAGGTTGGCACTAAGGTTCTCGACTACACTCCCATGCCAAACGAGGTACGTCTCTCTACTCTTCTCTCTCTTCTTAGACCTACCTCTTCTACTTCTGCAGCTACCACCTCGGCAGCGGTCATCCAAACCGCTGATACCCCAGCTGCAACATCCACTCCTAGAAAAAGGAAACCTTCTGGCACCCCACTTGGCGCTCCTAATCCCAAGAAGTCCTCCAAGGAGCAACCCTCTAAGTCTACCCAGGCTGAAGAATCCACGGCTCTATCTCTACAAGAGCCGCTGGAAAGTTCCGTGGTACGCTCTGCCACAGCTGCTGAATCCACCCCTTCAATACCCACTTCAGCATCTCTAAACGTTGAGGTTGTCTTGGAACAGAACCTCCCTCCCTCAGTACCTCCAAGTACTGTGGAAGTATTCCTCAGCGATTCCAACGCTGAACCTGCTTCCCAATCCCTCTTCTCAACCTTCATTCCTCCCACTATTTCTTTGGTCACTCCACCTCTTTTCCCCCACTCTCTACAACAAACATCATCCTGAGTGATACATCTGCTGAAGCTCTACAATGGATGATGGATCAGAACACAGGACCTGCGGGCACCTCTATGCGTCAAGGCTCTCTTGAAGCCGACATGGAAACATATTCAGGTTTTCGAAACTTCGATGACTTCGTCAACCATCCCGCAGGTATACACAACACCTTAAACACTCCTATCTCAAAATCCTCAACTTCTGAGCTTTCCTTTGTTCATAAGTTTTTATCTTCTACAAGTCCTAATTTCGGCGACATCAACAACTCGCTTAAGGATCTGACTACAAAGGTGGAATCTCTCACCACCATACTCTCTACAAACTCTTCAGTGGTTACAAACGCTGGAGAGGCTCTCAAGACACTCACCACTGAGGTGAAAGACAAAGCGTCCAGTGTTGATCTGGATAAGGTGGAAGGAAGTCTTTCCAATGTTGCTCAGGCTCTCGCTAACAATTCCACCTCCATCAACACCCTGAACACTACCAACAACATCGTCTCCACTAACTTCACCACCCTGTCCAATGAAGTCACATCATTGAAGACATTGGTTGGAAATCTTCAGGGAGAGGTGTCTTCCTTGAAGACGGATGTGAGCACTGCAACAAATCTCCTACAACAGATTCTTGATCGCCTGAACGCTCCAACTTGTAATCCCTATGTGGAAGAGGGGGAGAAGAATCAAGAAGATCTTCCCCATAATGTTGATGGGGAGACAACTACTGATGCTCCCGATAAACCTCAGGGAGATGAAAACCCTGAGGGAACCGAGAAACCTCCCTCTGAATCTGAGGGGGAGCAACTCAATGAGGACAATGATGTTGAAGTCCTAGAACCGTCTGTTGATGACGAGGAAGAAGCTGAAGAAGAAGAAGAAGACGAAGATGACCTCGATCTTGCTGACGACGAACCATCAACATCACCTAAAAATGATGATGATGATGACTATGATGATGATGATGACGATGATGATGATGTCGACTTCTCCTTCCAACCCATAAGGACCCCTGCTCTCAAAGGGATAGTCTTCAAAGACACTTTAGGGGAGGGGACCATGAAAAAGCATGCAGCGACTGAAGCAGACAAAGGAAAAAATAAAGGCCTCGCTGCAGAAGGCAATCTGACTATCCTTCAAAGAAAGCCAGTTTGTCAGGTACAATATATTTTCTTCCCTTACACTGCATCCCTCCTCTATCCCTTCTCAACCTCAGTTCTCCTCTCCATCAAACCTCTATACACTTAAACCTCATTCTTTATCTATCTCTTCTCCCAAATGATCTTACTTAAACGATCGTTATGTTTCAGCTAGTCCTCTCCCCTGCTTGAGGATCCAGCTGAAGTTCCTCTAGCTACATCAACAATAAATCCAGCCCCGAGTGCTGACGAAATAATCCCAGTCTTAGACTTCGCTGAGACTGATGAACCTGAAGAAGAACTGCTCTCTGACAACAAAAGACCTTCCTTGGCTCCTCAAACGCTAAGTGAAGAAGAACTGAAAAGGAGAGAAACAATGATCAAACAGCTTGAAGATCAGCAAATCGTTCCTGGCCCTCGTTTCAAAATAACAAGAAAGGAAGTCGTTGAACACTTCAAAGCTGAAAAATAACTCGCCGATCGAAGAAGAGCTGAAGAAAGAGATAAAGCTTATGCTATTGAGCTCGTTCAACAATCGGTGAAAGACCCTGCACTGAAGAAGACTCCCATCGATGTTCAACGTCAACTATGGAAGGACGCCCAAAAGATCATCGAGAAGAAGACCAAGGTATCTGACTCTACCTTAGAATGGTGCAATGAAAGACTACATTATCGATATCGGCCCTCCAGAATCAACAAGGTGAACATCAGGGGAAGGTACTCTATAAAAGTTCCAATTGTTGATGTCGACATATACAGAGAAAATGGTACTAAGGAAACCATCTACGCTTCAACGATCAGCAAGTACGGTTTCTTCGAGTGCTTGGAGATGCGAATAGCCATTCAGCGATCACGCTCAAGCTTTAAAGACCATGTCAAGAAAGTTTTAAATAAACAGATCGACTTGGTAACATCTGCTGTGGATATTCCTCCTCCTCCTCTTGCTCCAGTTCAACGAAGAAGGCCTGCTGCAAAGAAAAAGGTAACACCTTCAGACTCAGGTCCTCCTATCCGAAATGAAACCGGAATTGGCATTTCACGCGCTGAAGTTCTTGGTCCTGAACCTGATCTCTCAGCTCTCGACATCTCCCTGCCCTCTAGTGAACGCTTCATCCCTGGAAAAGTCCTAAGCAATCCTTATGGTATCTTCTTCAGAGATTACGATGGACGAGAATGCTTCCAACGCGTCTCTGAGCTATGCATTGCCGCTATCGAACAACTCAGAGATCTCGTCTATTGATGCGGTTTCAGAGATGATCTTCTGGGATACTTCTTCAACCCCCAGATCTTTACAGAAGCAAAGTGAAGACGGGATCTTGGATAAGAAGTCCCTGACTGGATGATCCCTACCACAAAATCCCTTGATGAACTTCTCATTAAGGATGAACCTGTATAGCTGATAGGATTCCTTGCAATTCTTCTATCTTTATCAGCTTATATCATTTGTACTTGTAAATTTTATTTGTTGTACTTGTAATTTTTCTACTTCCCTCTGTAACTTATACGAAGTTTAAAGAAAGATTTCAGCGAATGTACTTTACTCCACCAGTACTTAAAAGATCCCCGAAAACAGTAAATGGGACAAATATTTTATGAGTTCTATTTATTCTTATGTTTTCTTACTTAGCAATTTTCTTTTGTTGTTATGTCATAATCAAATAGGGGGAGATTGTTGATCCAAACCCTCAGTAATTTGATAATGACTCTCTGAGAAACACTTAGTGAAAATTGTAAGTAGACAATATGTATTAGAGTTTCACTATCGCTGATAAGTACTATGTATCTACAGTACCGCTGATAGGAAACTTATGTTCTTTAAATTACACATTCATCGATACTGTTCATCAGCAAGCCCTGAGCCTGTTCAGTCTTACTGATGATCGCTGATAGTTTTAGTTGTTTACTTATGATCCCTGAAGACAAGTTTCACGTCAACTATGTTCTACGCTGAAGTCGAAGATCAAGCCAAAGAACTAGCGACAAGTCTACTAATGAACTGATGCGGATATCAGCGAAGCCAAGATTTGTCCACTCAACGTGAAGTTTCAAGTAGAAGACTTCAGCGAACGCTGAACTTTATCAGTCGCTGATAAAGATCTATTCAGCGAATGCTGATCATGAAGTCTTCCTCTACAAGTTACTTTTGTCTTACCCCCTTGAATGGACATCCCTTTTGTCCAGAATCGTACAACCAACTCTGATTCTACATTGTTCATCATGCGGCTACTAGGTTGTCTACCAAGGTCAAAACATGCAACCAACCAACTGTTGCCACGTGTAAAGTTGTACTGTTGTGCATTAAATGCATGCAATATATAAAGGAAACTCTACTTCAGAAATGAAGAGCTCGGCCATTTCCTTATCTTACTATTCTGTGTGTTAGAATTTTGTCCTTAGTATTCTTATCTTTTCTCTATCTTATTTCTAGTGCAAGAAATCTTAGTGATTCTCTTAACTTGTTTAGATTAGGTTTATTTCTTAATCTTGTTCCGCAACAAGTTGTAAATTGTTTGATACATATCAATAAACAATTTAGAAAAGTAAAAATCGTGTGTTTGTATTCACCCCCCCCCCTTCTACCAACTTGTATAACCCTTTCGGGACCAACACATCGGTCCACTCCACGTTTACATTCAACCAGCGAATGCCATTGGCTCTAAGCTTCTTTCTCATTGCCACATGGAACAATTTGGAGTTTTCATCCCCTTCCTCCACCCACTTTAATTTTGCCTTTTGTCTCGCCATATCCAATTCCTTTTCTCCACCTCTAACTACTTCTTTCGAGCTTCTACCCATCTTCCCCTATCCTCTTCGTTTAGACTTCTATGATCCGCAATCGCTTCTAACGTTTTGGCCACAATTTTATTCCTTTCCAAATCCCCATCCAACGAATTATATTTGTCATTGCACCAAATTTTTAGATCCTCCTTTACATTTTTTACTTTGTCAATCCAAATTCGGTCCGGGATTCTTGATGTCACTTCCTTTAATCTTTTTTGAGCCGCCTTTACATTCTTTATGCAAGTGGCGAGAAGGCGAAAGAAAAAAGAGGAATAGAAGTTGATCGCGTGAAATCGATGAAAGGGGAAGGAGGGGGTTTTGGAAGAGGGAAGATGAGCTTCCATATGATAAAAAAATGGCGAGGGTTAGCGCGCAAAAGAATGGGACGAAGAAACCGGGTAAAGCAACGGAAAATACGAAGGCGGAGAGGTCTAAAATGAAGATGCGGCTAGGGAGCGAGGGTAGTTTCCAAACTACGCAATCCTCGGAATTTTCACGAAATTTGGAAGAGTTTGGAGCAAAGTTGGGACTGTCGTGGGAAGTAACCAACAAAAGAGGCGAGCAACCAAAATGGGGAAGTAAGCAATGAGAGGTAAGGGTCACAAGATCGGTAAATTCCATTGTCGATGAAGATTATTTCTATAAATATTAGGGGATTGGGGGGAATTGAAAAAAGGGGCTAGATTCGCGAGTTGTGCTCAAAGGAGAAGGTAAGCATGCTAGGTATTCAAGAGACAAAACAAGGAGTATGGAACGAGTCGCAAGTATCAAACATAGGGTTTTGACGATTGTGATTTTATACAATCGCAAGCAGTGGGTAACTCCTGGGGAGTAATGTTGGTTTGGGGCAAAACGACCTTTAGTTGTGATTTCTTTATCGTAGAAAGGAATCTTGTAGCGGCGGTGGGCAAATGGGATGAGGTAGAAGGTCTTGTGGGATTCGTTAATGTGTAAGGTCCGAGAGAATAAAAAGAGAGAAAAAAAGTATGGGGTATGACCGAGCTTTTATGTAAAAAAGAGGAGGTTAGATGGTGTATTTTCGGGGATTTTAATGAGGTTAGAAGTGAACATGAAAGACTCAACTCGGTAAACAATGCGAGAGGGGTAGAGGACTTCAACGAATTCATCCGAAATAGCTCATTGATGTATGTGTCAATGGGGAGACAAAAATTCACTAGAGTGAGCGACGATGGGAGGAAGTATAGTAAGTTGGACCAGTTCCTTGTCTCAAGAGATTTTGGGTTGATTTGACGGAATTTGGGAGTCAAAGCTTTAGAAAGGAGATGGCCGGACCATTATCCAATACTGTTGAGTGACACAAACCGAAACTTCGGGCCGAAGCCGTTTAAGCTATTCGACACATGGTTAGAAGGTACATTGAAGACTTCCATTATTATTGTTTCTAGACTTCCATTATTATTGTTTAGGAAATGGGTAAAATATGACTATTATAAAAATTGAAGAATTTTATTTGTATTATTGTTTGTACATAATGTTCTAATACTTGTATTTTTGAAAAATTAAGAGTTTTAAAGAGGTATAATATAGATGTTTCCAGTTTCATCATATAGTATGTAAACTACCTGATGTCTTTTTCTTCTAAAAACAACTTATTAAAAATTAGGTATGAACGTATAGTTATTAAGAAATAACCTCTTAAAACTTCAAGATTACAACTTATTCCATGTTTGAACTCTTTAAAACCAACTGACAAACACGTTAAAATATAAGATAATAGTTAGTCGTACTAAGGGGCCGTTTACAAAACGCTTACCCGGGTAAGTGCTTATCAAGTCACATTAGCTTATCGGATAAATATGGCAAGGACTAAGGGGCCGTTTACCTAATCACTTAGCCGGGTAGGTGTTTACCGGTAAAATTCAACACTATCATTTACTTTCCGGGTAAGATTTTAGTCCACCAAAATGGTATTGTATGCTACAATTTAGCCGGTAAACGCTAGCCGTGGTAAGAGTCGTCGCACTCACTTACCGGGTAAACTCTCGGTCCTTGCTTTCGCCTCTCGGTCCTTCCTTCCGCTCTTACCGCTTGGCCCTTGTCATATTCATCCGGTAAGCTAATATGACTTGGTAAGCACTTACCCGGGTAAGCGTTTTGTAAACGGCCCCTAAGACGACATACATCACTAGATAGGTACAAAACTGATCTTATGTTTAATAAAAAAAGCAAATTACATCAATTTATAAACTGAAAAACCTATTTGTTTGTCTCAGCCATTCTATTTGATAATAATAAAAATACATCTGATCGAACACTTAGAAGAATTCTTAAGACAGTGTGTATCCTTTGGAACCATTCAGATTGTCGCATCCGAACAAGCAGTGGCGTAGCCAGTAGAGGTGTTGGCTGGTGTTGAACCCCCCTAACTGGCGAAGCTTTATTAGATATATATTAGGAAGATGAAGCAAAACTACTCTGTTGGCATGGTCGTTAAAGTCACCTTTTTAAAGTTATGGCCATTATATTTTTATCCTTAAAAACATTAATTTTTACTATATTCATATTTTGTTGTTTTATAAACATTATTATATCCATGTTTTTGGTAACAATAACATTCTTATTATATTTACATGTGCAAATGTTTTTAAAAAACTTATTACATCAAAAATAAAAATAACTAATTCAAGATTAATATCATTATACAAAATTTAAAAATATATAATTTATTTTTTCTATAATGTTAATTTTCTATGGTAGATTTTTATGATGTCATTTTCCGTTAAAGAGTTATGAAATTTACTCATGTATATGATACAATATTAATATTTATATTGAAGTTATTCATGTTATGGTTATAAATTTGTTAGTATAATATTGGCTTGATGATAAAAATATATTTTGAGCTTCGATTAAAATTTTAAAATAAAGAGTTTATCTCACTTCTAACATTTCGCAAACAAAAGTCACAATATTCATAATTTTTTTTGTCTTCTTATATACACAGTGATCGCCCGAAAAGATCCTCTCAAAATCGCATGAGACTTGTGACAACAAAAATTAAATCACATATATCACTAGGGGTGAGCATCGGAACTGGGTACCCGCCTTTGAAACCGGAACCGCTCCGGAACTGCCGGTTTCGGAACTGGAACCGATGTGATTGGTTCTGGTTCCTAAAATACCGAACCGCCGATGTAGACTGGTTCCGGTTCTAGTTCTCATTTTTTGGAACCGTTACCCGTTGGGTACCCATCGGGACCGCTATTTTTAATAAAAAATATTTATAAATTTATAATATGTAAATATTTAATAACTAAAATTGAATTAATAGATTTTCCAATTCAAAGACTTTTTGCACACAACGAAAATCTTAAGTAAAAAGTTCTAATATATTTATTAGTGATTTGCAATAGACTTAAAATTACACTTTTATTATATAAAATGTCAAAATTTAAAAAATACAAATTAAAACCGGGTACCCAGAACCGGCGGTTCCGGGACCGGTTCCAAAATATAGAGAACCGATGTAAACGGTTATGGTTCCGGTTCCTTCAATCTAGGAATCGCCGGTTCCGGTTCCATGAAATTTGGCCGGGTACCCGGTTTTGCTCACCCCTAATATCACATTAACATTTTTCTTGAATACCTTAAATCGACAAGTTAATTTGATTTCGT
This sequence comes from Saussurea involucrata, assembly GCA_033807775.1. Lineage (NCBI taxonomy): Eukaryota > Viridiplantae > Streptophyta > Magnoliopsida > Asterales > Asteraceae > Saussurea > Saussurea involucrata. The sequence goes on along the minus strand of CM066320.1, from coordinate 43,791,255 downwards.
TTATCATCTTCTAACCCCCCCTAACATAGAATTCTGGCTACGCCCCTGCGAACAAGTAACAGTTGAATACACAGCTCAAATTTGGCTCCGAATCGTCCAAACTTACATTCAAATTTGAAATCTAAGTTAGTATCATCCGAACCTGACTTCAAAATTGATATCCTGATTGGGTATCCGGAATTGCCATCCAAACTTAAGATATGGATTTAAGTGGTATCTAAATTAATCATCTGGATGTGGTATCCATATTTTATATCCGGATCCAACATTCGTATAAAACAAGATAATCCCCATTTTGTTATTGCATACACATAGAATACTTCATAAGTTGTCTTGTTGGAATATGAAATATAGCTTATGTTTCAAATAAAAAATAGATTGGGTTTTTTTCTTTGTAAAAGTCTTATTATTATCATCTGTATTGATCCAAGAACAAAAAGCCTTTAACAAAATCGAAGACTAGTTAAAGATAAGCCAAGATTGTCACCAAAAGGAATTGGTTTGTCATTGTGCCTACCGCTTGGAGAAAGTTCGTTCCTTCCAAAGTCTGTATCTTCATCTAGCGGCTAAATCTTGAGAGAATTTTGGTGCACCTTCGACTCGATCAGATGGGGATTAACCTCTACTCGGTTCTTTACCCCCTGTGTGATAGCGTCGTCGAATCGATGGACCGTTGCTTTGCGGTTTTCTATCTAATATTGATGTTGTGGGCCAGAATTTTGAAGTGGTGGGACCTAGACCCTCGGGTGATTACTTCGGTTTCAGACATTTTCACTTTGGCCGAGTTTTTCTCTGCTTCGTCCCCGACGAGTAAGCTATGGACAAACGTTGTTTGGATCACCCTTTACTCGATATGGATCCAGCAAAATAAGCTCTTGTTAGATAGTTCTCGTGGCAGTGAAGACTTGTCGATCGACATCCAACTTGCCTCTTTTCGTTGGTTGTCCCATCGTGCCAAAGCTTTCTCTGTGAAACACCCTAAAAACCGGGTCAATTTAAACCTTAAAATTACTACAAGTTATGATCATAATCTTCAAACTTATATAACTTGAGGATCAAAATGTAAGGTTTCTATATACATACGACATTACTTAAATAACTTATTAATCTAATCATATCATAACAATCAGATTAATCAAATTATCTAAATAATCGTCCCAAAAGCTTCAAAGAATAACTAGATCCTTTGTTATCTCTAAGTCTGAATCTTTCCAAAAGTTCTCTTCTCTCATTCCCGCTTACTTCCCGGAGCTTGTACCTGGTAAGAAGATTCAACTTGAAACATTAGGCTTTCGCCTAGTGAGAATACTCAATTCAAAATAAAATTTAATAATTAAAATATGAACAGATAACTCAAACCTGTTCTCACCCATCTTACCGTACGATAACTCCTTTCCAAATCGGGGAATCTACCCCACTCCCATACTTACGACTAACTCATCTAATCATAACAACAATTTTAAGAGTTTACTATGAATCATCCCAGATTCACAGTTGATATTCACACACAAGAAATTACAAGTCAAAACCTGCCTATTTCTTAATCAGGAAGTAGAGATTACAAATTACTTTATGCCTATCTCTAATCTTCCTCTCATCACTGGGAAATCTCCGATCTTCCCTAAAACAATGGAAATCTCCGATCTTCCAAATCGAAATGGGAATTACAAATCAAAATCTGCCTATTCCACATTCCACCTTAGAATCAATGGTCCCAATGGGATTATTATATCGCGATACTCAACCGGGACCCTCGATGATTCAAGGTACACCCAATTACTAAAACTACATCCCTTTTTGGTCAATGGCAAGTAATCGGTTCCCATTATACCGTACCCAGGTGCCCCCGATGACCGGATGCCTATTTTTAGTAAAAGCACATAATATATAAATATAATAATCGATACTATTATATGCGTCCGGCATACAATATATCATTTCTCTGAACATTTTCTATATATACAAAAATAGAGAATATTATTAGCTCCTCATCTCAATCTCTTAACTATCCCCTCTCTGTAATCTAGTACGGGGACCAACATCTCAAATGTTATCTACATTTTCGGACTCATAGATAGGCCTTCATAATTTATCTTAATTTGGCTTCACAATCGTATTTAGAGTTCATAATCATATAACATATTGCATATAACAGATAATCATATTCATTATAAAGAATATTAATAACCTTGGTTCATCAACTTCTTAACTATCCCCTCATAGCAATTTAGCACGGGGATCAACATAGCATAACTTTTAATCGTCCTCTTGGACTTATCTCTGACTTAATCAAGTCTTTATAAACATATTCAAGCATACATATAAAACATTTATTTCAATATTAATTACTGAATTTTAAAGAGAGTTGAATAAACTCACCTAATATGAAATCACACTTCCTTTAATTCTTTTTAAACTCGTAGGGACTCCTTTCTTCACTACCACAGTTTACTGTAATATCCAATTTACATATATACTGATATTAATTTATAAAACAGAACCCTTCACAGCTAAGAATCCTTAATCTCTTAAAATTACATCTCAAGTCGCAATGAACTGAAGTCGCAACCACCTATTGCGATTCCAATTCCAAATCGCAATCAACTGTTGCGACTACAGTGCCAAGTCGCAACCCACCATTGCGATTTCACTCCAAATCGCAACCAACTGTTGCGACTCCAAAGCCAAGTCGCAACCCACCATTGCGATTTCACTCCAAATCGCAACCAACTGTTGCGACTCCAAAGCCAAGTCGCAACGGTCTATTGCGACAATCATGAATGTCGCAACTCAAGGTTGCGACTTCGATGATGTTCATACAAGTCTCAGTCCACTCTGTTCATCTTTAAACCCAGATTTTTGTACTTTTAAGCTATGTTTGATTATACAACTTTGCAGATATGCTTAATAACTTCATCTTAACATACCCAAAAACTCAGATTCTCATAATCATCAAAATTTACCAAAACCCATCTAAAAACTTCATAGAAAACTTTTAACTAATAAGATGAAGAATTCAATGAGACAATTACCTTTTGATTCTTCAAACCAACACCAGATTATAGAATTCCAAGCAAATCCTTTCTTCTTTCTCTTTTCTCGATTTCTCCATCTTTCTCTCGGCTTCTCTTTCTCCAAACCGAAAGAAAACACAACTCACACACACTCACTTAGTCTATCATGACTAATTAGATGACACCTCACCCTTAATTACATGAGTCATAAGGCATATTACCAAATGAACCCCCAACTTTAAGAGAATGACACTACAAACCCTCAAACTTTAAAGAAATAACATAACACACCTTATGCATAAATAAAACTCATAATAATAGCCCTTTAGTTAATATTCTCAAAAGAAATCTTTAAACTTTCAACATTTGTATTTTAACCCTAATTGAATTATAATACTCTATATAATTCAAGGTTACTCCAAATACAAATACATTCTAAATCTTATTAAAATAATAATAACAAAATTTAGGATGTTACAATACTCCCCAACTTGAAAATGATTTCGCCCTCGAAATCAAAGTCAGGTAAACAAATGAGGATACCTATCCCTCATACTCTCTTCCGACTCTAAAGTTACATTAGTACCTCTATGGTGTTCCCACTGAACTTTCAACATAGCTACTTCTTTACCACTACGTAGCTTCCTAACTGATCTTTCCAAGATTGCCTCTGGTTCTTCCACACCGCGACTCTTTTCATCTATTCTCGCATCAGTGAGTGAAATCACATCTTTCCTCTTCGGCCAAATATTTCCGAAGTCATCATACTTGGAAGGTATTATGAACCCCTTCCAACTCTGGTAGAAGATCCAACTTGTAAACCAATCTTCTTAGAGTAATTGTTATCATCAAATCCATGTTTGACTACTTCTTAGTCTAGCATACCATTATCATTTCTTTCTTGTTTACACGGAATATCCACTACACAGCTAAGATCTCTATCCAAATCCTCGTAACACTGAGAACTGCATTCGATGTATTTCTTTTACATCTACTGAATACTCCAATACTATAGCTTAACGGTTACAGTATTCTCTTCACCTAAAACCTATGGGATTGAGAAGAACAAGAGTCTTCCTTTTACCCCATCATCATCACAACTCACTCTCTAGGTCACAAAATAACATTAACATGTACCTACCTGAAATTTCTACGTATACCATAAATTAAGCATACTCGTTACTATTAAATACTACAATAACTACGGCAGTCCATTATTACATCCTTGACTTACACGTTTCTTCGGTATAGAATGCTATCACTTCCTCACCTCACTATCTCATCGCACAACCACAATACAGCCACGCACCAAAGTATTGAATCTCAAAAGTGATAACTCTATTGAACCTGCAATATGATTACATTCTTTAGTCCAAATCTTTCTATCATAGGAAACAACTCACACAATCAAAATCACTTTGGGTAAACACCCAATACCATTCCGACATTCTGTTTCGATATTAGCCATATCATTACCCCATCTTACAAACTACATGCCCCAACAACTTTAATGACAAAGCGGTACTCTTCATCCGAAATCCTCGAAAATACTTCCATCAGATGCTTCCTAGTTCTAACTTTATAAAACATACTAGTTGACACATTTATCTTGGCAGTTGATACCAATACTCACTCGTACATTCTCCACACATAACCTTTCATCACAGACCAGGTTTCTCACAATCATTCATACACATATTACTCGAGTTTATTTCACTAAATATCTCCTCCCCAACTTTAGTTGAACTACCACTCTCGATTTGCTAAATAACTTGAACTTATTCGTTCATAATAGCTCCTTGTGATTCCAAACCAATACCAAAACATGGTACAATTCTTCACAACTCAACATTTTCCATACCTCACTTCATTTGCGCCTAATACTTTCTCCTTTGTAAACCATCCACATCGCAAGTAAAATACTTCCATAACACAACAATCTTTCATAATCTTAACACTCTTACAAAGTGGTCCTTCAGCTTTTTTTTTCTGATTTAAGACTTAACTATAATTAAATCCAAAAGAATACCCAAAACATTCACATCATGCAAACTTCTATTTTAATACAATCCATGTAATCCCAACCCAAGCCTACAACAAGCTTATTAAATCGGGTCAATGCTCTCAAGACTCAACTGAGTTCAAAACCGAGCCATCTACTCCAAGGATCAATGATCATTATGCAACATACGTTACGAGGCATGATAAATCTATGACTCCTTCATTGCTACTTTCCCAACGAAGTCAAATTATATAGGTATATGCAACTCTTATATACTTCACAATGTAAATACTCCGCCAAGGTTCGTTAGTTCCAAAGGTATATAAAAAAACGCGAGAATTATCAGACAGTCTTTACACTTAAGACCGACACTTATTTAAATAGAATGCAGTTAAGCATATAACTCAACCAAGACTCCATCTCGAGTCATTAAAACTGACAAACATTCAAAAGACTCATTTGAATATCAATCAAGCCTTTAAGGCCAAAATAAACGTTTGGTTAAACATGTGTCACGCACACGATTACATAAACCAAAATACATTGCTACCCAATTCTTTACCCTTTTTAATCCCTTAATTGGCCATCGGCCCCAAAACAAAGTTTTACCACTCTTAAAAACTTTACATGGTCGGATTTACCAAAATCCCCCAACTCACATGTTCACATTTTTAAAACGCAATAGCTCATAAATATTGTACATCCACAAAATATTAAAAGTGTGATTTTGACTACATATCTTTCGCTGGTGCAACAATAATTCGAAACTTCTTTCATTAGTGATTTAATCGTCAATCACTCAAAATCCTTAACCACGTCGTACACAATAATATTTGCTTTGTGCATACTCTTTGCATAACAGCATACCGGTACCACTCACAATCTTTGTTCCTGTCCGCATGGGCATATGCGGGATGTACCCAGACCGCACCCAATGACGGACGAAAGGTCTCGTACACCTTACACAACTATCGACTTCAAAGTCAATACTTGACATGTCGACATTTCTTAACCTTAAAGTCCTTAACGGAACCTAATTCTTCCTCCGGACACAACCGTCCCTCGACAACTGTATTCCTAGTCAGCGAACAAGGGTACAGACTCTCATGCAACCGACACTAAGTCCACTTTCGACTCTCACACTGTTCATTTCTCATTTTAACCTGATCACCAAACTACAGGTTTATCCAACACTTCTCCATTCTTGGAGTTCTTTCTTAGCTTAAAGCGTAATACTCTACGACCTAGCGAGTTCATAGCCTTCATGCATGACAACTTAATACATAAATCAATTCACATATTTTTCTCATTTTAAATAACAACATTTGGAATAACTTGGGCACACAAGACCCCAACATTCACATGACTCCAATGTACTGTACAACGATCTCGAGAATTGTTTGCATACTAAATTTCCGTAAACTCAATCTTTCTCAACCAAAACAAAGTTGTTACGACGGTAATATATTAAATAAAAAAAATCTTTTCATACAACAATAGTTCGAAAAATGTTTTACCGACACGAATTAAGCTAGTCAGTTCTTCCACTTATTTATATGATGTTATTAGATCAATACTCCTGTTGGTTATTAAACGTTTTGCTGGCCAACGCTTTCTTGCTACAAATCAACTTTTCATGTAAAGTAAGAAATATTTTGTAACAACTCCAAAATTTCGTTGTGCGACGTAAATGGGATTGCCTTTTCTTTAAATACACACTTGCACATACTAATTCAAACTTTGACTAAAACGGTTATTTATGCATTTGGTTTGAAATCATGAAAATTCATATAACACACACTAAAACACCATGCATAAAACTTTACTCGCAAATGAAGGCTAATTACTCAACGAGGTCAATCGTCTTACTTACGTAACTTATCATTGACATTCTACCTCCGACCGGTGGTCGCCCTCTCGGCCTTATGATGTTTTCTATTCATGCATTCCACGATTCACGTATCAACCATGCCATACTATTTTCGTCTTGATCAAACATCTCCTATTCTATCTCCACACACATCAACCACCTATTAAAGGTTACCTTGGCGGACGTTCATGAGTCCCGCCAATTCCAGGTTGTCCTTCCAACCCCGAATCATTTCCCGATCTGTCCTCCAAAGGATTTTGGTGGCATAATCACCAACTTTCTACTATAACCTAAAGGGATAACCATAAGAAATGGTTATGCACATACCCCTATACAAAATGTACCTTACTGATCGTTAGTCACTGTAACAATTTTGAAATAAGCATGCTCGCGTAACAATATATTCATAATTACAATAGCTAATTGAAATTGTGAACATATCATACATGAGAATCCTTGTTACTATTATCACAATACTAATTTCACGTATTTCCGTTGACTCTAAGACTATCCCGTCTTTAGTATTTCTACCCAAATCTCACAAGTCATAACTTAATTCATCTCAGCTTAAGTCTAAGTATCTCAAATTCATACTTAGTTCGCTTAAACTAATGCTCTGATACCATATTGAAACACCCTAAAAACCGGGTCAATTTAAACCTTAAAATTACTACAAGTTATGATCATAATCTTCAAACTTATATAACTTGAGGATCAAAATGTAAGGTTTCTATATACATACGACATTACTTAAATAACTTATTAATCTAATCATATCATAACAATCAGATTAATCAAGTTATCTAAACAATCGTCCCAAAAGCTTCAAAGAATAACTAGATCCTTTGTTATCTCTAAGTCTGAATCTTTCCAAAAGTTCTCTTCTCTCATTCCCGCTTACTTCCCGGAGCTTGTACCTGGTAAGAAGATTCAACTTGAAACATTAGGCTTTCGCCTAGTGAGAATACTCAATTCAAAATAAAATTTAATAATTAAAATATGAACAGATAACTCAAACCTGTTCTCACCCATCTTACCGTACGATAACTCCTTTCCAAATCGGGGAATCTACCCCACTCCCATACTTACGACTAACTCATCTAATCATAACAACAATTTTAAGAGTTTACTATGAATCATCCCAGATTCACAGTTGATATTCACACACAAGAAATTACAAGTCAAAACCTGCCTATTTCTTAATCAGGAAGTAGAGATTACAAATTACTTTATGCCTATCTCTAATCTTCCTCTCATCACTGGGAAATCTCCGATCTTCCCTAAAACAATGGAAATCTCCGATCTTCCAAATCGAAATGGGAATTACAAATCAAAATCTGCCTATTCCACATTCCACCTTAGAATCAATGGTCCCAATGGGATTATTATATCGCGATACTCAACCGGGACCCTCGATGATTCAAGGTACACCCAATTACTAAAATTACATCCCTTTTTGGTCAATGGCAAGTAATCGGTTCCCATTATACCGTACCCAGGTGCCCCCGATGACCGGATGCCTATTTTTAGTAAAAGAACATAATATATAAATATAATAATCGATACTATTATATGCGTCCGGCATACAATATATCATTTCTCTGAACATTTTCTATATATACAAAAATAAAGAATATTATTAGCTCCTCATCTCAATCTCTTAACTATCCCCTCTCTGTAATCTAGTACGGGGACCAATATCTCAAATGTTATCTACATTTTCGGACTCATAGATAGGCCTTCATAATTTATCTTAATTTGGCTTCACAATCGTATTTAGAGTTCATAATCATATAACAGATTGCATATAACAGATAATCATATTCATTATAAAGAATATTAATAACCTTGGTTCATCAACTTCTTAACTATCCCCTCATAGCAATTTAGCACGGGGATCAACATAGCATAACTTTTAATCGTCCTCTTGGACTTATCTCTGACTTAATCAAGTCTTTATAAACATATTCAAGCATACATATAAAACATTTATTTCAATATTAATTACTGAATTTTAAAGAGAGTTGAATAAACTCACCTAATATGAAATCACACTTCCTTTAATTCTTTTTAAACTCGTAGGGACTCCTTTCTTCACTACCACAGTTTACTGTAATATCCAATTTACATATATACTGATATTAATTTATAAAACAGAACCCTTCACAGCTAAGAATCCTTAATCTCTTAAAATTACATCTCAAGTCGCAATGAACTGAAGTCGCAACCACCTATTGCGATTCCAATTCCAAATCGCAATCAACTGTTGCGACTACAGTGCCAAGTCGCAACCCACCATTGCGATTTCACTCCAAATCGCATCCAACTGTTGCGACTCCAAAGCCAAGTCGCAACCCACCATTGCGATTTCACTCCAAATCGCAACCAACTGTTGCGACTCCAAAGCCAAGTCGCACCGGTCTATTGCGACAATCATGAATGTCGCAACTCAAGGTTGCGACTTCGATGATGTTCATACAAGTCTCAGTCCACTCTGTTCATCCTTAAACCCAGATTTTTGTACTTTTAAGCTATGTTTGATTATACAACTTTGCAGATATGCTTAATAACTTCATCTTAACATACCCAAAAACTCAGATTCTCATAATCATCAAAATTTACCAAAACCCATCTAAAAACTTCATAGAAAACTTTTAACTAATAAGATGAAGAATTCAATGAGATAATTACCTTTTGATTCTTCAAACCAACACCAGATTATAGAATTCCACGCAAATCCTTTCTTCTTTCTCTTTTCTCGATTTCTCCATCTTTCTCTCGGCTTCTCTTTCTCCAAACCGAAAGAAAACACAACTCACACACACTCACTTAGTCTATCATGACTAATTAGATGACACCTCACCCTTAATTACATGAGTCATAAGGCATATTACCAAATGAACCCCCAACTTTAAGAGAATGACACTACAAACCCTCAAACTTTAAAGAAATAACATAACACACCTTATGCATAAATAAAACTCATAATAATAGCCCTTAAGTTAATATTCTCAAAAGAAATCTTTAAACTTTCAACATTTGTATTTTAACCCTAATTGAATTATTATACTCTATATAATTCAAGGTTACTCCAAATACAAATACATTCTAAATCTTATTAAAATAATAATAACAAAATTTAGGATGTTACACTCTGTCTCTTTGGCGTTATGGTTTTGTAACCTCATTGCTCGTCGACCTGCTTCTATTTGTCTAGATGTGATCCAAGCTGGTTCAAGTGCCTGAAGAGCATATTTACCAAAACAAATATGATTACCTTTTTTGTGAACGGGTCACAGCTTCCTCCTATTTTTTTTGTAAAGAGGAGTACGCCCTGCTAATGTGCCTTGGATGATCCACATCTCAGGGTCAGGCGTCGATGAGCACATTGAACTATCCATGTGGCTGAGAGCCCTCACAGGCTCACAGCCCAGCCACAATGACACAATTATCAGGCTCACGATTCGATTTTGATCGTTAGATCTCATCGTTAAAAAACGTTAATAATAGGTTTGAGGAGTTGGTATCCAATTATCTTGGAGAGCGCAGTACAACGGAGAGTTGTATGCTGCGTTCGGAAAGGATGAATCGTGGAAAAAATGTGAATGAAAGATCCCACCGAATTGAATTGGGTCCAGGAATCTAAGAAATAGTGAGAATTCTTCTTCAAGTAGATTCATTGCTCCGGCCCAGAATACGATTAATCCGGCATGGGCTACATGAGCCCCTAGTAGTTTACCGAATAAATTGATAAGCCGGGCATTCCCGGCCCACCAAGCGAAACCGGTGGTTTCTTGGATGTTTTTCGTGTTAGTTGGTCTCGGTTGGCGGTGTGTTTACGTTTGTTCTTTCGTTTTGTTAGGCGTCTTGTGTGGGTTTGGGTTCGGGTTCGTTTGTAGACTCCCTCTTTTCTATGCCTTATAGATAGAGGTTTTGGCTTCTCTTTGTTGGTTTCGTTTTGTCAGACCTGCTCGTTTGTTTTGGTTGGCTTCTTAATAAATTTTACCGTAAAAAAACAATACAAGATAAAGTCAAAGGTAGTATGACAAATACTACTTCTGGCAAGTTGATTTTGGAGTACAAAGTTATCTAACAAGTTTATGTGTTGGTATAGGAAATGTTTGGCATGCTAAACAAAGTAAGTTTTAAAGTACTATTTTATTAGTACCTTACTTCCTTTACCGTTCCCTCTGTATAAAAAAGGATGGGTTAGGTTAACAAAGATCTATATTATTCTCAAAGGATGAAATGAAGAGTACATGCATGCACTGATCAACAAATCTGATAGTTAAAGTTGGAAATCAACATTTCATGCAATAGTGGCTATAAAAGGTTATCCTTTACATATGTTGTAACTCATCCATTTTGATAGGAATTCTAAGTGATAATTTCTTAGGTAAAATCGACGTCAATCATCTGAAGGACTACATCAGTTCTTCATATCTGAAAGAGAACCTTCTTCTCCTACCCTTTCAGTTGTTATCAAATTTGTCACCATTCGGATTGTTTAGGATCACGTCTTACCTCCCCAGCTTTCGCAACAAATATGTAATTCTTTGTTTTCATTAAACATATAGAATTAAAAGTGAAATATGTTGTATTTGTATTCAACTCCCATTCTACAAACACTATATGTGTTAGTTATTAACAACCCAGATCGACAGTATTTTTAAAAACTTCATTTTGATGTATATTGCAACATCTTTGACGGATACTCCAAAATGAAGATTCAAAAATCAAAATCTCCAAGGAAAATTTATATTCATTTACAATATAAATGATATTATTAAACTATTCAATATCATTCATACGTTACTATTCTCTCTCCTATACGTTTGATTTAAAAAAAATATTGGTAGAACAAATAAAAGATAATTTCTTTTTCGTAGGTAAATATTTTTTACGAATTCTTCAAATTCACCTTTCTCTTCTACTTGTTCCAATTTGAAGAAGGTTTAAAGGAATATAAATTGAAGCAAAAATATCGAAAATCTTCATTTCAGAATAATATGTTGGAGATACTCTTTAAGATAATATTTTAAACAAAAAAGGCAATATAATTGATAGGATTTATATAAACCCTAAACCGGATCTTTAAGCTCAAGAATGATTAGTTCTAGATCATGGAATAAACATATACAAATCACAACATGAACAGCGGAATTAAACGACAGATTTGTATAGCTAACAAGGTTCATTAATTTAAACATACTGATTACATACTCACGCCCCAATTTGTTGACCTAAGTTATGAACAAACGAATACTTCTTCTCAAGTATTAGGATTAAGAACCTTGGGGCTCATGCACACACATCTACACGTTTTTGTTTAAACGTGGGTTTCAAGAACGTCTAATTCTATATCTCTAGGTTTCTTTATATACTAGAAACCTAGATAAACTAGAAACTAGATAAATACCAATCCTAGATAAACTAGGAATCCTAGATAAACTAGAATTTACAAGGATAACTATAAAATAAACATATTACAATTCGAACCCTTGTAAGTTGAAGTTTTGACACATCAAATCTATATGAAATAAGATAGTATATTTATTCGTGGGGCAAAATGCAATGATTTTTAGTGGTTGTTTGGTCGTTTTACCATCGAGATTAGTGGATTTAATTTGCCTGTGTATAATTTGAGAAGTTTTTTTATATTTGGAAGGTGTTTTTCATATATGGAAAGATTGGGTTTTTTAATTGGGAGATACAAGTTTGAATTTTCTTTGCTTCTGTATAAAACTCTACTTGAAAGCTTACTGAATAAGTGGTTATTTACTTATAGCTTAATGAGCTTAATAGTATGGACGACTTATTCGCTAAGACATATATGAGTATTTATTTATTGCCTAATCCTTAAGCCATTAAGCTAAAATAGTTATATGGAATAAGCTAAAACCCTTCACTTGTCTCCATTAAGCCACCCTAAACAAAGCAAAGCCAGAAATGCGATAAATAACTCAATCCTCTGTCTTTGCCATCCCTCAAACTCATTATTTATTCAGAAAGACAACTTAACCCATATAGGGCATAATGTAAAAAGTAAACAATCCCTAAGTCATTTTGTACATAACTAAAGCACTACCAAACAATTATGAATTGCTGAACGAATAATAAATGCGTCCCATTGAGCTCGTTAAGCTGCTAACAAACATGCTTGTAACGCCCGTAATTCTTCCAACCTCGTTATTCTATAAATACTTACATTCGTATGATTATTCGTAGGCCTATCTCTTTCATGCATACATTCGTTACATCTTTTAAACATCTCCTTACTTGCATGATGCCTACGTGATTTCGTGCCTATAACCCTACATGTGTTTGACAAGTTTTGGCTGTGAGGGGAGTGTGTGCGAGAGTGACTCGGCGATAGTGCCTCGGACACAGTCGCGTGTCACAATCGCCTGCAATGTACCAACTCTCGGTACATCTTGAGCGAGAGTGACACGGCGAGAGTGCCCTTGGCACAATCGCCTGTCACAATCCCTAGGGATGGATTTCGGTGTTTTGCAGGGAGCCGCGGTACAATCCTCGCGAGAGTGCCCCGTGCGAGAGTGCCTTGGCACAATCGTCGGGCACTATCGCCCGTCGCGTACTGGCCCATTTAAAACCCAACTTTTCAGCTTTTTATTTGACACTTCTCACAAACTTTACCCAACCGATATTTTAGGGTTTAAGTGGCGTTTTTCTCTCCCAAAAACCCTTCTCTCACTTCATTAAATCCCCATTAGATTAGGTTTACATTTATTGATCATCTTGAAGTGTTTGAGAGCATTGATTGAGGATTCTTTCAAGAACTTTAGCACTTGCAACACCAAGACTCACCTTGCATTTTCATCCACATCTTGGGTTTCAACCATTTTCTAGGTTTTGGTCTAAAAACCTAGATTGTGAGTGTTCTAACTTCCCTTATGCTAAATCCATGCTTATTTCTTGTTAGTTTGCTTATTACTTCATCTTCTTGGAAAACCCTAATTTTGGAAACATGACCTTTTGAAGTATTCTTGTTTTATGGAAGTGTTGATGGTTTGTACATGTTGGTACTATGATACTTTGACTTGGTAAGAAGAGTGTTTCACCATCCAAAGGTTACAAATCTACCTTGTTATTATAAAGCCCGTCTTAATGATTAAGCTATTTAGCCTATGTGGCTTATTAGGTGTAAATGGCACTACATAAATCTATGTGCACTCCTACATGTAAAATATGTGTCTTAATAGATGGTGAGTCATGCACTACAAATGGAAGTCTTATATCTATTTTGCATGTTGATATGGCTTATGGCTAAATTGGTCTTTGAATGAATCAAGTTAAGTGTTCACTAGGAGGACATAGTCTTGGGCACCACCTTATGGATATGTGCCTAGACCCTCGCCATCTTGGGGCAATGCCTTTGTTGTATCCCCGGATGTGCCGGTCCTTTGGTATCGCTTATATGCGGATGACACTAAGGTATCTCGACTCTTTGGGTGGAACTTCTTTGTGTTATGGGTCTTCCCCATTGACTTCAAATTTATTTGTGGAAATCGATTAATGACTCTTACTTAAACATGCTATTATTATTATGTGTTCTTATTTGGAATTACTCACCAAGCCTTGTCTTGACACTTGTTTGTTTGGTACTTTGGATCTCAGGTTCTAGTGGAGCCGTTGCTAAGAAAGATTAGGCGGAGCGGGTGAGCCTTGGGAACTACTTTTGGGACGCGAACTATAGAAGATCCATACGATTAGAATTGACAACCCTTTTGTAATCTTAATTCCTCAATAGGATTTAGATTAGTTGGTTGTTAAAAATATTTCATTTGTATACAATTATAACTTACTCCTTAAACTTGTAATTCCCCTTTTTGGGATGGCTGTCGTTGATATATTTATACCGCTCTTTCGTATTATGAAATTTTTTGTTTACCCCTATTTTTAGGGTGTTACACTGCCTAAGTTTGTTTTTTATCTAATGTAACCATTTTTTTCTTTTAATATAATAGATTTTTAAAACTCATATTTTATATCAATTTCTAGAAGTGATCTTGTAAAATTCGATGGGGCGGAATGGTAAGTTCACCGTCCGGTCATCATAACGTTTTCCTAACCATTTCATAAAATGGGTGAAATTCGATGGGGCGGAATGGTAAGTTCACGTGGTACTGTTCTTCGGCTGAAATCTAATGGATTTAAATGGGTCTAATACAATCCAATCATTCACTGGGTGTTAGATTTTGTCATCCAATTCAATCCAATTAACATTGGACAACCGATTAAAATCCAATTTAATGGACGATTGGGTCGAATTGGTTACATCCGTTAATAGGGGTGCACATGGGTTGGGTTGGACGATTTTATGTCATTTGAACAACACACACAACTACTTCGGTTTGGAAAATCATAACTCATTCAACCCTCTTTAAATTTATGACCCAACTCAACCCATTACATGTTGTTTTAGGTTGAGCGGTTTGCACATATTAAAAAAGATTATACTACAATTTCGAGGAAAAAGTTATCAAATTTGGTTACCTAAACATTCAAAAATATTACAATTATCCAAGTTTATGTGTAGTTGTCTAAACATAAGTGTCAAGACAGAAATTATAATAAGAACATAAAATGACATTGTCAATCAAGAGCAACAGTTTTCAACTTGCTCAACTGTGATCTTTTACTTCATGTTGTCTACTATTAAAAGACAAAAGTTAGACTCATTAGTATTGGGTTACTAGGACTATGGACTACTTAACGGGTTAGAATATTTAATTGTTCATCGATTATACATACACTTATGTCTCTTAGTAGACATTTATAATTAATAATATGAATTTTTTATTTTATAATTTTCTTGGATTTGTAAGGTTGGTTCGATTTGACATGTACATAATCGATAACATACCCTAATATCATTGGTTTGTAACTTTTATAAATCAATTAAGCCTCAAGTTAGATTGAGTTGGGTTAGACGATCTATTTTTCGAGTTGGAATGGACGGGTTGACGTTTTTAGTTTTATTTTTTTGTGCACCCCTAACCGTTAGATATTGCTATTGCTGATTCGGTGGATTGAATTGGATTCATCCAATAAGTTAATCCAATTTTCAACCAATTGATCTACCCGTTCAACCAATTATTCATATATTTTTCAAATTTCTTAAGAAACATTACATACAAATATCAATTACAAAATATTATCATAAGATATAATAACTTATACTTAATTATTAACTAGATGACAATTGGATGAAATCAGTTCGGATTTATTTGATTCTGGAATACTATCAAAGAACTCACCGACCCAATTTGGATGTTGAAAATTTGAATTCGATATGATCCAGTTACAATTGAATATCCAATTATGATCGGTATATTCTAATTGAATCAGTTGACTTTTTGCATATCACTAAATTGTTATCATATAATAAATGTTATAAGATTAATAGTTTACTGGTTAAAAGAAATACAAAAAAGAAAAAAAAATAAAACTTTGTACACCAATTTATAGAAAAAAATGTTCACGTTAAATAGACACGAAATCAAGCTTTTATGAATTTATGTAGTTTGTCCTTTATATTTGTCCATACTACCCCACTCTTTAATATATGGTCAAATGGGTACCTAAAAAGTTATTTCAAAAAGAAATTGGTCAAATGTGTTCAACATGTCAAATGGTTAGAAAATTGCTCAAAATTTATATAAATACTTCAAAAAACTACACTCCTATTTTTTTAAAAGGTTAAATGTTTATTTTTATAACATGAATGCTGTTATCATATTAAAATTAATTTCTATTTTTTAAATAACAAAATAAGAATTGATATGCCTTGTTAATTTAACCAATTATAGTGCAAACTGTACACTTATAAATGTTGTTCTTATCATCTTAAATCGTTGTAAGGCTAAAGGCGGGATCAAGTGGGCCGCGCCACCTTGTGGGGTTCCAAGGAGCAGGGCCCTAGCTGGGTTCGGGGTTGTACGTCGAAGTTTTTTGGATTCTATGAGGTGTTAAATTTAGTGAAAATTTCACTAAGTATAAAGCTAAGGGTGTGTATCCAGAGATCTTAAGTCTAGACCGTGTCATCAGACTTAGATTCTATGTATTTGGACTTAATTTTTTTTACTAAGGTTATGCTGACAAATCAGCTGATGACTAATAAGTTAGCTGATAAATAAGTTACGTTTGACAAAACTATCTGATAAGCATGTAAAATGACCAAAACATATAGAAAAATAATCAATTACAATGTTTCGTAATATAATAAAACAACCTTATAGTAATATAATATGTTAATTAATACATACAAGATAGTAAAGAAAAATGAAATAATATTAACTAAAAATAATTAAAATTTACTATTATACATACTATAATTTTTGAATTTGTTAAAACAAAATTTTAGAAAAAATATACTTATAAATTCTGAATTTGTTAAAACAAAAATTTAGAAAAAATCTACATTAACTTATGATTTTAAATAATAAGTATATATATAATATGAATAAAATTAAATAATTGAATAATAAATAGAAAAATATATGAATTGATAACTAAAATATATTGACTAATGTTAACAGAATAATAATATATAAATAATTGATATGATTAACAATAATTCTGAATAATTAAAAATTAACATCAATTGTGTAATTAAAAGCTAACATCAATGTGTAATTAAAATTTAATTAATAAATTTCAATAATATTTATTAATATTAGTAAAAACTAATTTTTAGTAATTACTATTTGTTTATAGTTAAAAGTTAATAAATAATAATTGATATTACTAAGAGTATAATTGGAAAAGGTCACAAAAAGTTTTTAATAAACTACTCCAAGTAGTTTGTCAATAAGTTAGCTTATGTCTATCCAAACATGTACTAAAAAAATAAGTAGCTTATTTTGTAAATGATGCCTAAGTCTTAACTCTAGACCATAGAGTCAGAGATTTGGAGTATGAAATCAAAGTTAGGTACACTCAGACTCCGGCTCTGTAGAGTCAGACTTCGGTCCTTAAAACTTTGATTCAGTTGTAACTGCACTTCAATCTTATATCCATTAATGGTTATGATCCTTTAACCACATGTAACTGTCGATCTCCCATATAAATACATGAGGCTTGATATGAAGAATATATATATATATATATATATATATGTATATATATATATATATACTTGAGATTATGTGAGACCAGACTATTTCCGTGAGACCATAAAATTAACACTAAACCTTCACAGTAAAAGATTGTGAAGATACTGTGAAGATGTTACCTTCATAGTGTTTTTGCTGTGAATGTTCGTTGTTTTTCTTACCTTCACAATGAATCACTGTGAAGTTTTAGTGTTATAATGTGGTCTCACAGGTCCCACGAAAACAGGTCGGTCTCACGTGAACGTCCAACCCTATACACACACACACACACACACACACACACACACACACACACACACACACACACATATATATATATATATATATATATATATATATATATATATGGTTGAGTGAATTTGTTAACCCTTTATTTCATGCTAACTTTGTTAACCAAAATCTTAGCCATCGATGTTAAAATTGACGGATGAGATCAAAAGCAATCAATACATTGATTATAAGTTGGACCATGTGTAATATTTAATGAAATGAACATCAGTGTTAGAGGTATTTGTGGAAATTGGGCCAGTCCAAAAATCTGGACACAACAATTCCACATGGTTCTCTCCTAGTCCGGACTCCTTTATCCAGATTCTCCCGAAATCCAGACGCCCTAAGCCATCGGATTCCACCCGGTATCCGGATATATAAATCTGATCGGGTTCCCAAATAAATCCGGACGACACACCCAGATTTCCTCTAAAATCCGGACAACCACTTATCCGGATTTACCCACTTTCTGGATGTACCGGATATGTCATTTCCCGGAACCATTAGTTACCGGATTCCCTACTTATCTGAACAGACCATCCGAATTCCCTTAATTATATCTTTTTATAATTGCACTTTGGTCCCTCCTCAACTTTGTCCTTTTTACACATTGAACACAATTTCACCATTTATTATCACTAGGACACGGTTGTTACAGCAAATGAACCTATATATATATATAACCTATATATATAGGGTCTGATTCAGGGGAAAACCTCAAATAATCAGAAAACTAAAGAACATCCTTACATACATTGATTCAACACAATCCAAAGGATATTAATAATCAACAATTTGTTGTAACTCATAATTTATGGGTATTGAGTGTCTCATTTAACACCATTATGAAGGACTTTATGTATGAGTTAATGGCCATGTAACTCCTATTTTTCCATTATGTCTTGGCTCAACCCTTCCACTATATAAAGGGGTTGAGGCCTCACCATTGTACACACTTCTCCTTTCAATATAAGAGCTCTCTTGTTTTCTCTCTATAGTAGGCTAATTCCATTTACAACACGTTATCGACACTTTCGCTCAAAGACGGAGGGATACAAGATTGTTTTCTCGTGTAGATCATCATTTCAACCCGGAGTAAGGTACAATTTACTTTTAAAAACGTTGAATTTGTATGGTTAATCAAATATATATAGTCAAGAAAATAACATTCTTTCGGATGTATATTATCTTCAACCTTTTTTTTAGCAATATTTTTTTTTCGATGTTAAAAAAGTTTTTTTGAGATGCAGTTTGTAGAACCATATATATACACATTTAAGTTGGAAAGATTATGAATCAACTCCAAATAGGCTCACCTATTTGGATACGATGCCTAGGAAAGATATAGGCGGATATTTCTATTCTAATGAGGTCGGTTTTTAAAATGCTTTTGCGGTTACCACCCTCACCGTCTTTCCTGGTTGTGTTCGAGTAGAGCTACCGAAAGGGGTTGAGTAAATAATAGTTTTCCCCGAATGTGTTTATATACTATGTATATTCGCTGAATCGGTGTCTCACAATCGACCTGTCGATCGATCAAGGAGAACCATCCAGCCTTATAGCAAAACTTGTGTTTCTCGAACCTGTCGCTTCGAAACAAAGTTAGTGCTAAATAAATAAATAAAAACTAGTGTTTATCGAACCAGTCGTTTCGAAACATAGTTTATACTGATACAAAACCATAAACATATAAACTCGTCGTTTTATATGATAACTAATCCAGTATTTTTCTCCCGTTGTAGAAAAAATGTCGATCAAACTTGAATTCCCGATCCTAGATGTCTCCAGCAAGAACTATTTGGATTGGACTCAAGATATCCAAAACCATCTAGATGGATAAGGCCTATTGGATGTTATTTATGATGAGGATGATCGCGAAGTTGAAGTTACCCGCGAAATGAATGCTAAGGCCATGATACTATTTCGTCGTCATTTATCAGATACAATGAAATCTGAATTTATAGCAATCACCTCACCCAAGGAATTATGGGACTCTTTGAAAGAGTGTTTCGACCATCAAAAGACCATATGGCTTCCCGAAGCCCGCCAAGATTGGCTAAATTTGCGATTCCAAGACTTTACTACCGTTACCGAGTATAATGCTGAATTGTGTAGAATCCGTTCTCTTCTCCATTATTGTGGTGAACACTTGACTGATAATGATTTATTGGAGAAGACATACACTACATTTCCTAGCTCTGACAACTTTCTTCAAAAGCAATATCGTCAATCCAAGTTCCAAACGTTCCCCGAGTTGATTACCCAATTATTATTGGATGAGAAAAATAGCATCGTTTTAATGAGAAATAACAACTCTCGTCCCGTTGGGACAAAGGCAATTCCAATGCCGGATGCTAATACTGTTCGTGGTCCTCACACACGACATGGGAATCGAGACAAGGGCCAGTCGTCCCGAAAGCCAGTGAATCGTGGTGAGCATGAAACTCGCCATGCCAAGCGAGGTCCGAAAAATCATCCGTACCGACGACCTGTGGCCCCCAAACAGTCTCGTGGTAGGAACAACAACAATAGGGCCAGTCGTCCCAAAGCAAGAGATGATGCTAATGATAAAACTATATGCTACAAATGTGGTGGTTATGGTCATATGCAACGGACTTGTAAGGCTACTCCCCAAGAAGTTGAAAACTATCATAAGGGAAGAAAAGCCGAAGCAAATGTTGTCGAAGCGAACGGGAATAAATGTCTTGAGACTCCTGATTTTGTGGCTCAAATAGAATAATAACGATATGTTAGTTTATCTTATAATAATTGAGCTATTGTTTAGCTCCTGGATTTTTATTCCTCTATTTGGATTATGTTTTCCATTTGGACACCGAATATTTCTTTTGGATTATGGTTTTGTTTCTCCGAATAAGTTTTCCTCGATATAATTTAAAGTTACTTCTTTATGAATATTTTTTAGTGTGACCTACTTTAAATTATTTTTTTACTTTTAGGCATGCATTGTGGGACAGTTGATTGTCTGGTTGATAGTGGTACTACCCACACTATCCTAAAAAATAAAAGTTATTTTATCAACTTTACGCCTAAAGTAACCTCATTGACAACAATTTCGGGCCCGTCGACCCTTGTTGAAGGCTTTGGTAAAGCCCAGTTCATGTTGTCAAATGGTACAATTTTAACCATTTCAGAGGCCTTATATTCTCCAAGGTCCAGTCGCACATTGTTGAGTTTTAAGGATATTCGAGAAAACAAGTTTCACATTGAAACTGCTAGAGAAAATGGTACTGAATACCTGTACATTACCTCCAATCAATACGACCAAAAGCGTATATTGGAGAAGTTGAGATGTCTTTCAAGTGGTTTGTATGTTACCACGATCCAAAACATTGAAAGCAATCTAATAATTCGTCGGGCGCCGATTGATGAAAGCACTTATATGCTATGGCATGACCGGCTGGGACACCCGGGTCAAAATACGATGCTCCGAACAATGAACGCATCTCATGGGCATCCTCTTGGAGGAAAGAATTTTGTTATTAATCCAAAAAGCCTATGTCAAGCATGCTCAATTGGAAAGACACATCTCAAACCACTACATGTAAAACCTACAAAAGTGGTTTCCTGTTTCCTTGAGAGAATCCAAGGAGACATTTGTGGACCGGTCCAACCAACATGCGGACCATTTAAATATTTCATGGTTTTGGTTGATGCATCGACAAGATGGTCACACGTAGCATTGTTGTCCACAAGAAATGCAGCATTTCCTAAACTCCTAGCCCAGATCATTAAGTTGAGGGCTCATCATCCGGATTATCCAATAAAATCTATTAGACTTGATAATGCCGCGGAGTTCACATCGAAAACTTTCGATGATTATTGCATGACTTTGGGAATTGATGTTGAACATCCTGTAGCATATGTTCATACCCAAAATGGTCTTGCAGAAGCTCTTATTAAGAGATTACAGATAATTGCAAGAACTTTGGTCATGCGCACCAAACTTCCCATTTTTGTTTGGGGTTATGCAATACTACATACTGCTACATTGGTCCGTCTGAGGCCCATGGCCACCCAACCATTTTCTGCGTACCAGTTGGTAACTGGATATGAGCCTGATGTCTCACATTTACGCGTGTTTGGGTGCTTAGTCAATGTTCCAATAGAGCCGCCAAAGCGTTCGAAATTTGGACCTCAGAAATGACGGGGAATATACGTCGGTTATGAATCCCCATCTATAATACGCAATTTAGAGCCCTTGACAGGCGATATCTTCTCCGCTAGACATGCGGATTGTGACTTTGATGAGACAATCTCCCCGTCGTTAGGGGGAGATTTGCACGTTAACGTTGATGTGGAACGACGCGAATTAACGTGGCATGCACCCACTTTGTCTCATAAAGATCCCCCTACTGCACATAGTGATAAGGAAGTGCAGCGAATCCTAAGTCTACAAGATGTTGCTAATCAGCTACCAGACGCATTTAATGACTTAGCAAATGTCACGAGATCACATATACCTGCTGCAAATGTGCCTGCAAGGATAGACGTCCCTGTGAGACGCCATGTTCCTGTTGAACATGTTGCACCAGTTGTACCAACCGTGCAAAGTACGCTACCATCGGCCGTCCAGTCCGCCGCTCTTCCCAAGAAAAAAGGAACACCGGTTGGTTCCAAAGATGTTCTGCCTCGAAAGAGGAGAAATCTTGTTGCATCTGTTTTGCCACACGAGATCATTAAGGATCACGGAGATGTATTAGAGGAACGTGTTCCCGAAGAAACACCAATTTCTCATCATCCTGATAACCTAGAAATATCTGTCGAATATGCTAGCTTAGACGATATTTTGAAGCGAAACGAGACTGCCATCGATGATGTGTTCATATACGCAGTGGCCACTGACATTATGAGCAATGATGACATGGAACCACGTACTATTGTTGAATGTCAACGTAGAACGGACTGGCCTCAATGGAAACAAGAAATCCAGGATGAGTTGGATTCCTTAACGAAAAGAAGAGTGTTTGGACATGTCGCTCCCGCACCACCCAATGTAAAACCAATTGGTAATTAATGGGTTTTCGTAAGGAAGCGTAATGAGAATAATGAGATTGTCAGATACAAAGCTCCCCTTGTGGCGCAAGGTTTCTCTCAACGCCCTGGTATTGATTATGAGGAGACGTATTCTCCCGTAATGGGCATAATAACGTTCCGCTACTTAATCAGTTTAGTAGTTTCCGAAAAACTGAATATGCAGCTCATGGATGTGGTTACAACCTATCTCTATGGGGATCTGGACACAGAGGTATACATGAGAGTCCCTGATGGACTTAAGTTGCCTGAATCAAGTAGTTCCCAACCACGGAACTCGTTCTCGATTAAATTGAGATGATCACTATATGGATTGAAACAATCTGGACGGATGTGGTATAACCGTCTAAGTGAATACTTGATCGGCCTGGGATATTTGAATAACGATCTATGCCCGTGCGTGTTCATAAAGAAATTCACTTCAGGATACACGATTATCGCAGTCTATGTATATGATATGAATCTCATAGGAACCTCGAAAGAGTTGGTGGAAACTGCTGAAATCTTAAAGAAGGAATTCGAAATGAAGGATCTTGGGAAGACACGGTATTGCCTCGGCCTGCAGATCGAGCACCGTAGAGATAGGATTTTAGTCCATCAAGAAAACTACACTCAAAAGGTGTTGAGACGGTTTAGTCATCATGATGCAAAATCGTCATCTACTCCCATGATCGTCCGTTCTCTAGATATTAAGAAGGACCCATTCCGTCCAAAAGAAGACGATGAAGAGATATTGAGCCCCGAGTGTTCATATCTGGGTGCAATAGGCGCATTATTGTACTTGGCCCAATGTACTAGACCGGACATTTCATTTGCTATGAATTGTCTTGCTTGACATAGCAACGCGCCAACACGCCGCCACTGGAATGGCATCAAAGACATTTTCCGTTACCTTAAGGGTACTATGGATATGAGTTTGTTCTATCCCTACGCGTCATCGAGTGAGGATACCGCAATCGGTACTCCAAACAACGCGACCCTTGTCGGCTACGCCGATGTAGGTTACTTATCAGACCCGCATAAGGGACGTTCTCAATCAGGTTATGCCTTTACCATTGGGAACACGGCGATATCCTGGAGATCTCGTAAGCAGACTCTGGTTGCTACTTCGACGAACCACTCTGAGTTACTCGCACTCTATGAGGCGACTAGAGAGTGTGTATGGCTTCGAGCAGTTATTGGCCATATTCGAAGTACGTGTGATTTAGCTCATGATCCCGATGAACAAATTGTCATCTATGAGGACAACACCGCTGTTATTGATCAAGCGAAACACGGTTACATCAAAGGGGATACCACTAAACACATATCGCCAAAGTTGTTTTTTACACATGAACAACAAGCACTTCAAAAGATTGAAGTACAACATATTGGATCAGAAAAGAATCATGCAGACTTGTTCACCATGTCACTGCCAAAGTATTCGTTCCAAAAACATGTCAAAGCAATTGGACTTAGGAAGCTCTCTGAGCTACCCTAAATGACATACCTTATTGTGTGCAAGTGAAGATTGCATCCTGATGAATGCTTAACACCATGTTGTGTGAATCTTCACTTCATATTGGATACATGTGAGGGGGAACATCCCGATTGAATGCTAGTGTACTCTTTTTATCTTTAGTTCAAGGGTTTGTCCCATTGGGTTTACCTTGACAAAGTTTTTTTTAACGAGACACAAACTTGGTCCCATTCTTACTGAGTATTATCGAAATCAGGGGGAGTATCCAGCAACATACTTCTAACCATGGTGCACTCTTTTGTCCTTCGCTTAGAGTTTTTTTTCCACTGGGTTTTCTCTAAACAAGGTTTTAATGAGGCACACTGTGTATGGTTATTTCCCTCTCTACTACTGACTTTGTGTACTCTTTTGTCCTTCGACCAAGTTTTTTCCCACCGGGTTTTCTTGGCAAGGTTTTTGATGAGGCACATATTTCCTAGTCAAATGACTCAAACACTTGTATAGTGTTTTGGCGCATACATTTATCCAATGCATGAAGAGCTCAAGACATCCATATCGTATTTTTTCCTTCGACCAGAGTTTTGTCCCAAAGGGTTTTTCTCTGGCAAAGGTTTTGACGAGGCGAATGTTTGATGGATTATCAGAAGATACAAGACATAGAAGTATAGATGTGAGTTGGTGTAAATTAGGACACCCAAAGGGGGAGTGTTGTAACTCATAATTTATGGGTATTGAGTGTCTCATTTAACACCATTATGAAGGACTTTACGTATGAGTTAATGGCCATGTAACTCCCATTTTTCCATTATGTCTTGGCTCAACCCTTCCACTATATAAAGGGGTTGAGGCCTCACCATTGTACACACTTCTCCTTTCAATATAAGAGCTCTCTTGTTTTCTCTCTATAGTAGGCTAATTCCATTTACAACACAATTAAAGTAATTAAAATTAATGAAAAGGGTAGTAAAGTAATTAGACCACTATACCCTACCTCCAAAACAAAACAAATCCACCCGAACGAATCAATACTCCCAGTAACAAATCCACCTCCATGAGTTTTCCGGCGAAAACTTGCAGATTCCGGAGAGTTCACGGTTTTCCAACGATGCTTGCCGTCGACTGCCAAACTTCAAGAAATCACATATTACTTAGTGGTTTTCAATTCGAAAACTTGCAATTTTATCCAAACTGAAAAACAAACAAGTCTGTGAAGAAAAACGACCAAAAACAAGTCGATATGCACAAATGCATATATATGCACTTGTGCATAACATTTGTGGATGGTTGTTTCCAAGGAGGAAGAAGAAGGTGGTGAAGACAGAATCAAAAAGTTTCCAAGCACGTTGAGGAACATAAAATCAACCACACAATTTCAGATCTAAACAATTAGTTCATCAAAATCGAATTGTGGGTATGCACAAATACATATGTATGCACTTGTGCATATATCAACTACAGATTTGAGAATAACTCCATATCGAATAATCGATTACCATGTTCGAATTTAAGGTTCAAATTCGAGAAATCCCAGATCTGACCTGTATCGAAACATCAATTACCAGATTCAGAACATTTAAGGTTGGAGATCAAGATCGATGGAGGATGGTATGGGGTTCGATTTGGGTTGTAGGTATGAGGAAGGTTGGGCATTGTAGATCGATGAAGGAGGTCGTCGCAGGAGACGGTGGAGTTTGGGATTCAGCTTTGTTTGGCCAGATCTTCGTATCTTCATCATCTTCAACTTTTCGACAGTTTTTGTTACCCAACTGTACATATCCTTGTTTGATGGAGGAGGTCGTCGCAGGAGATGGTGGAGATGGTTTGAGGTTGTTGTTTGTATGTGGGGGGAAGAAAGAGATGGTGGGGGAAATGGTGGCCGGTGGCCGGAGATAGATGAGACGCCGACAATGAAGAGGAAATGAAAGGATGTCGGGGTGGGGTTAGGGCGTTGTTTGTATGTGGGGGGGGAAGAGGGAGATGGTGGATTTTAGGGTTTGTTTATATTCCCATTTTACCCTCTACTGTAATGTAAGGTATAATGCAATATACCCTCAACTTCTTTCTAATTACAAAAATGCCATTGAGATAATAATCCTTGGATTATCTCATCCTATGCCTATAAAGGTGTTCCTTAGTTTTTCGATTATTTTAGGTTTTCCCTTTAACCTCCCTCTCTCTCTATATATATTTATATACGAAATCAGTGTCTAATTACATGCATGAAAAATTCTGGATTATCCCAATACTGATTTCGTATAACTCAAGACATTAAAGATTTAAAGAGTTGAAATATAGTATTTCGACAGTGGTTCCCAACTCATGATACATAATTTTATCCACGTATTATTTAACCACAAATTCATAATTTCCAACATTTTCGACCTCACTATACACAAATATTTGTAGTTTTAATCCAACAAAGGTCTCAAAAATTATATTTAATTTTAATTACATGATTATAGTTTTACATTTAGAAGGGGAATTAAGGTCATGTATAAAAGTTAGAAATCAATCAATATATATTTAAAAACAAAAACCAGGTCAGCTGACGTGGCCTCCTCTAAGACCCCAAAACACAATTTTCTTTTTTCTCCTTAACTATCAGTTCACCTTTCTTTTTTCCTGATTTTCCACCTTATTAATTTTCACATTTAACACAGCCCTTTCGTCTTCCCTAACGGTTGCACCTCTCCATCTCCAAAACACATTTGCATAGGGTTTTGTTTATAGCTTGCCGCACCATCTCCCATTCTCCAACCTCAATCGCTTCTTTAGTTGGGCATGACGACAAGCCTCCCTTGGCAATCTCTGTTGTCCTAAAAACCTAACACATTCATCCTTCCACCGACAAACGATTTTCCAATTCGTCGCTTCCACATTCAAATAGAGTATAAGCATTTAGGCGAGATGTTTGGCCTAGCGTTAACAATGGTTCTGATCAGCATCTTTATGAGATCAAGAAGACAACCAGCGCATCGCCTTCTTTATTTTGTTGGTCGTGTACTCCTTTGTAGCTTAATCCGTATCTAACTGTGCCAAAGATCTTAACAGTGCTTTGACAGTCGATTTTCTGTCAAAATTAGCCCAACGTTTGTATTTCTTTTTCTCAGTTTTGTTTTCGTATCTTACTGCGTCTTTGTTTTTTTACCTTTCCCTTTATCGATCTACATCTCCATTTGTCTTTCATTCCATCTTTGCCCATGGGTTGTATGTCTAACTTTTCTTTCACTTTTGTCGTCTAGAACTCCATCTGCTGCTCTCTGGCCCAACGCAGAGTCCCAAACGGGAGAGATAAATTGGTTTCTTTTACGGGGCTGCAGGGATTTTGAATGAGAAAAGAGGGTTGTGGACTGTTGACAACAACCAAGAGGTATGGTATGGTTTTTTTGATTTTCTGTTACATATAGTGTGTCTTAATTATCTTTTTCTTAATTTGTCACATTGCCCGTATGCTTAATTTTTTTCCTTACATGTTTATGATGGATCCGTTTAGGATCACAATGTATGCAAAATACTATGTGTTATAGAATTTGTAGTCTTTGTTATGGAACATTGTTATGTTTACGTGTCATTGTTGAAGTCACCTAAAGATGCTTCTTTTTTGTTATTGAAAGTTGAAGTTCAATAACGAGAAGTAGAGAGAGTGTATATGTTTCTTTTGGCTGAAAAATGTGTTCTTGCACTTTGCTTTAAAATTATGCATCCACAAATACCGAAAGGTTTTGTCTGATTAGTTACACCAAATGGCCTTTGTCAAGACAACCTCAATATAATTTGTTAAAATCTACCACTGTCAAATAGTACCAGGGTATTTCTTTTGGGTATTTCTTTTGGCCTATCTGAAAAGTTGTATGCTTGCTGAAGATTTAGAGTTCATGTATTACACCCCTCATGTAACATCTTATGAAGGCTATAAGCTGCTTGATTTTAGCCTACAATTATTTAGAGTTTGTCCAAATTAAATGAAAGTATACCATGAAGTTTGACTCTATAAATTGTTCAAACCAATAGAGAATTATAAGAAGACATATTCTATATTTTATTCTTTTATCATTTAATAAACTTTAGATAAAGCTTTGATTAAAGTTTCAATAAGAGAAAACTATGCATTGTGAATAATTTTTGAATGGTGGAATAGTGACTACGTTTCAATTTTTTGGTTGCAAATAAAGCAGTCTCTTACTTTTGTATGGATGTTTGCTTAAGTTTTTGGTTGTACATAATATTTTGTCACTACCAAGGAGTTGATTTGGGCAACGGAACACGTAGGCGGCGAAGTTCAGTCTAGATAGCAAGAGTCTATTAGACCATTAGAGAAGATGAAGTATCGAGTTATCGACTATGGTGGAGTCCAGATACATTCAAAAATCTGATTACAATGTTTCTTCTATACATACATGTCAGTTCATCATATTTCTAATTTTCTCTTTTCATTTTCTAGATCTTTGTTTGGAAATCATGGATTTGGATGTTGTCATCCTTAGTCAAGATATGTAATGATCAACAAATGCTTTTTATTTTTATTTTAGGTTGGTGTAATTATTTCTAAGCTTGGATGGTATCATCAATTTGGTTTATCCTATTTTGGTATGCATGTATATACAACAAAGAAAATAGAAGGTTAGTTACCCTTATTCATCTGTTGGTCCGGGAATGGATTTGGTCTACGAATGGATTTGGGTCTTGGTGTTTATACCCTTATTCGTTTGTTGGTCCGGGAATGCACACGGTTGCTATATTATAGTAACTTACTGCCTCAAATGCTCGAGCCTTTGGTTTTAGCGTGGTTTTTGCTATCGAGTTTTTGATATATTGCTGAAACCATCATTAACGACTATTGATGCATTCTTCAGGTGCTTTTCTACAATCATTTACATGATCCCATTTGTCATGAGATTCAAAAATTTTGTCGTGCTTCAAGTTTTGGAATTACTTTAGAGAGCAACGTAATCATGAGATTCAAAACTTTGTCATGCTCCAAGTTTTGGAATTGGTTTAGACAGTAACGTGATTTTTTATTTTTTAGGGGCTAACTTAGGCCTCTCCTACCCCCACACAAAAAACATATATAGTTTATTGACCAACCCTAATAGAGTTACATGATTCTTGAAGTTATTCTTTTTCAAGAAATATGTAGATATATGACTTTCCTTTTAGTTTATGATTTTTTTCAATCTTTATCTGCTATAATTGTTATAGAAGATGGAAAGATATGGTCGATGAATGGGTTATGTCCAACACGTGGTAACGTGTAACAACCTTCTCTCATACGAACCAATGTGTGATTCCCAACGATTTCACATATATCGGCTAGAAATATTAGTCTCATTTACGTGTGTTGGATTAGTGCACTCCACGTTATTATTTGGGATAGTGCCATTTGGAGTGTAAACATGTTATTTGGGTGGTTGTCCCGTGCTATTTAGGTGTAAATTTCTTTGTAATTGATAGAGGTACGGTTCTTTTTACAAAAATAATGAACTTTATACAATGTCATCAATTATACAAACAATACATAAATTATTGTCCAACTTACTTACGCTACCGCGCAACGCGCGGTTCCCACACTAGTATATATATAAAAGCAAAAACCACGTCCAATGACGTGGCCTTTCCTTAAGCCATAAAATCTCTTTCTCTTTTATCTCCTTCCCTGAGCTTTCCCCATTTCCCTGTTGATTTTTGATTCTCAGATAGCCCCAACCAAGGTCGGTTTGTCTTCTCCTCTTCCAAAACCGATTAGGGTCACTTTTCATCTTCCACATCTATCAATCGCCAACCAGAACTCCTTTTTTCCCTTTTCTCCTTCGTCCGGGTTTTTTAGCCTCCTCCATCGCCCCGCCCCAAATCCCCCTTCACCCAGGTTCTTTCTCTGCGTCGGATCCACTTCTGCAAATATGAACGCACCACAAGCCCCATCGATTTCTTCTTTCTCCATAGTTCTGCCCATCGATTTTGCAAGATTTTATCCATCCATTTTGCTACTGTTACTTCAAGGATTTCCAAGACACACGATTGACTCTGCAGGTATCCCAAAATCGATTTTGCTACTTTTATCCATCGATTTTGCTGTGGGTCTGATTTTGCTATCGATTTTGCTACTGTACTACATCGGGATCTGGTCAGATGTTTCTATCGGTTGTTACATAAATCGTTAGTTTCATTTTTCTGTATAGATTGCTACTGAAATCGTTAAGTGGGCAGGTTTGTTCTTATGATTTAATGTTTTAGATTTATAGTTCCATTTGTTCTTATACTTTGATGGCTTGAGCTTGGTTATTTTTCCCGATTGTTCTTGATTACTTCACCAATTCCAAGTTTTCCATTTTGATTACTTATTTTGTGTTAAGGATAGAAACTCCATCTTCGTCTTTACCTTTTGTCTTCTGTGCAGCAGCTTATATCTGACAATGATCATCTCTGTATATCCGGTTTCGTATGTTCGAACTGCCAGTTGAAACTTCATACAAAAATGAATCACACATTGTTGCATTTATTTCAGGTATAAAATTGTTAAAGTAGGAGGTGGGAATTCAAGATGGCCTCTCTTTGTGTTTTGGTTGGAGCCAATTTTTCTATCGAATGCTATTGAAATCAGTTAGTTCCATTTTTCTATGGTTGTCTTTTGTTATTAAAATTGCTTTTTAGATTTGTAGTCCATTTTTATCGAATGCTATTGAAATCAGGTATAAGAGATGTATGTTTTTCATATATTTTGTTTATTTTCATTTGTAGTCCATTTTTATTTATTTTATTTGTATTTGATTAACAGGTTTGTAGCCGAAAACAAACCTTTTGAACTTAGGTGAAGCCCTTGGTGTTGAAAACAGACGAATATCGATTTCCAAGTACAGATCTGGATTGTTATCAAAGCTTAAGACAAAGGAAGAAAAGTAAGAACATTTGTTTGTATGATATTTCTTTTGGGTTTATTTATTTATTTAAGTGATGGGGTCTTAAAGCATGAGACTTTAATAGTTTAACTCATTATACATAAGGGTTGGGTTCCAGTGAGAAGTTGAGGTTAATGTGAGAAGCGTGAGAAGTGGTTATGAACCGTTGGATGAGAAATAGACGCACATTAGGATGAGATGCACCGAGATAAGATACACCGAGATGCACCAGATCATTTCCTTTCTAAGGCGCAATTCATAGGAGACCATTTGATTAAAAGTGATCAACGGTTTAGATCCATTTCTCATGCTTCTCACGTTTTACTTTTGTTATAGGTGGTATGCAAAAAGGTTTATGCATCCAGATGTTGTGGCACCTTATGAATATATTTTCATTTGGGATGAAGATCTTGGGGTGTAACACTTTAATGGGGATAGGTATTTTCTTCTTTATTTTTGGTTGATGAATCATGGTTATAGTTATAGTAATCTCTAAGTTGCAGATATATAAATAGAAGTAAATTTGCATATATGGTTTGGCGATTTCTCAGTCTGGCCTCTATAATGGATTAACATGGCAAATGACAAAGAGAAGAGGTGATAATGAAGTTCACAAGTAGGTTGTGTTATTTTTTTTTTCATTTTCTTTATTTACTATATTCATTTTGTTATAATGCATCTTTGAAGAAGCTTTTAAATGTGATCCGCACTTGAGTTATATATGTCTGGATCTGTCAATAGGAATACAGAAGACAAACCTGGAGATGGTGCAGTGATCCCCATTTACCACCATGTGCAGCGTAGTCTCTCTCTCTACCATGCAAAAGTACTTGGTCGTGTATTAGTTGTAATGCATTTCACTTGGGATTATTACTAATTTTGCTGCTTTTTCCATATTTGTAGAGATTATGGCTCCAGTGTTCTCGCGGGAAGCTTGGCGGTGCGTGTGGTATATGATTCAGGTAAAGATATTTGTCAAGAATCTATTGTCAGATGTCCATCATACGTATATAAGTTATATACATCAGAAATCTTTAAAAAGGCGTATATATGCCAAAACTTTTGGATTGAACATCATTCTTTACAACATGCATAGTGAATGTGAATCAAGAAATAGATTTTGAATCGTTTTCATGATGTTTTAACATGTGTGTGTGTGTGGTTAGATGTGTTATATGTCAAATGGAATGCCAACCAATATTTAAAATAACACGAAAACCAATAAGATTTACTTCTTAGTTATTACCCAACTTTCTTTTGCTCTATCAAACCAGAGTTGTATGTTGAGTGTGCATTGTACATTGATGGTGCTCCATTTAGGCTTCCCATGAGAACAAGGTTTTTGTAGCATCCCTTTTAGTGTGTATTTATCTCTTTTCTTTTCTAGAACTATTTTCAATTACAAATGAAATTATGTTCAGGCTAGAGTCTTCTCGCCCACCTATTTGCTGGGGGTGAACTCATTACCTTGAGTACCAAATATCGGGACCTGATTACAAACTCTCAACTTGCATTGACGGTAAGTTACGAGTTTTGCTATCTAATAAATCCATCTGCTTTGCTTTCCTCTTCTCTTATTTCCTATCTGCATTGAACTGACATAAGGAATGATATCTCATATTCCAATTGTAATTCCTTTATTCCTAGAGCTCACAAACTCTCAACTTGCATTGACGGTAAGTTACAGTTTTGCTATCTAATAAACCATTTCTGTCTCTTTAGTATTTAATTTTGGAGAGTTCTCCAATTTTTTCTCCATTGATTCATTTGTAACTTATATTTGTTTTTTTTTCATTTGCCATTTCCTTCTCTTCCATTAACAGAGGATGTAGGCTGTTGGAAATTAACGGCTCAATACATTCAAAGGGAACTTAAAGAGGCAGATGACGTAAGTTATGTAATTGATGTATTTTAATGGGTGTTTTTCTTTTTTTGCATTTCAATTCGGTTTTGTTATTGAAATCAAGAAACTGTTAGGGTTGTGTTATTCATCTTTGTGGGTATTTGAGTTTGGGTGATGGAGAATTATACCAATCAGAATGCTTAATGCTATATGTAGATTGTGTTTTTATAAACTTGATCAGCTGAATGGATTGACAAATCTATTAGCAACACACCCTTTTATGCATTCATAATGGATCCATAGTATTAAGTCATTTTAGATGACTCCAATAGGAGGGTTTATTAACTTATTTGCAGCCCACCCTTTTTTATGCAGCTTAATGAAAACCTAAAATAGCTTCAATTGCAGTTCTAAAGTGTTTATATTCACATACACTCTAAAATCCTACTTAAATTATTTCTTCCCATATTTTTATGATTATCACTAATACCTACAATGTTTAATGCAATTTTGTTCCACATCATATACAAGAAAATCTTCATCTGAGGATCAGAGTATATTGAAGATAGAGATGGATGATTGGTGATTGACTAAACGCGGAATAAGAGGTTTTGATTATTGACCAAGCTGAAACTTATGCATAGGGATCTACAAAGTTTATTTTCGTTTATCTTAGTTTTTTCTTTATGTATTAGGATGGCTTTATTTTGGTTATGTTTTGTGGTATCAAGGTTGTTTCAACCACTTTTTTTACATGTTTGGATTACTACACTCCACGATAACATTTGGGGCATGTCTCATTTGGAGAGTGGACATGCATTAGAGTGATAGTTACGGTCACACGTGTACATTTGTTTATTTCTTAATAAAATAAGCATAGTTCCATCGTTACCGTTAATCATTTTATATATTCATTTTCCGTTAATCAAGTTCTATTACTTTTTACAAATCATTTGTTTAAATATGACTTATTATTTATTATATTTAACATTAAATTTTTAGTTATATCTATAATTTATATATTAATACCCAAAGAACTTAGTCTACCGCGCAACGCGCGGTTCTCATACTAGTAACTAAGTAACCTGAAATCTAAAATAAGTTTTATCCTTGAATTGGTCATGAATAATCAAAGCCAAAATCAATATTTCCAACTATAAAAAAATTAATTATTACAACTTAAATTTATAATAATTATTTTGCAACATATTCAGAAACCCTTTCACTTACCAAACTTGGTTGTAACACTCTCAAATTTGGAAAGAGCAACTAAATAAAATTTCGATTAAATAATCACTTAAGAAATAAAATTCCTTCTACAAACCATTCCTGGAATTACCTCAAGATAAACATAACAACTCTCACAATTAAAAACTCAAATCATACTATGAACCACTTAAAGTCGGGTGTTACTTAACACAAGTACAAGTTGCTAATCCCAAATAGGTGCGGAAGACTTCACTAAGCAAAATTACTTCTCGTGCATTCTACTAGCACTCATCACTTCACATTGTAGTTAAAGCTATTCCCAACCTGAGCCTGTTGCACACGCCGACAAATAAAAAGGGTTAGGCTAACGCCTAGTGAGTTCAAGAGTTTTATCATGACCATATAAATTCATAAATCGAGAGAGATGTAATTTAAGTCATGAGTTCAAAAGAATTTACTTTAGATGCAAATCACCCATTTTTCCAACTCACACAAATCCCGTGCTGAAAAAACTTTAATATAAAATGATTCCCAAATTGGACTCATCCCCAAAACCAACGTGAAAGGTGAAATAGCATTTGATTATCAAAACGATTGAATTCATAAATAAATCGTCATTATTCCAAACATCCCAAACATGGATGAAACATAACCCATAACTCACATAACGTGGAAAACAATTCATATAAACATGATACGTCACCGAAAACATGGATAAAAACAAATACCCAAAGCAACACCTTTCGGTGACGGGGGAGGCCCGTTTACATTGCACGTGACGGAACCTAAAAGTGGGTCACATACCATGCACAAAACAAACACGTGGATTACTCTCGTAAACTGAGCTCAATCACTCAAGATCTATTGCTCGCGAGACTAGGGAGCCCCCAATTTCAACCACTCCAGGTCTATACATTGGGTCACTCCAAATCCACAAAACAAGCACATTTGGGATTACACCTTACTGCCCATGAGACGACGCCCGACCATATAGGCCCACGCCTTACTTATCATGGAACCCGATGCCTATCCTGTGCCAAGCACATATGGAATTACACCTTACTGCCCATGAGACGACGCCCGACCATATAGGCCCACGCCTTACTTATCATGGAACCCGATGCCTATTCCGTGCTACAATGAGAGAAACTAGCGTCTCAACATTGAACGTAAGACTCAAGAGCCTATGGATCCATAGCTAATAAGGTCTAAAACATTACACGACCCCAAACGAGTAAACAAGTGCATTCAAAACATGCAATTTCCCAATGACGTAAATCATGATCAAAACTCGACTTTGAGCTATCAAAACTGGACAATTGTCCCCAAGACTTAACAAAATCCAATACCGAGCCATAAGCTCAACCGACTCAAAAGATAATTCATGAAAAGTCATATAATGAGTTTAAACGTAGCAACACACACTTTTGCCAACAAATATTTCAAATCCATGAAAACCCGAAACAAACACTGGTTTAGGACAACCCTCTTTTCCAAGGAACTCACACCGTTACAATTTCAAATCGTCCCATAACGTACTAAATGCATATTTTCAAAGTATACACAAAATGCATTTTCATAACAAGTAGACTCCATTTATAAAATGAATCATCAACACATTTTCATTTATGATTTATCTATCAAGTTTTCCCAAAAATTTCAAATGTAGGTGTTTTACAATATTTACAACAATAATTACCTCAAAAGGTTAAAACCCACCAAATAACTCAACAATTGATAATTTTCATGTAAAACACATAAGTACTTGGAAAAATAACATTTTTGGCATGTACAAAGTTTTCACAAAGCAACTTGAACTCACCTTGCTAGATTTAGGCTAAATCTAGATTTTCCCTAAACGTAAGCTCCTTTGGTGCAACCCGAATCCTTAGGCCAAATCCTCCAAAAACCTAGATCTACAAGTTTCCAACCATAAATATTCAGATCCAAACATGTAGAATCATTCCCCAAACATTTTACATCCAAATCGCAACTTATATCAAAACCCTAATTTTATGGATGAAGAAGAAGAAGGTTTCCTTAACAAAGCATACCCAAAATAACATCAACAAAACCCACAATGGAAGAGGAGATGAAAACCACAAAACCCTAGCTTTTGGGTAGAGAGATATTACCTTTAACACTTGAATACTTAGAGCAAAGCTCCTAGTTTCCCACAAAAGCTCCAAGCTTCCATACCTTCAACAATGGTGGAAATGGGTTTAGTTTGGGTGAAGAAAATGAAGAAGAGGAGGAAGGTTTTGTGATTTCTTAGGAAGAAATCGGTTTAGAGAGGGAGAGAAACTGAGTTGTGGGTTTGGGAAATGAAATGAGGAAGAGAGAGGAGGAAAGGTCTTAAAAGCAACCAAATTTCTCATCAGACACGTCGCGGACGTCCGCGGAGTCTTATGCGGACGTCCACGTGCACCCGACCAACTTTTTGCTGCTTCCGCGGAAGCACACGCAGACTTCCACGTAATGCGGACGTCCACATGCACCTTGTGGACGTTCACATGACCATGGTTTCCCGATTATTTCCCGATCACTGTTTGGTCATAACTTCTTCGTTTTAGCTCCGTTTTCGCTCCGGAAAGGCCCGTTGGGTTCGTATTTGAATTCTCCATCCAACAAGACCATAAAATATAGGATTCAATCAAAAATCCTATTTTTTTCTTATTTATCATAAAAGACCGATACCTTCCAAAAATCAGGGTGTTACATTGGTGCATACTGAAAATCAAAATAAAAAAACGTTAACATCCATTGATGTTGTCGGCGTAGATGATCATCAACAAGGGCATTCTATTATGTTGTAAATTCTTATCTAAAACTTGTATCATTTGATAATGTCATGTGAATCGCTAGAAACATGTGAAATGTCACTATATCAAATGTGAGTTTATAGGACGTCTTAAATAAATAAGCGTCGTCCTATTAGAGTGCTTTATAGGACCAAACAAAAAATCATTATATCTAAAATTGTTACAATAAGTTTATAGGACGCTTTTGAGCGTTGTAACAAGGATTTTAGGACATTTTCAAAATAAAGTGTCGTATTAGCTAATTTTATAGGACGTTTTTGAAAAATGTTCTATAAACCCATCTTTTTAGAGGACACTTGTGTTTATAGAACATTTTTTCAAATAGCTAAAATAGTTATTAGGACGCTTAATTTGAAAAATGTTCTAAAAAACTTGTTACAACGTCCAAATGCGTCCCATAAACCTTTTGTAACACTTTTAGATGAGCCGCCTTTTTGTGTGGTCCTATAAAACAACCTATTAGAACATTTATTTATTTTAGGCGTACTATAAACTCAATTTTGTTGTTGTGTGTATGGCTAACTCAATAATAAATGTTTCGTAAGGGGACTAGAGCAAGCTACCATGAGACATAATATCCTCTTTCTAAAGAGATTCGATTCATAACTATTATATGTCCGAGGTTCAATATTGAAAAAAATTCAGAGGCTCTCCCTAACTTTCTACGTGTCAATAAACAATTCGAAATACCTTGACTTTTAGAGCAGGTCTGAGTCAAATAGCAATGATTTGAAACATTTCTTTTTACACTATTTCAGAAACCCAAGGCTCGGGTACTCAATTTAAAGTGAGTAAACATAATTTCATACTCGATCATTCTTCCTAAGTTAGTTAAAAGAATGAAATTAGCTGATATTATGACGATACTAGTATAGATATAATTTTGAGAGAAGTTGATGGTTAAAGTAATAATTGATACAACATAAATACAAACTATCAATTTTTTTAGATTGAAATCCTTAAAAGAGGTCTATGGATCATATGGATGCTTACCCCTATAAATAACTTTTGTAAAAACCTTTTTAGTAATGATTTTTAAATTCTAATTATCTGATTAAAAAGAAAAAAATTGGTTCTTGTATGTGGTTTATTGAACATTATCACTTTCAATCATGTGGTTTAAGAATTATATTTTTCATTTCTATGGTATGCAATCTGTTTTACGTTTCACCCCTCTGACTAACTCCGATAAATTTCAGCCATTAAATCAATGACATTTGGTCTTTTTACTCTTTTTTATTTGATGTTATATTAAAAAAATTAATTATATTATATTTTCTAATAAATCTTATTTTCTTTATGATATATGGTATAAAACTACAAGGATGAATGCATAGTAAGAAATGCTTATTTTGGAGAATGTATTTTAAAAAGCACATTAAATTTCATCTACGTTAACATTGAGGGTACTAAAATAAATCTTTTTAAACTATAAATCGTTGTCTCTTTGGATGTATGTTTCTTAATTAAAATAAGAAACAACAATGAAAATGCCTTTCTTTGTACATATTGTTAGGGATCGTTTATCTAATCACTTACCCAGTAAGTGTTTACCTGTAAAATTTAACAATAAGTTACTTACCGTGTGAGATTTTAGTCCACCAAAACAATATCGTATGCAAAAATTTACCTAGTAAGCGCTAACTGTGGTAAGGTCGTCGCACTCACTTACCGGGTAGGGTAAGACTCTCGGTTATTGCCTTCTCTCCTATCGGGTAAAAGTTTTGGTTCTTACCATATTCATCCGGTAGGATAGATAGAATGATCGTCAATACTAAGGGACCGTTTACCAAACATTTACAAGATAAATGTTATTGGTCAAAGTATAAAAAATGGAAGTTTTGTGGCCAAAGAATAAAGAACCGAAAGTTGGTGGAAGTTTAGCAATTTGTTAATGATAAATTACAGAAATAGTTAAACAAAAAACTACCTTCATTAATTAAAGTATTGTGAAATCTAAATAAAAAATAGAATTAAATCAATTATTAATCAAATATATAGATACACATGGTTGTATAATCGTGCAAGAAAGATTCCAAAATATTGCATATCACCTCAAGATCGTATCTTGAGGTATCATTCTAGTGGCAGGGCCGTTCCTGACATTTTGGAGGTCCTGTACAAAAACCTAAATGTGAACCTATATTTTTTTCTTATTACAGTATTTATTAAATTCATACTTTCAAAGTGGAAGAACCTAATTATAGACATTTACAAATTTATGGCCGCAACAACAAAATAAGGGAAATTAATTAAAATACAAAAGTCAAACCAACTGTTACCAAAATACCCAAAAAAATTTCAATTTTGCAAAAATACCCAAAATACCCGCGATGGGGTCCCGCGATCGCGGGATACGCTGACGTGGCACGTATTTTGGGCACAAATGCCCCGCGAAGCCCCTAAACTTTGGCCGCGGTGCACTTTTGGTCCCTGCCCGCGATCGCAGCCCGCGATGGCCCGCGATGGACCAAAATTTACAGTTTTGGTCCCTGAAAATTTACACTTTTGGTCCCTGAAAATTTACACTTTCAGCCCATGTACTTAGACGAATCTTGCATGCTTTTACTGTTTTTTCCACAATTATTGTACTTTGAAGACCGATTTGTGGTTGAAATTCATTTGCATGTTTGAGATTTCATCCATAAATATCAGTAGTATGCAATTCAAATTCACACTTCCTCTTGCTTTCTTTCTTGATTTCTCTCTTGCTTTCTTTCTTTGAATTGCTTTCTCTCTTGATTTCTCTTCTCTCATTTCATCCACAAATGGCATCGTCATCAAACCCTAAGTCTACTCCTGAAAAAATGCCACCTCAAGTCAGATCGGACTCAAGTTCTTGGAAGAGGGTTTCCAAAGTCGCGTGCGGGCATCTGACAAAATCAAATACGTAGTTGAATGTGCTAGAGAAAAGTGTGAGTGGAGGTTGTACGCGATTCACACGGGTCCCAAAGGAGGGGCGATAATGATTAGAAAGTTGCATGACGTACACACTTGTACGAGGACGCAACTTAATCCCCACCACAAACAAGCCGGCAAAAAGACTTTGGGTGCGATCCTGAAAAACAAATTTCTTGATGTTAGCAGGTCATTGCGTCCAAAGGACATCGTCCACGACGTTCACCGGCAGTTCGGCGTCACGATTGATTACCACCAAGCGTGGCGTGCGCGCTGCCATGCACTGTTTATGGTGAGAGGCACGTTCGAGGAGTCGTATGAACGACTCCCGACATATTTATATAATTTGCAGATGCAGAACCCTGGTACTGTCACGCAGCTACGGACCGATTCACGTGGACGGTTTGAGATGTGCTTCGTGGCCCTTGGACCCGCGGTACGTATTTTAACACGTCATATGTTTACACATTATAAACTATAACATTTACACATTATAAACTATAACATTTTAACCTATGTTTTTGCAGATCCGCACATTTCTGGAAAATCTACGTCGTGTCCTGATAATAGACGCAACCCATTTAAAGGGCCGTTACTTGGGTATGATGTTCCTGGCGGTTGCCATGGACGGGGATAACTCCATCGTTCCAGTAGCTTTCGGCGTAGGCAAGTCCGAAACCGGGGACGAGTGGACTTGGTTTCTGTCCATGTTGAGACAAGTTATCGGAGACCCGCAAGGGTTGGTGTTTATGTCTGACAGGGCTCCTTCCATAAGCGCCGCAATCTCTGCCATGTACCCAAACGCCCCTCACGCCATATGCTGTCGACATTTGGAGATGAACGCCAAATCCAAGGACAAACGTATTACCACCTACAAGGATGTCTATTGGGCGGCATGCAGAGCATATACGGATCGGGAGTTTAACAAGTACATGAATATGCTACGATACAGTGTCAAGGAAGCAGCCAAAGTCTTTGACGATGCTGGACCGGAGAGGTGGTCCGCGGCCCACTTTCCTGGACAACGGTATGACATTCTGACCTCGAATAGTGCAGAGTCTGTGAATGCACTCTCCCGTTTTGCGCGTAGATGTCCGATTGTTAATCTTATGGACTACTTTCGGGCCTTTCAACAAGAGTGGTACCAAATTCGACGCCTAAAAGGAGCTAAGATACAAAATGCACTCGCACCAACGGCGGAGAATATCGTTCAGTACAGGGCGCGTCGTTGTAAAGCCCGTATCCTGGTATATAATTTCTTTGTATTAAATCTTTTTTTTTAAGATTTATTTATTGTGGTTTCCGTTAACAAGGTTAGACGAATCGGACCTAATCGTTAAAGATGTCGGAACGTTGGTTAGATTGTGAGAAGGGTGTAGTTGAGGGACCATTATTGTCAATGGACCAATGTAGTGTGTGGCCCATGCAAAAAAAACCCAAACCGTGACTTTGAGTTTTTGTGTGTGGTTGTCGTGATTAGCAAGAAAAAAACCCAAACCGTGACTTCTTTCTCCCTTCCCCCCCTTGTCTTCTTCGTCTCTCACAAAGCACAAACCGCAGGAAACCCTAATTCCCTGCAGCAGCCGTTCTTTTCCCCCTCCCCTTGGTGTTCGGCCGGACGTGAAATAAGAAAGAGAACCGAGAGTGTGAGAGTTCGCCGGAGGAGGAAGGGAAGTCGCCGGAGTTGCTGAAGCCGCCGGAGTCGCTGCTGCCGCCGTGAGCCACCCACAAGCAGCCGGCGCCGGCGCTGCTGGTTCTGCTGGCGAAGAGGAGGGTGTAGCGAGAGAGAGTGAGGGTGTCGGGTTTCGTCGTTGTGTCGTCATCGAGGTAATGTTTCACTCGACGTCTCTTTTCTTTTCGTTTTCGTCACCGGAGGACCACCGCCGGCCGGCCGCCGCTGCCGCTGCCGCGCCGCCACTGTGGTGGCTGGGTGTCGGGTGGCGGTGGTGGTGTCAGTCGTTGGTGCGTGCGGTAGGGTGATCGAGAGGGTAGTGATCTCGCGGTGGTTTGCGGGTTGTTTTTATCACTTCGTCGATGAACCGCCGCCGGCCGCCACCGGCGACCACCACTGCCGGAGGGCAGTGGGTGGTGCGTGACCATGTCTTATTAATAATCGTTGTTGAACCCATTAAGCCGAGACTTAATCGCTTAAGCCAAATCGATCGAACCGTTGCTTTTAGAGTCGTCATTTCTTGTGAGTAATTGTTCAGCCACTGTTTTTACGACGGCCATAACTTTTCTGTCGTAACTCCGATTGAGCCGAAACAGGCGCCCACGGTTCAAGCTCGGGGTCGGGCACGTTTTCCGTGTATTAGCGGAAAACTGGTTCGGCCTCTAGCTAGATGGAAAAGTTGTCGTAAGTTCAGTGATTCGTCATTTCATGTGAAAAATTCTGGAATCTGCCATTTGTCTTGGGAAAACCATAACGTTTTGCTCGTAACTCGTATCTGGGTGAGACCAGCGCCAAAGGTTTCCTTTTTGAGTCTATAAACTTTTCTGTGTTTTGTGCGAAGCCCAGTTCGGGACGTAGCATTGGTCAAAATGTCATTTTATACCGAAAGGTGCTGATTTTCGCTGTTCGGGGAACTGTTTTTGTAAAATCCGTAGTAAATTGTAGAAAAATCGTTAGGAGGCATATAATATGTCCTCGGAACCCTAACTCAGAGTACTTTCTGGTCATAAAATAATATTGGGAATTTTCTGGGTTTAAAGGGGTCGAAATAGGTCCCGAACAGACCTGTTTGGCGAGAACGGAAAATAGTTTTAGTGACGGTTTAAGCGTGTGTCGTGTCATAGGGTCCGGGTCTCGTATTGACACGTTTTAACATGCGTTTAGGTGCTGGGAAGGGACCGTAATTGTGAAGCTTGAATTGTGTTGTTAAGCTAGGCGCGCATTCGAGGTGAGTTCTCTCACTATAATTAATGTCGGTTATTTTTACATTACGTTGTGTATGTATGTGGTAGTTCTATTTGCTTTTGATGCGGGGTTAAATAGTGGGGTGTCTAGTCGGACCTTTAATGTTGTGAATATGCGGGTGGCGTAGGAGTTCGGCGGGGCCGAGGGTCACATACGCGGGTGGCGTAGTAATTCGGTGGGACCGAAGGTTGTATACGCGGGTGGCGTATGAACCCGGCGGTGCCGGGTTGCGTTTACACGATGGTCGTGTGGTCGGTGGGACCGACGTATGCCTATTAGGTGGGTTGGTGTGAGTATGCAGGTTTATGATTTTTTCGTAGACTTGAATGCTGTTTATGTACAAATATCTGTTTATGGTGGTGTGGAAATGACTGTGTTACTTATGGTGTAGAATTCACTAAGCTTCGTGCTTACCCTTTCCCAATAGATTGTGGTTTCAGGTACGGGCGGCTCCAAGGCGTGACGAGTACACACTGGCGCGCGAGGAGAGCTGGTTGCTTTATGGTTTTTAATAATTACACGTTTATTCCGCTGGTTTTATTTTATAAAGATATTAATTATGAGTTTGCA
Organism: Saussurea involucrata; assembly: GCA_033807775.1. Classification (NCBI taxonomy): domain Eukaryota; kingdom Viridiplantae; phylum Streptophyta; class Magnoliopsida; order Asterales; family Asteraceae; genus Saussurea; species Saussurea involucrata. The sequence goes on along the minus strand of CM066320.1, from coordinate 43,747,298 downwards.
AACGAAACGTTGGGATCATTTAATGAGTTGTTATAAATGAAATGTTTACTTTAAAATTTTAAATTTGCTTGTAATTTTTGGGGTGTTACAACTTGGTATCAGAGCACAGCTTTAGTGAATCAAACGCACCTCGGTGTGTTTGGTCTCAAGTTGCGGCTGGGAAATTTTCAAATTCTTTATTAATTCTTTTTGGAAATAAAAGAAAAAGTAAAGACCGGTTCGAGGAACGGTGATCGGAGGCGCAGTGTGTACAGTCAGCCGGAGCCAAAGGGGAAAGGTACAGTACTTAGTGTTTTATTGCTTTCTAGATCATAGAGTATGCATGATAGATTGCCTGTTGTGGACACTATGCTGTATGTTGAACTACTTGCTATTAGGAATTTATGCTAATTATGATAGGTTACTAAGTGGATGCCCTCTAGGTTGTATGCAGTAAGAGATTTATAGCCTTAGAATATTCGATTTAGTTCTATTGCGCAGCTCTTGTTTGAGTCCAACCGTTCTAGGATAGAGTCTTGTTTTCGACTGTCTATTTGTTTCGCACTGCATATGATCGGGTATTCGCGAGGCAACTCGTCATGATAAGTAGGGATTCGGCAGTAGCAAGGGTAGTGGTTTGGATGGAATTCCTAGGGAGCTAGGAAGAGTGTGTACTTATGCCGGTGCGGGCATATGTGTATAGTTTCGGCGAGAAACTACTTGGACCCCTTGGGATGGAACTCAGAACGGGCGATGATAGGTGTGGATGGTAGTAGTAGAGCTCCTACTACCGGAAGCACAGGATCAATGCTCGAGTCGGAGAAGTCACGAGGAATCCAAGGAGTTGAGCGTGAGTGTTGTTAGTATGAGTTATTATGTGCTAATAACTCGTGGTAACATCTGCCCTGAATAGCCATCACAAGGAGGAACAACTATAGTAAACATACTAGTACAAGTGTGTACTTGTTTTGCTTTGATGGGATGATCGTTGGGGTAGTGTCGAAGGTTATAAATTAGTAGTCGTTGGAATAAAAGGACGATTCTAGTATTAGTTACTTGGAGTGATGATGGGGATGATGTTTGTTTCGGGCCAAGATGGATGATTGTGCTAGAATCATAGGCTTTTAGAGCCGACTTTGATTTGAGGAAAAATCGTAGGGATTATTTGACGTAATTTCCCATCTTGCCCTAAGAGGTTTAAATGTTCGGAGGACGATAGTGGATTGGAGAGGATGGAGGAGTATGAGTCGAGACGTTGAATGCCGACTGAGTCATGCACAGAGTTTATTTTGAAAATAGGATTGCATTAACTAATTTTTGTGTTTCCAATCCTTATATGGATTGTGTTTTGGAATTTTGGGAAATGTTTAGCACACACACAAGATGTCGAATTATGGTTTTGAAAGTGCATGAAACCTTTTTATAACGAGAGTTACAAACTTTGTTGGTGATTTGTTTAAAATGAGTTTGGAATTCTAGTGTCGCTTAACTTTTCTTTCGAGAGTTTGTGTTACTAAGTATTTTATTGCAAATAGTTCAGTGTGTGGATTGATTCATGCGTGACATAAGTAGTGCATGGAGGAATTTTGGTAACATTTCATAAGGAGTTGTTTAGTGCGCTTTTTTTTAGTCAGCTAAAGGTTTTATTGAAATTTCCATGAAAATGCGATTTATCGACTTAGGGGTATGCATACTAGGGTAACCTTTGTTCTCGACATTTTGATGAACGAGTCGTGCATGAAAATGTTTTAGTTCCTTTTTGTCGAAATGAAAGACCATTTGATCCAAGGAGTGTTTTAATGTTGTGAACATCATGCATACGATTAAAATGTGTTATATTTTGGAAATATAGATGCGTAGATTTTTGACATTCGGTTAATTTAGAATTACCGATCATTTTTTTGTTTGGGAAATTAAAAACTTTTGCTTTGGAGGAAACGAGTATTTTGAGCATTTTCGATAAATACATTTTTTTAAAGTATAATGTTTTGACGTTATATGTCCCAAGTACGAAACTTGAGGAAGTGTTACAAGCTTGCATGCCTGCCCCCAGTTTGAGATTTTATGAGGTTTTAGTCGATATTTCCAATTATTAGAAGCGGATTGGTTTCTGTCTTCAAGTTTGCAACTTACACGAGACAGTTGTGTTTAACAAAAATATATTTGTAAACCGTGTCATCGTTTTGTGTGACTAGCTGACGCGCGAAAAATTTGGGGCGAACCCTGTGCCACGTCATTTTATGATTAAAAAGAGGAATTTTTGAATCAAATGTCGTGAAACTTATTTTGAATTATGTGCACACCTTTGTCGCACCCTGTTTAAGGTCAAGCGGTTACTTTAAGTGCACGTCATGAGTCAATCCATACTGGAATCGAGGCGGTTCATTTTAAAGAAATTATTTATTACGCTTTGCTTTTGTGTGAGTAAACTGAACTGCAATGGAACGATTTTCAACATGATTTTCCTATGTGGGACGAGCGTGTCCAGTTTTGCGTAACTATCGATCAGGTAATAGTAGTTTTATTACATACGATCTTTTTGAGATGAAAATCCTGATGTTGAAAATATTTTGTAAATGATTTTGTAAACCATTTGGGGAAATGTGCTTTTAAGTGTCATGTGTCATTTCGAGAATTTTCAGGGTGTGAGTCCTTTTGGAAAACTCTTTTGTTTAACCCGTGTCGAGTCTGGGACTAAGGTTGATTTCAGAGTATTGCTTGCTTAAACTTTGTTTAAACGCATTTTCCGACCTATGGGTCTTGCAAGCGTGGAGCATTTTGCTCGGTTTTGACTTGGAGTTAGTCATGGACCAATTGCCCGGTTTTAATGGCTCGATGTGGAGTCTAGTTGATGAGATGTTTTTGTCGCACCGTTTGGCATTCTTTGCACGTTGAGTGTTTACATGTTTGGGTGAGTGAGTCAATCCGGAATAGGCATGTTGTTGGTAGGTTGTTTGCTTTGGATCCTTAGACACGTCAGTCATTCGTTGGTAATGGTCTGTTGGGTACCTCGGGGTGGCACCCCGGTATTCATGTGTTTTAACCTAGACTTTCCAGTAGGTACTAGGAGGAGATAGTTGTGGGCACTTACCTGGGAGGTAGTTCCGGTGTGCTGGGTCTTGAGGCGTTACCTGGGAGGTAGACGTCAAGGTGTATCCTCGATACGGTGTGACTTGGCTTCGTAGAGCAAGTGTGGATGATACGTCGACGGTGGAAGGTAGGTATTCCACGCGCGTTAGTACTTTAGGCCGAATAGTATCGGTTAAGGGATTGATGCCCTTTGTTATTAAGAGAATAAATGCGCATCAACCATTTTGAGGTAGGTGATATATTTAGGTGTCGACGTTTGGGCTTGAGGCCAAACACCTTTAGTATAATCGGAGAGTTGTAGCCGATTCTAAGATAATCATGGTGATGGTAGTAGTAACCCTGAAATGATCACTTGTGATGACTGGTTATGATGGAATGACCTACGTGTGTGTTAGTGACTTGATTGTATGGGATATACATTTGTGTTAGTGTCTAGGATAATACCACGCTTATGTGATTCATGGTAATCGGTTGGACCGATGTTCGGCGGGTGGCCGATGTTTGTTATTATAATCGGTTGGACCGATGTTCGGCGGGTGACCGATGTTTGTTATTGTAATCGGTTGGACCGATGTTCGGCGGGTGGCCGATGTTTGTTATTGTAATCGGTTGGACCGATGTTCGGCGGGTGGCCGATGTTTGTTATTGTAATCGGTTGGACCGATGTTCGGCGGGTGGCCGATGTTTGTTATTGTAATCGGTTGGACCGATGTTCGGCAGGGGGTCGATGTTTTGTTAATATAATTTATTGAAAATCTTTGGAGTCTATTAGAGTTCGTGGAAGTTAATCGACAGTTAAGGGTAGGAATGATCGTAGTCGAGTATCCTGTTGGGTATACTGGTGGGCAACTTTAGAATGGTTAGAGCTGGAGATTTGACTCGGGATGTATGGAATATCTAAGGTTGGGGACAACCGAAGTCGCTTGGCTAGGAATGATTTCAATTGTTGGGGTGTTCTGCCGATCATAATCCCAGTGTCTTAGAAAGAGTACGTTAGTAAGAAAAGTATTCCAGAAGTTTTAGAAGGGGTTTCAAGTGGACTTGGGAACCTGAGGTTGAGATGAGGGAGAACTATCCGGAGCTATTCGTAGGCAGAGACTTCGAGGACGAAGTCTAATCCAAGTGGGGGAGAGTTGTAAAGCCCGTATCCCGGTATATAATTTCTTTGTATTAAATCTTTATTTTTAAGATTTATTTATTGTGGTTTCCGTTAACAAGGTTAGACGAATCGGACCTAATCGTTAAAGATGTCGGAACGTTGGTTAGATTGTGAGAAGGGTGTAGTTGAGGGACCATTATTGTCAATGGACCAATGTAGTGTGTGGCCCATGCAAAAAAAAAACCCAAACCGTGACTTTGAGTTTTTGTGTGTGGTTGTCGTGATTAGCAAGAAATAAACCAAAACCCTTTTGTATGTTGTTTGTGTGTGGTGACGTGATGAGAAAAACCTAAGTCTTCTTTCTCCCTTCCCCCTCTCGTCTTCTTCGTCTCTCGCAAAGTACAAACCGCAGGAAACCCTAATTCCCTGCAACAGCCGTTCTTTTCCCCCTCCCCTTGGTGTTCGGCCGGACGTGAAAGAAGAAAGAGAACCGAGAGTGTGAGAGTTCGCCGGAGGAGGAAGGGAAGTCGCCGGAGTTGCTGAAGCCGCCGGAGTCGCTGCTGCCGCCGTGAGCCACCCACAAGCACTTGTTAAAAAGATTATAGAACAATCCCTTGAAAATATGGGAAACCTTATGGTGTACAAGAAGATTCGAACCCTGGGCCATTACTAAAGAAATATAAGTGCTTGCCAACTGAGCTAGATAGCTACTTGTTTTGTCTTGCGGATGATCTGTTTTATATTCTAATATATGTATATAAAAAAATTAAAAATCGAAGGCCCCCTGGCGATCGGAGGCCTTGTGCGACGACACCTATAAAACACCCCAATGAACGGCCTTGCATAGTGGCGAATCTAAAGTCTTTGATATTGCAATTATTATCATGACAATTTTTTTTAAATTGCTAAATATGATAATTTTCTACTCTTAAACCTCGTATCTTATTTTAGTTTCAATTTTATTAATAAAAATAGTGCTAAATATGGAGTGTACACTAACCGAGTTTCGTGTTATTGAGACTTGTACATGCCAACTATTGAAAGATTCATTGTCATGACACAGGTCATAAAATTCAAGTTTATTATTCGTCATGATACTTGTTACGAGTTTTTCTTAGCTCATTGCCACTACTCTATCCATGTGATATTTCCCATCACCACCGACATATGGTCTTCATTTCAACCAACCAACCCCACCACAAAACTTATTTATCATATACAAAATATTAAGAAAACAAAAGAAATTAATATGCTAATCAATTGATTTACCCTTATAATTCGTTCTCGATTTTTGGCTTGTTTGTCGGTGGTTATTTAGTCAAATTGTTGGTGGCCAAAGCCAATATTGTCTCATTTTTGCAACCGACGATGAGAATGGAAGAGAGCTGCAAGTTACGGGTAAAAGAGAGCTGAGAATTATCTCTTGTTTTTTAGGGTTCCTGTTTTTTTTAGGGAAATAAGAGGACAGAGACAAGCCAATAAGATATGAGATTACCTCTTATTCAATAAAAATAGTCTTAAAGCTCCAACCTCTTATCCGATAAGACAAAGAGGTCAATAGAAAAGGGTTTTCACAAAAACAAAAGCCACCTGACTTTCATGTAAACATCTATGATCTTGAAAACTATACTCAACACATTTACCTTTATTACAAACCAAAACAATTACAAATTCTAAACTAGTTTACAACTTATGAAACAAAACTAGCTAAAATATGTAAGAAACCCTAAACCTAAAATGAGAGAAAAGTATGTAGCTCCTTAGAGAAAAATGTAGGAAAAATGATCTGACTTTCTTTCTTCAATACACGACTCCATTATAAACCTCTACAACTTTACAGCTTTAGCCCTCCAACTTAAGTGAAACAGCTCCGCTAACCCTCCACTTTCAACAGATGTGAAGCGCAGCCCATAAGATTGACAGAATATCCAAACACCCCTTCAACTTTATAGAAAATACATATTGAACCCTGAAGAGCCTACAAACAACAAACTACCCAAAATTAACAAAAGTATTGCAACAATGTCAAGATTGAATTAACATAACAGAGTTTTAACACCCGCCCTCAATCTTGACATCTAATCAAAACAATCATTTTAATTTTGGAGCACAACTTATCATGCTGATATGCATCAAGACCCTTTGTAAAAATATTTGCAGTATGTTCCAAAGAAACAGTTTTACAATTCTAATAATTCCCGAAGAAATTTTATCTAAAACTTAGGGAACATCAATTTCAATGAGATTAGTATGCTAGTGAAAAACTATATTATTTGCTATTTGAAAATCAGATTTATTATTGCAATACAAATTTACAAGAAGTAAATTATCAAGCTATAAATCAACTAAAATTAATAAGAAACCAAATGAACTCACAAGACGCAGCTGCCATGATTCGAAAATCAGACTTAGCTGAAGATCTAGAGACAGTATTCTGAATTTTACTTTCCCAATAAATCATTAAGAAAAACAACAACCAGTACCTTAAAACAGAACATCGAAAAGAAAGACACTTACCCCAGATTGCATCAACATGAACAGCTAAATCAGAAGAACCCAACCTGGTAAAACTTACAGGAGAAGGTTTGAAGTACCTAAGCACCTTCAAAAACAATTTAAGACGCAAACACTGACACAACCAGTAAACAGCAAAAGCTATGTCAAACATCATAACAACCAGATAAATGCATCTACCAACTAACCCTTGAAAAACAGAAAAATTTGATAAAGATGGTTCATCATATACAAACTCTGTTGAGGCTGTTACAATTAAGATCATATCCTTTCGAGTATTTATTGACTTATAATCCAAATACTCAATAACAGCAAAGTCAGAAGGTGAAAGAGAGTCCTCAAGATTTAGACCAGTAAACTGAACATCACCTTGTCTCCCATTGTGAGTTAAAATATGAGTACTGACAAATGAATAATCACTGAGAGACATGTCAGTACTACCAAGTAAGTGTTTACTGGCACCCCTTTGAGATGAATCTGAGCCACATAGTGACTCGCTACTGGAAGCTTTGGACAGACTACCTAGATTTTGTTGGTCATTCACATCAATATTAATAACATTGTTTTGAAACTGGTCACTTAATAATTCATCATTGGGCAGAGAATCAACAGAATCAATATAATAACTTGGAATAACATCAAAGAAATTCAGAACAGCCACATCTGTTGAACAAGAATCACTTAAGCTGCTAGAACTCAACTTAAACGGAAAAACACTTTCATAAAACTGAACTTCACGAGAAACAATCACCGTTTTTGAATCCAGACTAAATAGCCGGCACCCTATCTGAGAATTAGCATAACCTAGTAAGATACACTTCTCAGACTTGGTTCCCAACTTATTAGAGACATTTTGTTTTACTGAAAAACACAAACACCCAAAAGATTTAAGTTGAGAAAGAACATGACGAAAACCATATAACAACTCATACAAACTTTTTCCATTTAGAACAGATGAGGGTGTTCTATTAATCAAATATGTGGCAGTTAAAATGCATTCATTCCACATATGTAGAGGAACTCCACTTTGAAACATTAGTGATCTGGCAACATTCAATAAACGATGTTTACACTAAACAACTCCATTTTGTTTAGGAGTATATTGACAAGTTTTCTGATGAATAATACCTTTGGCATTAAAATTTTTATCCAGATTAGAGTTAACAAACTCATTACCATCATCACTCCTAAAAATCTTAACAGATTTTCCAAATTGAGTTCCTAACATATTACAAAAAGCAATAATATTATCAAATACCTCATATTTTTCTTTCAAAAGATAAACCCACACAGCACTAGAAAAATCATCCACAATAGTCAAGAAGTATTTAAAACCATCCTTACTAGAGACCTTATAAGGACCGAATATATCTAAACGCATCAACTCACCGACACTAATTTTCTTATGAATACTAAGGTCAAACCTTTTATGAGACTGTTGTACCTTATGACAAACTTCGCAATGACCACTTCTTTCAGAATTTAAATTCAAGGTTTTCTTTAAAACACTCAGAACTTGGTCAGCTGGGTGACCAAGCCTATTGTGCCAAAGAAGACTAGAAGCAAACGAGGATATAGAATTATTAGCAGCAACTATAGATTCATTACTAACACTTTTGTCAAAGAAATAGAGAGTGCCTTTATGGCTACCAATCCCCACTATATCCTTTTGAAGAGAGTCCTGAAGATAACACTTGTTCTCATCAAACCCAACAAAAACTTTGTTATCTCTAACAAGTTTATGACTAGAAGGAAAGTTCAAATTAACCTCTGCCATGTTGGCAGTTGGTAACTCAAGACGTCCGAGTAAGTTGGTAACCTGATCTTTAGTATGAGAGAGAGACATTGATCTGGTGACTTGAGATACTTCAGAAGACTTAGGATCAAAAACATTGTTGGACCACGATTTTAAATTTTGATTTAAGGTTCTTCGTCTATTTCTAAAAACATTTGGAAAGCCAACCAGATTGTAGCACCATTCAATAGTGTGTCCAGTATTACCACAATGTTGACAAATCAGATTTGATGATCTAGGAACACTTCTCTTATTTTCAAGACCGTTGCTAGAAAAACTAGCTTGTTGTGATTTGGAAACAGAAGGAACAATGCAACACTCAATATGCGATTCCTCCCTAGAAACCAAGGAAAAAGCATTTTTGACCGAGGGTAAGGGATCTCTTGTAAGAATGCTACTCCTAATGGGTTGATAGACATCATCAAGACCCATCAGGAATTGCAAGAGTTTTATTAACTAATTATGTTGAAAAAACTCGTTTGAAGCATTGCAGTTGCAAGAAGGAAACTTAACAACAGCATTGAATTGTTTCCACAAGGCGTTGAGCTTATGATAATAGTCAGCTACAGAAGTCCCATTTTGACTTAATGAGTTTAATTTTTGATGAAGATTAAAAATTGCAAAACCATCCGTCTTATCATAAGTTTCTTTCAATTCCTCCCATATGTCAGATGATAGTTTTGAAAAAACATGCTCTAAAAATAATTCCTCGGTAAGAGAGCTTAATATCCAAGACAAAACCACAGAATTACATCTATCCCATTGCTTAGAAAGGACATGATCATTGTTAGGTCTAGTGCAAGAACCGTCAATAAAGCCAACTTTATTTTTAGTTTCAAGGGCAATAATCATGGCACATTACCAAACCTTGTAATTTTTCGTTCCACTCTGCTTAAAATTCAGGATAGACACCCCGCCAGTGTCACTGGGATGCAGATACAGCGGATCGCCAAAATCAAGTTTGGCGATCTGAGATTGCACAGTGGAACTAGAGGGAATGATTACCTCAGCTTCAGGCATACTGAAAACGAGAACAAGAACAAACACACAGACAAGAAACTGAGATAAACAATCGGCAGGATTCCTAAAACACTCAAATGTGCTAGGTCAAGCCTTACCTTAGTGTCTTACAAAAAAGAAAAGAAATACAACAAGTGATACAGCGGAAGCAATATGGAAAGCAATCACCAGAAAACACACATGAACAAATATTAAGCAAGAGCAATATCAACAAGGATAAGGAAATTGACAGATATTAAGCAATGTAAATGAACAACGATCCTTGTCAATGACTCACATACCAGAAGCCGCTACGGTCAAGGACTCACGTTGAGATAAGGCTTGGAAACTAACTACACCAGATATATAGATATGAAGCTTATTCACAACTATAACAAAAACAACAAAGAACATATGAAGACTTTACAATATTGAATAAACTCTAGTTTTAGAAAAGAACTCTAACCTACAGAACTTAGAGAGGAAATAAAACTAGAGAGAAAAAGAATTTTGTAAAGTGAAAGAAAAAAAAAACTTAGATATAAAAGAAGTGATTCCAACCACCAGAACAAAAGAGGGATTCAGACCATATGGTATCAAGGATCATAGATCTGAACCGCGAAAACAAATCAAACAAGAATCTGGATAGGTACTACTAGCCTGAACAGACCTCGATCTTCAACCAACAAGGAAACACGAACAGAGTCAAACCCGGTCAGAAACAGGAAGCGAGACCGATCCTTGCCAATATCCACAGATCAATCGTCAGGGACAGATCGTTGTGGACTACCAGAGGCTCATGGTGGAGTCGAGCATCGAACTAACTCGGCGCTGAAAAAACAAAAGAAAACCTGGAAATCGATACTAAACCAGCGGCGTTAGATCTGGTTGTAGACTGACAACTTATCACCGCTGTTAGCCCTAAAAAAATGTTATCACAACAAGATCGGTCGGAAAAACGCAAGAATAGATCTGAAATATATTGGATCTCAGACCTATCCTACAGCCGAACCGATTTGAGAAGGAACACCGATTCAGACAACCGAGATATTGCAGATCTCGGATCTGAGATGATGACAACCACAACTAAAATTCGAAGATGAGTGTGTGTTTGTGTATATCGTAAACCAAAAAAACAACAGATCCAACTTTATTTTGGATCTGGAAAAAAAACCCGACCAGAAGCCGAAGGTAAATCTTCAAACCAAACTCTAGCTCCAGGTTATTTCAAGAGAACCCGAACGTTTTCGTCGGATTTGCAATGGAGCATCATTGAACTTGTATATCGAAGAAACCAACCAGATATGGTCAAGAGATGTCGAGAAAAAAAATACACAAACACCGAGAGCAAAAGCATACAAAATAAGGAAGCTACACGAAAAAACCGGATCGAAGCCTTTCAACGAAACTAGCTCCAAGTTTTCAACAGAAATCAAAGATTTCGTCAGATATGTGGAGACATCATCGTTTCTAGGTTCGATTCCAAAGAAACACAGATTTAGGGAAGAGAAGGAGAGTTGAGGAGTTACCAGATACCACCGATTAGTCAAGATTTGCGATGATGAGGTTTAGATCTTGAAGAGAAGATCACGGATCTTGTTCTTGAAGCTCTGATACCATCTTGAAAACTATACTTAACACATTTACCTTTATTACAAACCAAAACAATTACAAATTCTAAACTAGTTTACAACTTATGAAAGAAAACTAGCTAAAATATGTAAGAAACCCTAAACCTAAAATGAGAGAAAAGTATATAGCTCCTTAGAGAAAAATGTAGGAAAAATGACTTGACTTTCTTTCTTCAATACACGACTCCATTATAAACCTCTACAACTTTACATCTTTAGCCTTCCAACTTCAGTGAAACATCTCTGCTAACCCTCCACTTTCAACAGATGTGAAGCGCAGCCCATAAGATTGACAGAATATCCAAACAGCCCCTTCAGCTTTAGAGAAAATACTTATTGAACCCTAAAGAGCCTACAAACAACAAACTACCCAAAATTAAGAAAAGTATTGCAACAATGTCAAGATTGAATTAACATAACAGAGTTTTAACAAATGATCATCTTCTAAAAGCATACAAGGATACAAATATGTGCATGATCAATGGTGGAGATCAAATATATATTAAAGTTTGACTCATGGGGATGGGTGTCCATAGAGTTGGGATTTGCTACCCTGACAAGTAATATGTTGGCCTCGAAAGATAATAATATAACAAACACAACTCATAGTCTAGGTTGGTGACCTAAATTGCACCTAGGATGCTTCGCCACTGGTCGAGTTTGTGTCATAAAATAACAATATAACAAACACAAAGTGTATGAGGGAAAAGGGGGGTTGAATACAATAACCGTTGTAGATATTAAACAATAAATCAACGTGTGATAAATCTCCTACACATACCTTTGACAAATGTATACCTAGATCTTTCTTACCATGTTTATCTAACTCAAACCTTGAATGGTTTCCTACCGTATGTAATGAGTTAGTCTTTCTCGTAAATTTTCATTTTATTCCATGACAAATTGGAAAAAAAAATCCCCTCCTCTTCGAATGAAATCAACCATTTTGAATAAATTATAATATAAATTATGGTTTTGGTTAATGTGATTTTTGGTTATTATCCATATAATGCGTTTATTACAATAAAAACCTTATGATATGCAATTTTGTTTGGTTTTGGTCCCTCCTACAAACACATAACAATTTTTTTCTTCTGTTAAACGAAGTTTCATCAGAGTTACAATCTTCAGAATTGAGCCATTAAAGTTTGATCTTCAATGTTAGAATTATCTTTACTCTTCTGCTTTCTTTTGGCCATCATCATACTTGAATCTCTCTTAGTCTTCATAGTTCATTAAGTTTTCAGATATTCGAATTACTATCTTCATCCTATCCGTTCATCACATTTAGACATCGGTGACTTGAGCAAACAGATCATTGGCAATCAACTTCCCGTCGAACGAATTTATTGGATCTTGATGTCACCTATAAGTTAAATCAATAATACCAATTGATTTGTATTACATCAGATTCTACTTGTATTTAGGTACATTCATTGAATCTAAATATGTTCTCATATTGTGCAACTTCTCCCTATGAAACACCTAACTAAATCGATCCAACATAACCACAAATGAGAAAGCAAAGGTATTGATGTTGTTGCATATTCGAACTCAAAAACTCTGGGTTGTTGTGGATTGGTCAAACATGGAGAAGGGTTGGTAAAAAATGTGGCTTCTTAGTCTTCACCATGAACATGATCTAGTCGAAATGAGGGAGCATAATGGGCCAAGAATCCGATAGCGATAAAAAACCCTAGATCACCTCCATTGTTTGCAAGTAAGTTACCCTTTGTGTGTTAGTGTTTTAGTTTGGGGAATGGCGTAAAAAGTATATTTTACCCTTGTGTGCAAGGCACATGCATGGGGAGTTAACGAAAGGAAGGCAAATGCAATTGCAAAAAAGCTGCATTCGACAAGGTTTTTTCCTGTAATAAATGAGTTGTTGTAACAACCGTTAATCTGAAAGGTATACTTTCGGATAAGTTGTGGCTAAAGCTAAAGATAAGAGACTTGGGGGACTTGGTTGTAAATTGTGAAAGGTATAAAAAGAGAAGAAATCCCTAAATTTCTCATTATTGTGAAACTGGCGGCTGAAATCGAGAGAAGAGGAGAGGATTGAAGGTCTTGGAAGGAAATGGTGAAGGATTGCTTGGAGGAAATCAATTGCAAGTAAGTTACCCCTTACCCAGTAACTTCCTAATATTTTGTATGTGTTTGATTTGAGAAAGAGTTGAAACATGAAAAGTAGTATGTGTTCTTAAAATTTGAAATCCTTGGATTTTACATCAGATGTATGGCTAATGCAAGGATGGTTTGATTAAATAATTGTTAAGGGTTGGGGTGTTAACCCAAATAAGCATTTAAATGGGTTTAGGGCAAAAATTGATGTTTCTATTGGTTAAGGAAATATTTTGGGGTTTACTGTATGTTCATCCGGAAATCATCGAATCCGGACAAGTGATACCCGGATTTTGGCGTAATCCGGATGGGGTTACCGGATTCCAGAAGATTTCCGGATAAGTAATCCGGATGTAGTACCCTTATGTTTTCCGAGAATGACGTATCGGGGTGGAAATCCGGATGACACGGTCCGGATTAAGATAGGTATCCGGGTAGCGGATCTGTCCGGACTACTTGTGGTATCCGGATCATGTAGCGAAGGCGATAGTTTTTCCGGACGGATTGAGATCCGGTAAAGGATCCAAATTCTTTTAGTTTTCGGAAAAGGTGATTTTCCAGATGGTTTTATTGGATTTCAATCAATATCCAGATGAGATTGTCCGGATAGTAGTGACATCCGGATGGGATGGTCCGGATTTGTGTGTTGTCCGGACAGAGGTGTTGGTGATGAACTGTTTGGTCATTCATAGGTTTTCGACCTGTTCCGAAGTGAGACTCGGTGTTAAGCGGATTCATTGCTTTCAGGTGAGTTTCCTTAAACCCTTTTTACGTGAAACGAGATGTTAAACATTTTCACTGCTGAATATGGTATGTATGTGTTGACTAATTTGATGCTACCCCTGCGAAAAAGAAACAAGAATATTAGAAATGCAAGAGGGTAATATCAAACAGGCGTGTACTGAGAGTGTATTATAAATAGACCATGACGCAAGTATACATCTCAATCTATTATCGTCTCAAACAAGTAATAATGGTACAAAAGTACCGAATATCGATCCCACAGGAAAGCATGGAGGAGTTTCTCTTTAAAGGTCCAATTATTTAAAAGCAGATTTCAGATGGCGAATGCGAAGGTAATCTTTGTTTGAGGTTGGTGATTAACAACTAATGAGAAATTAACAATTATAAGAGGAAGCACAGAGTATAAAGGTCCATTGGGATTAGATTAATAATTAGATATCGAGATGAGACAGTATTCTTCAGTTATCTCAAGTGTCGAATATTTCATGATACAACGTACCGGGTGTCAATTGGTCAATTGTGATCCACCACAAAATATAACATTGATTTAAATAACGTCAGACAATCATACCATACGATACACCTTTTTATCTTTTTATTAATCTAGGTCCCAATTTCTCTTTATACCCCGAACTAAGGCGACTAGCCCATCATCGTTCAGATTCCAATTATAAAAGATTTACGAGATTTAAAACAAATAATGGAAATGGACAATACGTTAATTAAATGAAACTTACTTGAGTGGAACGTCGTGACTTGTTGCTCAAGTTATCTAAGCTTTGAGAGAGATTACTAATTTATTATGACAATTATGGAAAGAGTTGGAAAGCATTTAACATTAATTACTACAAAGTTGATGGGAGAGTTAAACATTTAGTTTTTAAAAGTAAAGTTTGTGTGTTTGTTAACGGACTAATTATAGAGACTAAAATTAACGTGCTTTCGAGATGAGAGAAAAGCTGGAACTTTTTGTAAGATCACTTACAAAACCGTGAACCAATTTTACTTGGGAATCCAAAGTGATTAATTCAGACATCCGGCTTATATTGCAAGTGAGATTACGCGAGAACCAAGTTTTATCAAAAGTCGAGAATGAGAGTAAGGAAAGAGAATTGTAAGTTGGTTGCAAGATTAATTAAAAGCGTGACTTTGAAAAACAATTAAGGTTAACTAAGACGAGTTTGAGAAGTTGACAAGTTACGGATAAAGGTTGAGTTAAGAGATTAAGAGTTACGAAAACAAGTTTAAGAGTTATGAAAACGAGTTTAAGAGATTAAGAGTTATGAAAACGAGTTTAAGAGTTATGAAAACGAGTTTAAGAGATTAAGGGTTATGAAAACGAGTTTAAGAGAGTTTAGAGAAAAGAGTTTTTAACACTAAGATTAATGAACTTAAAGATGTTTAATTAAGGGATTAGGATTAAGATTACAAACCAAGCTTTTAATTACCAAACCGTGGGTTTCGAGAGTCTAACGAGGCAATCGGCTATAAGTCACTAAATCGAACCGTGAGTCACGAACGTAACCGAACAATGGCACACAAGGCACTAAGCCTCCAAGCACACTAAAACTATTAGCATAATGCATCTATTTATACTAGAGATATTCTTGGTGACCAAGTTTTGTAAGAAATGGAGCTCCGTGGGTCATAGATCAGACCCATGGATTTGCTAAAATCTTCGGCCCATAAGACGCTAGACAACCGACCCATAATGTTATCAAATCAATCCACAAAATTCGATTAGTCTTCGGCCCAAATGCCGTGGTGTTCGGCCCATAATTAACCCAAAACGTGCGGCCCATCTTGGAGTTTAGATCACCGGCCCAAAAGACGATTACACAATTGGTCCATATTCGTTTGTTTATCGGCCTGTTCATAAAATTACAACGATCCCAAAAAGATTTGTTTCTCCAAAAGCTTAAAACGCATCACCACAAACGGTCCAAAAATGTCGAAGTCTTCTTTAACGCTTCATGATCCGTCCTATAAGATCCAAAATCGAGACTTCGAATGCGACCGTATATTCGTACCTACAAAATATATATAAAATATACTTACTTTTGTGTTTTTGTGATGCATTTTCGTGATTAAATACGAAACGTATCTAATATTTATTTTTGTTGCATTTAACTAAGAATGATTATAAATAAAGCGATAAATGCGGGATTTTAGCTCAAAATTAATTTGAAACATAGCTAAAATAGGGTTAATAAAATAACCCTATCACAACCACGAATTCGAACTGTTGCTTGTCCTCAAGCAACTTTATTAAGAAAAATTAAATTTGAGCTATTTTATTTGTTGTAAATTTGTCGCAATTTCCCAATCTCTCAATCATGTGTCTCAATCATCCTTTGATTCATGTTATTCACACAACATGTATTGATAGCGCTTTGTAAAATGACATCTCTCAACTTACTCACAAAAAAATGTCAATCCATAGGCTAGCCACAAAATTCCTGTTTAATTAAAATCATGATGCAACCGGTATCGGGGGTGAGTGTTTGGCTTTTTGTTTTGGTAAAAATGGTGGTTTTTACCAATTTTTTGAAATTTCTCAAATTTGGCACAATTTTTTTGCCTTCTCTTTTTGGTGATTTTGAGATGAGATACATTGGTCCCTTCGGTGTCTTTGACACTTTCTTGATGTGAGGAGAAACAAATGCGAAGCTTTGCTTCTTTTTGCATTGTTAAATCCTCTTTTCTTTTATGAGTGCGTCGCATTTTGCGAAGGGGTGTGCACTTTAAAATGATATGGTGTTGAATGTTTATATGAGTTACCATATCATTTCCCCTCCCCAAAATGTAGAAGGGTTCAATGTCCTCATTGGACAACCATTGATCAAGCGAAAAAATTGGCTTTTTATTGTGTATGGTGTGGTTGCAAAAATGATTTTAACAAAAAAATTGAAACAAAAAATTCGGGGGCTAGTTCTAGTGACATGAAATGTGCAGGTGAGAAAACTTTCTCGTTTACGCGGGCTATCAACCAAGCATGCGTCTAACAATCCTCAAAATATGAAATTAACACACGATAATATCAAGTAAAAATTACTCCAAATTTACACTCCAAAATCCCAAATCTAGACATTGAAATGAAAATGCAATTTATTAAAGTGCGCAAAAATTAAAATGGATAGAGTCGTGAAATTGAACCTGTCCTACTCATGATGAGTAAGAGTACGCTCAACGGGTTCCCATAATAGATGGATGGGAAACGGTGGTAATGTCCTTGCGATCTTCGGGTGTTCCTTCATCAAAATCCCTCTCGTCACGTCGTCCTTAGCTTTCTCAAATTTCAGCCAACTCACAAGCATGCCCTCAAATCTCCTTAGTCTCGCATCTATCACATCGGTCCTGTCACTCCTCTCACGTTCCTGCTGGTCGAGTTTTTTCAAAATCAACACTTGGTGTTCTTTAAGTGTTGTTCGCATCTCAATCTTAAGTGACTGAAACTTTGCTTCCAAAGAAGCAATTCCGTCACTAGCAGATCTGTCCGAATCCGAATGCACACACATATTGTTACGCATCAATCTATCCACATTTTGTTTTTCCATAACTAATTTTTCTTTTGAAAAAGTATCGGTGGATAGGATGGTAACATTTGCGTTTTTCATAAGTGCATGGATAATGGACGGATGGCCCATTCTAGCGTTGCATCGGTCAACACCTCCACGTATATTGTTGGAGATGAGACGTCCAACATCGAATCGGTGTCCCTTAAGGATGCGATATAAAATCAAAATTCGAACCATGCAAAGACTAGTATCGTGAGTGGTTGGAGCAAGACTGTGTCTTAAAAAGAAAAACCAGGCATTTGCCTCTGGTTTTAAACAATGCGTGCGAATAATGCGTGAATTTCCTGTAAATTCCCATTCGGATCCCTTATGGGCAATTGTTTCTAAAATGTCATATAGATCCTCATTGGTTAGATTTTTGATCAACCGATCCATCTCGGAATGTTTAGGCGGGACAATACCCAAAAGGTTATTAATGGTCGTGCCGAAAAATCAACCTCGGTTTGTCTAACAAGGATTTTCACACCATCCATGACGGACAGTTCACTATAAAAATCCCTCACCCAGTCAATATTATATTGACTTGGTGGTTCACAAAAAATTTCCCAACCTAACTTTGTGATCAAATAACAAATGTGCGGGTGTGCAAGTAATGCATTAACATGAAATCCATGTGGTGCATGACATATTTTACGTGCTAAAGTTGGAAATTTAAGCATAGCCTCATGACATGAAAATAAATCGTAACGAGTGATATTTGAGTTTAAAGAGGTACCGACTTTTTGTTTCCCCTTGTCAACCACACGAACTCTTTGAGAGTTCTCTGATTCCTTTTCTTCACCATCTTGACCCGCATCTTCTTCCGAAGCAACAAGCTCACCATCTTCAATTTCCACCCAAACATTTCGCTTTTTAATGAGTTGCATGTTACCCATCACATTCGATTTCACCCGTCGGCTATATTGGTAAGGGGTGGTATTTGGGTTAGGGTTAGGTGTGTTTTTGGGTGAAATGGGGGTGGTTTTAAAGAGTGTGGATGATGCCGTAGGTGGTTCCAAAGTAAGGATAGGTGCTGGTTGGCGATGGTCTTGAGGTACGACTGTGGATGCAACTGGGGGGTAGTTCAAGTTGGCGACCGCAGATGCTCGCACAGGGTTGAAGGGTCGAAAAGCAGATGGCTGATTTGGCATCGGGTTTCCATGTTGGTCTAACACTATCGCAGCGGCAATCGAGTGTTGAGGAATATGTGGGTGCGTGATTCTTGGAGCATATCGAGCATGCTTAAACCCTGGTGGTGGTCGTAAATCGGGTTGGTAGAACATGGGTCTCGGACCATAGTTCATCAGAAATTTGTTTGTAGCTAGATATGTTCGATCACACCCAATAGATGGTCCTCTGATCATAGATGTCGATACATTTGGTGGCAACGAGCTCAGATGAGGTTTTCGCTCCTCATGCTCAGCGTAAAAGGGATTTGTGTAGACCCTTGTCGTGCGCAGGTGCGCCGATGACGGCGACTGAACAAAATGCTCGGCGGCAGCAGCGAGATTTCGCAATCTGGAATGATCGTTAGTGAGTTGATGGTTCGCCGGAGCAGACGTCGGCGGTGGAATCGGGGGTTTCCGATCGTCGGAGTTCATTTTAGAAATTCTCCGGTGGGTTGTTCTCGTTCTCTATCTTCGATGTGGGTTTTCAGCTTAAAAATGATCTTCGCTCCTGGTGACTCTTCGATTTGCAAACGTGAATTTTAGGGTTTTCTTTAGTTGCTTTTTAGCTCTCGCCATGGAAGATGAGAGGTGGTTTTATATTGGAAGATGAGAGGTTGAGGGAGAGAGACGAGTGACGTCTATGATAAGAGTGAGGTGATCTCTTGACAGAAAAGTAAAATCCGCGGTGGCAGTGAACAGTATCGAAGAAGAAGAATTAGCAGTGTGTGTGTGTTTGTTGTTCGCATGAAGAAGAAAAGAAAACACCTGCATGCTATCCTTAATCAAGTACAACATTAAATGCTCTCACAGTACACTATAACAGTAAGTAGCTTAGTTTTTGTTTAGTTAGATTGAGTATCCCTTAAACGAATCTAGTTAAAATTTATCTGTTAATTTGTTTTTCTTTTTTAATTTAAGTTGGGCTAAAAAACTAGAAATGGATACTGAGCCGAATGTTCATGGCCCAGTTTAGTTTTTGAAACTAATTTAGAAACCCAACTTAATTAAACGTAACCGGCCCAATTAATTATAAATCTGAATTAACGTGGGTTTGACTGAAAATGGTTTTCGAGGCCCAGTAAAAAAAAATTAGTTTCTCGTTATCGAGTTTCGATCATTTGGGTTGGTTACTTCCCTTTTATAAGAATTTAGCCAAAGGCCAAAAATTTCTTATTCCTCTCCTGATTAAAATGTTTTTCTCAAACTCTGTTTCTCCCCAAAATTTACATCTTTTTGTAAATCTCTCTTTATTTAAAATGATTTTCTATTTTATCTTTATAGCTACTATTTATATTTTTCTTATTTTTGGAAATAAAATATGCGAATATATATATATATATATATATATATATATACACATATATTTTTTTCTTCTTTTCGTATATTTAAATTATCTATTTTTATTATATATACATATTGTTATTTTATTTTATTTTCATTCTAGAAAGTGGACATCCACAGGATGTTGTATCAGATTTTGAGGTTCAACAAATGATTGTACTCGCCGTCCGTTTACCTTAAAAGTTGTTCCTTTTTCTGGATCAATCAATTCAATCACTCCATAGGGATAAACTTTAGCAATCTGATATGGTCCTGTCCATCTAGAGTTTAATTTACCTAGAAACAACATGAGTCTGGAGTTGAACAGTAGGACCTGTTGTCCTGCAAAGAACTCTTTTGGACTGATTTTCTTATCGTGCCATTTTTTGTATTTTCTTTGCAAAGTTTGGCATTTTCATAAGATAAATTCCTATGTTCTTCTAACTCACACAGTTGTAGAGCTCTTCTTTTTCCTGCCTCATCCAAATTCATGTTGAGTTCCTTTATGGCCCAATAGGCCTTATGTTCTAATTCTACTGGTAGGTGACAGGCTTTCCCAAAAACTAGTTTATATGGGGACATTCCAATAGGGGTCTTGTAAGCGGTCCGGTAGGCCTACAAGGCATCATCCAGTTTGGATGCCCAGTCTTTTCTATGTGGCTTGACTACCTTAGCTAAAATTCCTTTAATTTCCCTGTTGGACAACTCAGCCAAACCATTGGTTTGAGGGTGATAAGCAGTAGCCACCCTGTGCTGAATGTTGTATTTGTCCAGGACTTCCTCTAATAGGTTGTTGATGAAATGGGTGCCCTCATCACTAATCAAGGCACGGGGTGTGCCAAATCTAGTGAAGATGTGTTTTTGGAGGAATTTGATAACCGTTTTAGCATCATTAGAGTGACAAGCCATAGCCTCCACCCATTTAGATACATAGTCAAGAACTACTAGGATGTAGGCACAGTTATTTGACAGTGGAAACGGTCCCATAAAGTCAATACCCCAGACGTCAAATAATTCTACTTCTAAAATCCCATTTAAAGACATTTCATTTCGCTGAGAAATCTTTCCGTTTCTTTGACACTCATTACAACTTTTTGCAAAGTTGTAGGCATCATTATTTAGGGTAGGCCAATACAAACCTGATTGTAATACCTTTGCAGCTGTTCTGCTTCCTCCAAAATGTCCTCCACATGGACCTGTATGACAGTGATATAGGACAGATGCCACTTCCTCTTTAGGGATACATCTTCTGATCACCTGATCTGCACAAATCTTAAATAAAAATGGATCATCCCAAAGGAATTTCTTGGAATCAAATATAAGTTTCTTTCTTTGATGCTTATTTAATTCCTTGGGAATGATCCCACAAGCTAAATAGTTAACAATATCTGCAAACCAAGGTATTGCAGTATGTTGTACAGCTAAAATCCTTTCATCTGGAAAAAACATCACCGATGTCATTAGTGTGTTCAGTGTGTTCTTGTTTTTCCAGTCTTGACAAGTGGTCAGCCACTTGATTGTTCACACCCTTTTTGTCAACGATTTCCAAATCAAATTCTTGTAGTAACAAGACCCACCTTATTAGCCTAGGTTTTGCATCTTTTTCAGAAATAAGATATTTGATGGCTTCATGATCAGTATGCACAATCACTTTGGCACCTATCAAATAAGATCTGAATTTTTCAAAAGCAAAAACCACAACTAATAATTCTTTTTCAGTAGTGGTGTAATTGATTTGAGCCTCATTGAGTGTTTTACTAGCATAGTAAATAGAGTGAAAAACTTTATTTTTTCTTTGTCCTAGAACGGCTCCAACAGCCCAGTTACTAGCATCACTCATTATTTCAAAAGGTAAAGACCAATCAGGAGTCACTATTACAGGAGCAGTGACCAATGCTTCTTTCAGGATTTTAAAAGCTTTTTTACAATCTTCATCAAAATTAAAAACATGGTCATGCTGTAATAGTGAACACAGAGGTTTGGATATTTTAGAGAAATCTTTGATAAACCTCCTGTAGAAACCTGCATGTCCTAAGAAACTTCTAATACCTTTGACAGTGGTTGGTTCAGGTAATTTTGCAATTACCTCTAATTTAGCTTTATCAACCTCAATACCTCTATTGGAAATGAGATGACCTAACACAATGCCCTCTTTAACCATAAAGTGGCATTTTTCCCAGTTTAAAACCAAATCTGTTTCTTCACATCTTTTAAGACTGTTTTCAAGGTTTTGTAAACATAGATCATATGATGTCCCATAAACTGAAAAATCATCCATGAAGATTTCCATGGACTGTTCAAGCCTATCTGAGAAAATAGACATCATACATCTTTGGAAAGTGGCAGGTACATTACATAAACCAAAAGGCATTCTTCTAAAGGCAAAAGTACCATAAGGGCATGTGAAAGTGGGTTTCTCCTGACTTCAGGTGCAATGGCAATTTGATTGTAACCGGAGTAACCATCTAAGAAACAATAAAACTCCTTACCTGCTAGTCTGTCTAACATTTGGTCAATGAAGGGTAATGGAAAATGGTCTTTCTGGGTGGCCTGGTTAAGCTTCCTATAGTCCATACAGATTCTCCATCCTGACACTACTCTAGTGGGTATAAGTTCATTCTTCTCATTAGTTACCACAGTAACTCCTCCCTTTTTGGGTATACACTGCACAGGACTGACACAAATACTACTGGCAATAGGATAGATTATGCCAGCATCTAACCATTTTAAAATTTCTATTTTAACAACCTCTTTCATCATGGGGTTGAGTCTTATTTGAGGCTCAACTGAGGTGAAATCTTTGTTTTCTAAAATGATTTTATGTTGACAAATAGTAGGGCTTATGCCCTTTAAATCAGCAATGGTCCATCCTATGGCCTTGGTGTATTGTTTCAACATGTTCACCAATTTTTCCTCCTGGTCAGATTCTAAGGATGATGAAATAATGACTGGCAATTTCCCTGGTTCTCCTAAAAATGCATATTTCAAGTGTGAGGGATGTTGCTTTAATTCTAAGTCTGGAGCACATTCAAAAGAAGGCACAAGAGTTTTCCTGTCCTTATTTTCTAAAACTTCAATAGCAGAGGTGACCTGTATGTCTTCTAAGTCATCAAACTCAGCTTTATCTTCTTCATTATCAGATACTTCCATTTCCATTCCCTCCCCAAAATTTTGATCTAGACACCAAGATTCAATCAAACTTAAGGTAGAACATTCCTCTCTCTCTTCAGGATATTTAAGGGAGTCCAACACATTAAAAGTAACTTGTCGGTCTTGAACTCTCATTGTGAGTTCACCCTTTTGGACATCTATCAGAGTTCTTCCAGTGGCTAGGAAAGGTCTTCCTAAAATGACGGGAATATCCTTGTCAGCTTCAAAGTCTAAGATGATAAAATCTGTAGGGAAAATAAACTTATCAACCTGGACTAGGACATCCTCAATTTTACCTTTAGGCCAAGCTATGGACTTGTCAGCTAATAAGAGAGATACAGTTGTGGGTCTAGCCTCACCTATGCCTAGGTTATTGAATACAGAGAAGGGCATGAGGTTCACACTGGCACCTAAGTCACATAAAGCGTGTCCTACTTCTTTACCTCCTATGAAACATGGGATGGTAAAGCTTCCAGGATCTTTCATCTTTTTAGGGATCTTATTAGAGAACAAAGCACTACAACCTTCAGTCAGAGCTACAGTCTCATACTCATTCAATTTCTTCTTTTTACTCAAAATATATTTTAAAAACTTTGCATAACTTGGCATTTGTTCAATGGCTTCAACCAAAGGTATGTTGATATGCAGCTGTTTAAAAACATCTAAAAACTTTTTGAATTGCAGTTCATCTCTCTCATTTCTCATCCTTTGGGGATAAGGAATATAAAGAGGAACTGTAGTAGGAGATGTAGTCTTTTGAATAGTTGGTGCTGAAACTGGTGGTGAGGTCTTGTCTATCTTAATTTCACCAGGAATTTTGGGACTGTCACCAGATTGTGACACATCCACAACAGGCTTGTCTGTAGTTGTTTGATCTTTCTTGGGTTCTTCAGGAATTAAAAGTGGAATTGTTGGAATGGGAATGGTGTTACTGGGCCCACTAGAATTTTCTAGCCCAATAATTCCATTGGTCTTAGCAGGGTCTAAAGCTGTGTTTTTCTTTTCTGGCTCTGCTTGGGTTGGTTTTATTAAATCTTTTGGTATGTTTTCTGGTAAATCCCTACCACTCCTCAAAGTTACAGCTTTAACATGCTCTTTTCCAATTCTCGGGGGTATCTCTGTATCACTAGGCACAGAACCGGAAGGACGTTTTCTCATTTCTAAAGCCATTTGACCCACTTGGGTCTCCAGATTTTTAATTGATGCTTGAGTTTGGGACATAAATCCCTTCGTCATAGCTTCCAAAGAAGTAGATGATTCAGCATGGTGGTTTGACTTTTGTTGAAAAGTATGTTGATTATTTTGAGAATTCGTGTGTTGGTTGTTTTGAGGTCTTTGATAAAATTGCTGGGTTTGACCTTGCAATTTAGGTGGTGGTGGATTTAATGCTGGACTATGCCATGAAAAATTAGGATGGTTCCTCCACTCAGGGTTGTAAGTCTGAGAAAAGGGTCCTCCTTTGTTATTGTTATTATTATTATTATTATTATTATTATTATTATTATTATTATTATTATTATTATTATTATTATTATTACCTATATAATTGATATGCTCGGGATTTCCTGGACAATGTTCAAAGTTGTGACCATCACCACAGTATGTGCATTGGATAGACTGAACAGTAGCAGGAGGCATAACAGGGTTGACTGACACAACATTAAGGTTTCTAATCAAAGATGCCATGTCATTCAGGTGTGTAGATATCAATGCATAAGCATTAGGATCTTGTGTTCCTCCTGTTGTTTTTCTAGGTGGTAATGCATGTGGATCAGCCCATTGACCATTGTTGTTAGAAATTATTTCAAGAATATCATATCCCTCATTATAGGTACAAGAAGTGAAAGCTCCGTTTACAGTAGCGTCGAGCATTTGTTTTGTAGTAATGTTTAAACCACTATAAAACGTCTCTAACTGAATGCAGTATGGAATGCCATGGTGAGGGCATTTTCTCAAAAGCTCCTTGTATCTATCCCATGCATCAGGAACTGCCTCATCGTCCAGTTGTTTAAAAGTGCAAATTTCGTTTCTGGACTTAGCATTCCTCGTGGGTGGGAAATATTTTTTTAGAATTTTTTCCGCCATTTGGGCCCAGGTAACTATAGAATCTGGCTTCATTGAGTTGTACCAAGACCTTGCACTAACTCTTAAAGAGTATGGAAAAAGTATTAATTTTAGTGCATCGTCTTTTACACCAGGAAGCTTAAAAGAGTCTGTAATTTCCATGAAGGACGTTAAATGAGAATGAGGATCTTCAGATGCCAAACCAGCGTACTGGCCGTTAGTTTGAAGCATATGAAACATTATTGGTTTTAATTCAAAGTGGCGGGCTTGCAAAGTTGGTTTAAGAATTCCTGAATGTAACTGAGTTAAAACAGGAACCGCGTAAGACATAATACCACCATCATTTGAATTAGCTAACCGAAAAATGTTTTGTTCCTCATCATCAAGATTATTTATAAATGGCGGGTTTTCAAGATTTTCTTCATTATTAGGCCGCCCGTTAGGTCCAAACGGAGGACCGTCCTCATGGTCTGACGAAGAATCACTTTCAGACATTTCTAAAGAATTTAAGACTCGATTAGCTCTTTGAATTCTTCTTCGTTGTTTAAAAGTTCTTTCAATGTCAGGATCAAGTTGGAAGATTTCACCGTGCGACAACCTTGGCATGCACTATAATTAAAATAAAATATTTTTTTCTTTTCTCAAAATTGTGGTAGAAAAACTTGCTTTAAAAAAGTTTTACTTATAAAAAGAAAAACTTCTGACTTGCTTCCCCGGCAACGGCGCCAAAAACCTATTGACAAATTTGATGCTACCCCTGCTAAAAAAACAAGAATATTAGAAATGCAAGAGGGTAATATCAAACAGGCGTGTACTGAGAGTGTATTATAAATAGACCATGACGCAAGTATACATCTCAATCTATTATCGTCTCAAACAAGTAATAATGGTACAAAAGTGTTGGTTCCTGTTTTCTTAACAATGATCTTAACTTTTAGTTAGTTCAGATTTAGATATGGTGAGGAAGCGTATTTAAGAACTGAAAGATAATGTAAAGGTAGAAGAACACACAATATCAAATAAACAATATGTAAAGAACAGACGAATATCTCAAAGATTACTGTGTTTGATATTATCAAGAACACCAAGAACATAACAAGAAAGAGCTGCTGGTGTGTGTGTTTGTGCGTAGCTTAATTGTCTGATTCTTATCTTGTTAATAGAATAACTCAACATGAGTCTTCTATTTATACTACTACAAAGGAGACATACTTTAGACAATAAGGACTGATCTACAATAGACAAGATCGTATGAACAGTAGCAGGTACGATGTTCATTAAATGCGCATGTTCCAATTCTGACAGAGCCCAATCAGAGTTTGACACTTGTAGTTGATGTCAGGGCACGCCTAGAACAAGTGGATGAACGGATCTAGAAACAGTAGAAAGATATTTGTTAATCTTCCAAGTCTTCAGTATAAACCGCAGAGGCTCTGTCAAGGGTGACAGAGGTTCTGCGGCTTGGTCCTCTGTGAGCAGTCTTCTGCTGATTCTTGCCTTCGGTATTCTTGGGTTCTTCTGCAGAGCCTCTGTGGGTTACTTCTGTACTTAGATTATTTTCACTACTTTCACAAACAGAAAGATTGGAGCTAACAATCTCCCCCTAAGTAGTGAAAATTAAAAAATTTGAAAGTGCAAGGATTTTCTAAGCACAAGAACAAATTTCTTTTTACATTAGATTATGCTTGAGGCATTTACATTTGATTGTATTGAAAAGAAAATATTACAGAGGATTTGTTTGACTGACTCAGACATTGGCATCCTTGAAGTCATTGAAACTTCTGTTGTCGAGTCCTTGTTGTATTAGCTCGTGATAGAAACTGATGCAGAGTTTTCTGAAGTTGATTGTTGCATCGATGATCTCTATCAGTCTGTCGCCTAGGCTTTGATTCATGAGCTCTGTTCCTCTGTGCTCTACTAGGATCGATCTAAACTCTGTCAAAGTACTTGTTGCGTACTTCTGACAGTCCATCTCTACGAACAACTTTGATTTACCAGAAGGATCTAGAAATACTAGCCCGACCCTTGGATTTGTGATGATTGAGTTTGGTGTAGCAGAGGGAGGGCAGTAGTCTTCTGGTGGTTGAACGTTTAAGCTTTTTACTCCAAGATCTCGAGCCAATTGGAAATCTACCATGCTGTATATCAGATGCTTCTCGCGTATGGCCTTTCTAATCACCCTGTATGCTCTGCGAACTTCATCTGTTTTGAAGTTCTCTTTCGTCCAGTCCAGAAGGTCAGGAAGATACTAAGGATTTAAGTTTCTAAGATCCGCATCAGAGAATTGGTTCTCGGATTTGTCATCCCTTTTGACCTTGTATATATTGTATGAGACCTTGGGCCAGGTTCTGGTTTTGGAGAACTTACAATAGATGACTTTGATGATCTTGGATGTTGAGAAGACTTCGTATTTAGGTTTGGGTTTTGTTCTGGTGAAGAGGTTTTCGAGGTCAGCACAGAAGTCATGGTCTTGAATGGGTGGTTCTGATTGATCCATTATGCCCATTCTGCTGTATAAGTACCTGTATACCACTTCTTCTATTTGTGATGGTGGTGGTTGAGGTAAGGTTCTGCACAGAGCATCTAACTGATTCTTGACTTCTGCTACTCGATCCTCTGAAGGTTTTGCCTTTGGATACAGAACAGGAATATTTGACAGAGGACTTGTACCAAAAGCCCAGTCTTCTTCTTCTGGCTTTGGTGTCATAATAGCATTGAAAGAGCTCTTCATCAGTTTTTTTGTTTGAGGTTAATGCTTAGGCTTCTTCTTCTGTGGTTCCTCTGTCATTATTCCTTTGCCCTTGTCTTTTGCCTTCGGCTGATCTTCTTTTAGAGATGGAGTTGCCTTTGCAGGTTTTGACACTTGAGTTTCAGAGGGCTTGATTGGGGTTGCTTCTGTTGGAGAGGCTTCTAGTGTCTTGCTCAGATATTTCCACTGTTTTGAGCAATTGTTTTGGTTCTTGGTATTTTGGGCGTTGGAGAAGGAAGTTCATCTTCGGAGGATGTTAGGATTTGGAGTTCTTCTCTGGTTTGGACATCTTCTCCAAATACAGAAGGAAATTCTACAGAGGTGGGTATTGCCTCTGTGGTATTCTGTTGTTGAACTTGGGTTGTTTCAGGTATTTGGGTTGTGGCATGGGTTTCTTCAAAAGTCATTTCCACAGGTGGTTCTTGCCTTTGTGGACTGTTGTTGTTGTGTTCCTTGTTGGGTTTGGGTTGGGGGTGTTTGTTTGATGGGTTCTGCGGCAATTGGTGGAGCTGGTAGACCTCTTTCTGTCGCTTTCTCCCTTGGTTTCTCCCCCTCAGGATGATCTGATGGACCATGATGGTCATCATCAGAGTCATCCTGACCCTTATCAGTCGTACCCTCTGCTCTACATGAAGCTTCAGGTTTCTTTGGTGGAACAACCCCTGCAGCAATCATCTTTGCGCATAAGTCATCACAGAGGCCGAGCAGTGTTTCAACCTCTGCTTCTGTGTTGAAGTGCAATTTGCCTACGCTCTTCTGGAAGTCTTTGACATAATTTGCGTTGGCAGCAGTGAAGGCGACGATAACCTTTGTGACTTGATTTATAACCCCTTGCCCAAGCTCTATCAGCTGAGCTCTGGTCATGTTTCTGATTGTTTGCTCTTGAACCTCTTCTAAGGCCTTCTTTAGTTCTTCAGGTGTAAGGCCATTAGATTTGGAGGATTGCTCTTTCAGCTGTTGAAGAAAGTGTTTGACAGACTCTTTGAATGCAGAAGTTGCGGCTTTCCCGAATTCTTGAGCTGCAGAGGTAGCAGTGGTAGTAGCAGTGTGTGTTGCAATGGACTTCATCTGGGTTAAGGCGTTTTGCACCTCTGTGGACAAGGTGTCCATTTTTGTGTTCAGATTTGTGATAACCAAAGATGTTGATTCTGCAAAAGTTTTGAGAGAGCTTTGCAACTGTTTCATTGTTTGGTCCACATAGGTGACAAGGGTTTGGAACTCATCCCTTGATACATGTGAACTCGTTGTAACCTCTGGGTGAACAGATCTATCACCATAGTGTGTCTCTGTTCCTGAGACGCCTTCTTTCGCTCATGTTTTGGCTTTGAGAGCGGAAGGACTTCCTTCTAATCCTCGAAAAGAAACTTTTTGAGTTTCAATCTCTATAGAAGTTATGTCAAGGACATTGTCCTTATCCACTCCAGAGGTGGGTAAAGGATTATCCTTGAGTTGACTCGGGGATTTGTGTAGAATCCCTTCGTCTGTGTGCACTCTAATCTCCTCTAAAGAGATGTTTGGACCTATTTGTGTGCGTCTGGCAGAGGAAACAAATTCCTGTGGAAGGATTTCGGTTGTGATCTGGGGCGACAAATCACGAACCAAGGGTAAATCCTTTTGAGAGGATTCCCCTGGAATGGTTTCCCCGGGTATGATTGGTACAGAGGTAGAAAGAATTACCTCTGCCTGGTCGGTTTGGGATGGGGTCGAGCTGTGCTGCTCTTTTTCAATATTACCTTCTGCTGCTAGACCAGCGGTAATAGAAGTGTGGGTTGCACTGGGAGATGGTTGTGGATGTGTGCCTTCTTCTTCTTCGGCATCTTTTTCCTTTTCATTTTCTTTTTCTCCTTCTGCTCTAACCACATCTTTTGTGATCCCTTCTGTCACAATATCTAACCTAATCACTTCCTCTGTCTTCGCTTCTTTTGTTACCTCTTCTTCTCTTGGACCTAGGGAGTCGTATATAGGATGAGTACCAAAAAGTTGTTGTACATGGGGGTGCATAACCTGTGTACTGTCAGAGGTAGAGATTACTTGCTCTGGGCTTTTTCTGTGCACATCATAGCCAGGGTGAAGGAAAGGGTTCTGCAGTACCTTTGGGGTCTCAGCCGGATTATCCTTTGGAGTTTGATCATCATCAGCTAACTCTGAGTCAACTCCAGAGATTGTGAAATCGGGATCTTCTGCGTATTCTTCGTTTTCATGTGACAGAGCTTCTACAGTCCATCCAGAAGTGTCAAGAGTGTTGGCAAACTCAGGACGTTGGAGGAAGTCAAAGAAATTCCCATGATGCGCATAATTGAGGGGATTGGGGGATTGCAGAGGGGATTCTTATGCTACTTCTCCTACCATCTCTTCTACCACTGTATCCTCTGCAATTGTTTGCATAGGAGACAGAGGTTTCTCAGTTTTCTTCTTGCTCTTTCTCCTCTTGGGTTTAGGTGCCCCTTCCTCTGAGGCTTTGGATTTTCTCTTCTTCTTTTCCTTTGGGGGGAGAGGGAGGAGCAGAAGATCCAACTTCTGTGGCATGAGGAGGAGAGGGTTGAGCTTCTGCGACACTTGTAGAGGTGCCCTCTGTGGTTTTCCTCTTATGAGTTTTCTTTTGAGGAGTAGAGGCAGAGGGATTTTGTTTGTTTGAGGCAGAGTAGATGGATTTTCTCTGAGCACGGAATCTGGCTTGATTGTCTTCATGGTTCTGAAAAGCAGTTGCCCATTCTTCATTTGTCAACCTATCTAATACTTCTGTACCTATGGGGGCTCCTAGACGCGGGGGTGTCATAGGACTTGGTTCTGGAGTCCTATGATCGCGTATGTATTCTAATTCTAGTTCTTCGTTCCTTACATATCCCAGAAGTTTCTTTGGCAGAGGTCTGCAGTGTGGGTATCCATCAACGTGTTCTGTTGGGGAGTTCTTGTTCATGGCATACATTTTGGTTGTTGGCCCCTCCATTGGCCATTTTTCGAGCAAGAGTAGAGGCTCTAGCAGAACACCTAGAATTCTTTGAAACTGCAGAGGAGGTAGAGCTCCTGTTGTCTGTGACCTTTTCTGCTGGAAGGTGATCTTTCTGTCGATGGTGTTAACGATTTCTTGCATCATGAGTGTTGCGAAGTCCAGAGGTAGGTCGTAGTAGACTCCGTACATGATGGCTAGTATTTGGTGTGAGGATTGATCTGGACTCCCCACTTTCCCGGTTAAGCATCTGTTGAGTATGGAAAAGTATTCCACAGAGGTGGTAATCTGCCTCTGCGGAAGTCATTTCTCTTTCTGAGTGGTACGTTGTACCCCAACATTTCGACAAACCTGCAGAGCTCTTCATCTGTAGGTTCCTGTGCAAAGGTCTTTAATCCTAGAAGACCTCTGATGGGTAGACTGAACTCAAGAGAGAACATAGTTCCGTTGAACTTGAGTTCAAGATGTGCGGATTTATCGGGTTTGGAGATGTACTCTTTGATTTGTCGGTCTTCTGGATCAAATCTGCAACTTTGCCAGAATTGATTTATGTACCTGGCAGGGATTTTATCAACGGTTTTGGTAAGGAGAGGGTAGAGTATGTGTTGTTTCAAAATATGGAGAAGTATAGCATGTGCTTCTCCAAAAGCAGTTTTGGATGGAACAAGGTAGTGGTTATTGGGTTTTAAAGGTAGAACATTTGCAAAATGTTCATGTTCTAAGAAGTTTTGGAGGTGGGTTGTCGGAGCAAAGTCTGCTTCATCGCCGGAGTTATCTTGCTCCAGGTTTCTGACGATTGCAGGGTTTTCTGAATGTTCAGAGTGTTCAGGGTGTTCAGGAGAGTTCGCCGGAGAGTGAGCAGGGGGGATAGCTTGAGAAGATGAGGCCATTTCTTGTATGAAGATAAGAATTTTGCAGGTTTTTGCAATGGTTCGCCGGAGAAGAAAGTGAAAGTTGAAAGTTCGTAACGTTTTTGAGGAATGGTAACTTGGGTTTTATAGTGAGAGGTAACGGTAGAATCTGAAGAGGTAAATATATGGAAGTGGATAATATTTGGGGTCCGTACTTGAGTGTGAACGGCGGGTTCAACTTTCCAGAAGAACGTGTGCCATGTACGTCCAGTAAAAATGAGACAAGTCAGCAGTGTCAGAGTACGACTTGTCGTCGTGCGCGGCCCATTAATGCTTGGCGCGTGGGTTTCTTTTCCTCCACATAATTTTCACTCGCAGTAAAATAGCCGTTACTGTTACAGAATTTCCCTAAGTTGAAAAAAATGACAGAAGCTCTGTAATGATAGAAGCTCTGTGGTTTGAAATCTTCCTTTTATTTTCCTCTGATGCTTGCACCTTTACCAAAAACGTTTGAAAATTCATTGGAGAGGATCGATAGATTTTTAGAGTAGAAATTGTATTCACAAAGGTTTTGAAGCTCTGTCATAGCTAGAAGAAGCTCTATGAGAGGAAATTTTTCATAACTAAAAATCTATTAAACTTTTTGATCATCCAAGTTTTTAATTGTTTTAAGAATTGTTTTTAGGACATATTTTGAAGTTGGTGTCCTAGAAAACTGTTTTGGATAAGGTTCTGTGCGAGTAACTCTTATTTTTGCCTAGGTTAATCAACAGAGGTTCTTGTGTTGGAAAGAGCTCTGTGACTAACCTTTTAGTGACTTTTGGCGTGCAATTGTTCAAGAGATCTCTGTAGAGGACATTCAAATAGATTGATAGAGTTACTATTTTAAATTTATGATCATAGAGGTTTTCCCTAGCAGAGCCTCTGTTGAGCTCAGCAGAGGCTCTATGACCTTAAATTTCTAATAACGAATAACTCATTAATCTTTTTGAATATTTGAAGTTTGGAATGTCTTTAGCAGTGTTTCTAGGACATATTTGGAAATTTGTGTCCTAGAAAACTGTTTTCGAAAATGATTTTGTACGTGTAAACTTCAAATATCTTAATTTGTTAGCACAAGTTCTGAGGTGTATGAAACTTTTTGACTTGAGACCTTCTGTATGACATTCAAGATGATCGATCGAGTTCTTATATGTAATTTGTAGTAATAGAGGATCTGACTTACAGAAGCTCTGTTGAGCTCAACAGAGGCTCTGGAACCTTAAATTTCTCATAAAGGGAGACTCATCAATCGTTTTGATTATTTTCTTTTTGGAATGTCATAAGTAATGTTTTTAGGACATATTTGGAAATTTGTGTCCTAGAAAATTGTTTTCTTGAAGGATTTGTACGAGATACTCACTTTTTGACTTTCCTTTGTTCGGTGAAATTCTTGACCTCTGTTGATTGTGGTTGATCACAATTCTTCTTTGGCTCCCCCTTGAATGATCAATCTCTGTAGATCATTTAAGGTCTCCTTCTGCTCCCCCTTAACCTATGCTTGGATCAAATAAGATAAGTTGTGCATAGAACATAGATCAAGTCTTTCAGAGGTTCTTTAAGGACTGTCAGAGGTTCTGAGCAATCCCATAGAAGCTCTGTTGAGTATTGAACACTTGGTGATTGAGAATTTACATACAGAAATAATTTAAACTACAAAACGTAAACAATGTATTTACATATTTACAGAAGATTAAGTTATACTTACAGAGGTTTCAACTCATGTTTATCATTCCCAACTTACCCACCAAGAAAAGGAATCTTTTCTCATCTAGTGCCTTGGTGAATAAGTCTGCAAGCTGGTATTCGGTAGATACGAAATGCATTTCGATTGTGCCATACTCAACATGATGTTTCAGAAAGTGGTAACGGATGTCGATATGCTTTGTTTTGGAATGCTGTACTGGATTGGTAGAGATTGCTATGGCGCTCTTTGAGTCACAGAAGATGGGAATCTTGAATATGATGTGGCCATAGTCCTTAAGCTGAGTTTTCATCCACAGAACTTGGGAGCAACAGCTAGCAGCAGCAACGTATTCGGCTTCTGCTGTAGATGTGGATACGCAGTTCTGTTTTTTAGAGGTCCAGCTGACTAGTTTACCACCTAGGAATTGACAACTCCCAGAGGTACTCTTTCTGTCGAGCATGCATCCTCCATAATCTGAATCTGTGTAAGCTTTAAGACCAAAACCAGAGTTCTTCGGATACCAGAGGCCAAGATTTTTGGCCCCTTTGAGGTATCTGAAGATTCTCTTTACAGCATTATAATGGGACTCCTTCGGGTTAGCTTGATATTTTGCATAGAGGCATGTGGCATGCATTATGTCAGGTCTACTTGCAGTTAAGTATAACAGAGACCCAATCATTCCTCTGTAGAGTGTGCATTTTACAGGTATGCCATTTGGATATGAGAATAACTTATTTCCAGTGGCCATTGGGGTTCTCATTGCAGAGGCATCAGAGAGACTGTATTTTGAAAGTATGTCAGTGACATATTTAGCTTGATTTATGAAAATTCCCTCTGATGATTGTTTTACTTGGAGTCCGAGGAAGAAAGTTAATTTTCCCATCATACTCATTTCAAACTCATTCTGCATAAGTTTTTCGAAATCTTTGCATTTTTGTGCATTTATAGACCAAAAATTATGTCGTCTACATATATTTATACAAGCACAATTTCATCACTTTTTCGTTTATAAAACAAAGTTGTATCCGTTGTACCTCTGTCGTAACCATTATCGAGAAGAAAGGTAGAAAGTCTTTCGTACCATGCTCTTGGAGCCTGTTTCAGTCCATACAGAGCTTTGTCAAGGTAATACACGTATTTTGGGTACTTGGAGCTTTCAAACCCTGGTGGCGGTTGGACATATACCTCTTCTTGGATTTCACCGTTTAGAAAAGCGGATTTTACGTCCATTTGAAATACTTTAAAACCTCTGTGGGTTGCGAAGGCTAAGAAGATTCTTATGGCTTCGAGCCGTGCGACAGGGCAAAAGTTTCATCGTAATCTATGCCTTCTTCTTGTCGATATCCCTTAGCCACCAATCTTGCTTTGTTTCTTATGACCACCCCATCTTCATCCTTCTTATTTCTGAAGACCCATTTAGTTCCTATGGCTTGTTTTCCTCGTGGCAGAGTAACTAAAGTCCAGACTTTGTTTCGTTCAAACTGTAGAAGCTCTTCTTGCAAAGCGTCTACCCAATTTGGGTCATCAAGGGCTTTAGAGATCCTTTTTGGCTCGATCACACTAATAAAGTTTGTAAAGAAACAAAAGTTAGCAGTGGCAGATCTTGTTTTTACCTTTTCAGAAGGTTCGCCGATTATAAGACTTGGAGGATGGTTCTTTGTCCACTTTGTTGTTCTTGGGAGATGGTCATCTATTTCATCAAGTTGATCTTCAGAGGTTTCCAATTGTGGTTCTGGTGTAGCCTCTGTCGTAGATTTTGCTTTCGTGCTTGATTCTACAGAATGTGGTATGATTGGAATGTGTGGCGGAGTTTGTTCCTCTGAGGAAGTAGAGACTAAGTCTTCTTGTTCCTCTGTTATTAGTTCCTCTGTGGTTTATGGAGTTGGTTCTTCAGTAGCTTCTGTGGTTGTTTTCCTTGTTGTATCATCTTCTGTTGGCTCCCCCTCGGCATTTGCATCTGCATGATTAACAGAGGAAGATGAATTATTTAAGGGACAAGTTAGAGATATACCTATCGCGTTCTGGCTGGCAGAAGATGATTCTCCAGAGGCTCTGTTGACTCCAGCAGAGGGATCAATGTCATCATGGAACATCTCGTTAAATAGAAGATTTAAGTCTTCTTCTCTTGTCTTTGAGATGCCAGAGGATTCTCCTTTTAGTCCGAGTTCTGAACTGGTTTGCTCAGAAGTCTTCTGGAAGGTATCGTTAAAAGAAACATTTATGCTTTCTACAATCGTTCGTGACTGCAGAAGATAAACTCTGTAAGCTTTGGAAGTTGCAAAGTATCCTATGAACTTGCCTTCATCTGCTTTTACTTCAAACTTTCCTCTTGCTTCTCTATCATTTAAGATGAAGCACTTGCATCCAAATACATGGAAGAACTTGATGTTTGGTCATCTTTTGTTGATCAAATGATATGGAGTTTTGATGTGTCTCTTTACAATGGTTGATCGATTTTGGGTATAGCAAGCGGTCGATACTGCTTCTGCCCAAAATGTCATTGGTAATCCACATGCGGTCAGCATAGTTATGGCGGCCTCCACGAGCGTGCGGTTCTTTCGTTCAACCACGCCATTTTGTTGTGGGGTGCGTGCAGCAGAGAAGTTCTGTGATATTCCTTCTTCTGTAAGATAGGCTTCAATGACAGAGTTTTTGAATTCTGTGCCATTGTCACTTCTTAATTTCTGAATCCTGCACTCATACAGAAATTGGATTTTCTTCATTAAATTTATCAGAATGTTTGGAACATCTGATTTCTTTCTGACAAATTCAACCCATGTAAATCTAGAGAATTCATCGATCAAAACAAGCATATATTTCTTGCCACCTAGGCTCTGTGTAGATATTGGACCGCAGAGGTCAACATGAAGCATGTACAGAGGCCTAGTGCAAGATACATCAGTTTTGCCTTTATGGGAAGCTCTTTTGTGTTTTCCCATTTCACAGGCAGAGCATAAATGATCTTTATTAAATTTAACGTTTGGTAGACCTTTGACTGGATCAAGTTTTACAAGTTTATCAAGAGTATGAAAGTTTAAATGGCAGAACCTGTTGTGCCATAACCAGGCTTCTTCGCTTTTGCATGCAACAAGGCAGATTTTGTCTTTCTTGTTCTTTGTATTGAAGTTCATGAGATATAGATCTCCCCTTCTTTTGGCTCGCAGAAGTTCAATTCCTATGTCCTCACTCTGTAGAGAGCAGAAGGTTCTTTTGAACATTACGTCGAATCCCGTATCGCAGAGTTGGCTTACACTGAGAAGATTGTGTTTAAGGCCATCCACATATGCAACTTTGCATACGGTTATATTTTTCTTCTGTATGACTCCGTAGCCTTTTATGTACCCCTTTTTATTGTCTCCAAAGGTCACAGATCCACCATCTTGTTTTTCTTTGTATGTGGATACAAGATCTCTGTCGCCAGTCATGTGCCTCGAGCATCCGGAGTTTTAGGTACCCATATCCAAATGGGTCCAAGTTTGTCAGGGGTCTTTGTTTTAGCTTCTGTTGAAGAAACATGTTGTTTCTTCTTACCCTTGGATTTATTTTTTGCTTTGGGTACAGAGAGAAGACAGTGTGGACTTTTGAAATGTTGGTTTAATTTAAACATTAGATCAAAGCAATGACAGTATTGAATGTGCGAAGAGATTTGTTTGAACTTTTCATTAAATACATTAAATGGGGGCACAGAGGCATTACAGTCTATCCTTACATTAGACTTTCTATTACAAGAAGGTTTATGTAGGCTAGATTGTTGTTTGCAAAATCCTTTGTTGAGTGCGGCCTTCTGTGTACCCCTTCTGTGGTGAACTTCTGCTGGTTTCACTGTCACAGAAGAAAAAGATTTGTTAATTTTAGTCCATTTACCCTTCTGTTGCCATGTTAGTTTTTCTTTAACAGGTTTTAAGGGTTTTAAAATCTTTGAACTCGTTGGAATTTGAGTGGACATTAACTTCTGTTGTTTGAAATTTTCAAGCTCAAGAGAGGTTTTGGCTTGTATGCACATATCCAAAAAGTCTGGACAGATAGGAATTCCAGTGCTTTTCTCCTTGGGAGGAATAGTTCTGTTAAGAACTTCAGAGGTTTGTTTAAAATCCTCTGTGTCACTAGGTCCGATCTCTGACTTAGAGTCAGTCTCTGATTCGTCAGAGGATGAATCGTCCACATATACAGAGGTTGAGTCACTTGGTTCTCTTTCGACAGAGGCTGGGCTTTCAGAACATGTGCCATACTCACTTTCTTCCTTTTCTAAGGAACTATCTTCTAAGTTAACAGAAGTATCTGTTAAGTTTTCTT
>CM066320.1:42492000-42504500 GCA_033807775.1 Saussurea involucrata | reverse complement strand
CTATCCAATTACAACCCGTCTTTGCTCAATGGATACAAAACACCCACGCTTTAGCACCTGGTGCAACGGCTCCTGGTGCAACAGCAAGCACCAGTTTAACTTGGGGGGCGGCGTTTTTATCGAGCTTGTTCTTGCAGCCAATTTAAGATTGCAATGTAACTACTTGCCATTCCGAAACTATTTATTTGTCTAGAAGCACTTCTTGATAGAATTCATCCTCAATTTAATAAAAGAAGTCCGACTATTAATCAGCATGTCCCTGTCATAAAAAAATTGTGCTTGTATATATTTATACATTGACAAGGAAAACTATCAGATTTCTGATAATTTTATCTTTCTTTGATGATTAATCACTTATATCCTATATAATGGGGTTGTTTTTTCAAATTTTTGCAGCTCATAATGTCTAGGCGGCGGATTCCATGTCTTGATTCATATTTAGATAAGGTATGTATATGTGTTGTTTGGGGTAACATAGTTCCTTCAGCTATGTGTTTATGCTGCCAGCATGGGTGTGTATTTGTTCATTTGCTGAATTTGTGGTTGTCAGGTTTACTTTATTCCAAAAAATAACCCCAAAGTTTGTATGCATCTGTCCCAATAACTCTGAAATGGATGAATATTTATGAGACACCATTTATGCACATATCTCTCTTTACATTACCAAGTTTGACAATGATGTACACCCTTTGGCTGTGTTCTTTTTATACATCTTTCCTTGATGCGATTATGAGAACACATATAGAGAAAGGAACATATTTTTATATATATATATATATATATATATATATATAGGAAAGCATTTCATGACAAACACGTATATGCATGTATATACTTCAGTCTTTATCTATGGGGAGCGGGTAGGAACAGTGAAAATTTAGAAGAGAGATCTTCAAACAAGAAATGCTTAAATTATGTAGGTGGGAAGTAGAGTAAAAAATCACTTTATTTTCTGCATCGAATACATAAAAACACACTCCAGAGTCCAGATTACATAATTTATTGAGAAAGGAATAACTGCTTTGAGCCAAAACAATTATGAGTATTGCATCATGTGAGATAGACTATATAAAAGAATATGTAGCCGACCCAAATTAATATTTTGTATTTTTGTTTGTAAGGCTTCATGATATATATGTTTTTTTCCCTTTTCTAATGCAGTGACAACTTATCATGTGGTCACGTACCATCTTTTATTTAAATTACATGACATCATCTGAATTAGTTGATATGATTGTTGTTAGGTGAATATTTCATTGTGGCCACGTTTCAAGATGATCTTTGACATGCACATCCACAGTCTACGGAACGCCAATGTGAAGTCATTGTGGGAGGATGATGTGCACCCACACTATGTCATGAGGCGCTATGCTGAGTTTACAGCTTCACTTATTCAACTTAACGTTGACTATGGAGATGGCCAGGTTTGACTTAGAAGCTTTTGCATTTGACAAATGTAAGCAGAGAGGTGTTAATTGATGTTTTTTCTCCTTTTATTATAGCTTGATCTGAACATGGAAAGACTGAAAATGGCTGTTGATGACTTGCTTATTAAGCTCGCCAAAACATTCACAAGACCAAAACTGCAGACAGTATTTCTTATTAATAACTATGACATGATAATTGCAGTTTTGAAGGTATAGTCTTTGTCTTTTATTACTCGTAAAACAGATAAAATGTATAATTTTCTTATTTTATGTTCCTGGGGTGGAGTTAAAATGGTGGGCTGCCAATTTACTCAATAGTCCAATTTCACATGGCTGAACTAACTCAAATATTATACAATTATTAACTATGATGTCAATCGCTTTCCAGGAGGCGGGTCCTGAAGGCGGAAAAATTCAGCTCCATTTTGAAGAATATCTGAAGAATAATACAGCCGTTTATGTGGTGAGTTATTAACTTTATAATTACCCTTAAACGTAATCAATCATGTGATCAGGGGCTGTTTGGTAGTTGCTGAATGGTTTAGTGCAGGATGATTAAGTGGTCGTAATGATTAAGAGGCACTTATGATATAGTGCAAAATAAAATATGGTTGTTTGGTAATTGTTAAGAATCAAATTAGGGCTCTGAATGGTTGGTTAAGGAAGGCCCAAGATAACAAAAATCATTCAGAGGGTTTTAGAACCATTAAGAGGCAGACTTTTTTTTGCCAAACAAGATTCACTTCTTAGCTATTCAGAGGTTGCCTCTTAGTGTTATGAGTACCGAACCGCCAACCTGAAGGTTACATATGGAGTGTCACTACCATAATTTGGCAATAAAAGTTATTAGAGCATCTCCAATGAAGACACCAAATTTAACACCAAGTGTACTTTTTGCACTATTTTCGTCTCCAATGAAGAAACTAAATTGACGCTAAAGATAACTATTTCCTACTTCTCACAGGAAGAATTGCTGTTGGAACATTTTGGCAATCTGATCAAGTTTGTCAAGACCAGAGCCTGTGAGTGTCTGAAACTTTCTTTGCAACATTCTTGGATTTGAGATTATGTTGGTCAAACAACGCAAACTTTTTGATCAAGTTTTTATCCATGCTGGGTTTGTTTAGTTTGGTCAAAATAGGGTAAAGTAAGTTTTTAATGTTTTGAGTGCAGCTGAGGACCTGAGTTCTGGGTCGGAGAAACCAATTACGGTTGCTGAAGTTGAACCACTTGTGAAAGACTTTGCAAGCCGATGGAAAGCAGCAATCGAGCTAATGCATGGTGATGTTATGACTTCATTTAGCAACTTCCTTTGTGGAATGGAGATATTAAGAGCAGCCTTAACCCAACTTCTACTTTACTACACAAGACTCTCCGATTGCATGAAAAGAATTGCTGGTGGATCTGCTCTCAACAAGGACCTTGTTTCCATATCATCCATAATGTACGAAATCAGGAAATACTCCAGAACATTCTAGAAGATATGATGAAAATGGTGACTGAAACATTTCGGAGGATTCATTGGCAGCATGGCTTTTGTGCCAGTATGGTCAGCCTTCTATTTCTTGATTAAATGATATTATGGATCTTATATGCTCTGATCATTCCAGTTCTTGATCAAGTAACAGGCTTCTGTGCGCTGACAAATTCAAGCTTGTCCAAGAGTTCTGCTTTATTCTCGATCCCATGTGATTTAGATCTATAAAAATAAGGTTTTTATCTTCTGTTTGTTTCTGTGTTTTGTAGTATGATCGAGGAACCAAGGTTTTGTTAGCATGTAAGAACTGGAATTTCCATGTTTGGCCAGAGGATGAGATATTGAGCGACAAAATCGTCCCGTCAAAATAGGTGGAACAAAAACCTTAGGGATGGGACGGAATTGATAAATTACTGAACTCTCCATTTCAAGTCAAAACCCTAAAACCTTCCACAATTCTTTAACTTGTCAGCCTCACTCTCTTCTGTGTGGCCATGTCCAATCCGGTTCTATCTGGTTTCGTCTGTGTGACATGACTATACCAGCACCATGCAAAATGCATGACTGGTCCTATAACCGGTCCCGGGCTGGGATGGGCCTTTTTTTTGGTGGAAAATCCTAATTTGGCCTTAACCGGCAGGCCCGGGCCGGTCCCAAGTCGGCCGTGGTCCCACGCCAGGCCGGGCCGGGCCAGTCCAGGCCCATTTGGCCATCTCTAAACGTACCTTTATAGAATTCAGTACATCACTACGGTCTGGAGATGGGCAAATGGTGTAACCATATGACCAGCCTTGCTGGGCCAGGTTATAGTCACCGGCAGACATAACCTGGTCGAAAAATCTAGGCCGGATTGTAACTGATGTAACCGGTAAACCCTAACCATACGAGGGCCGTATATTTTTTGATTACTGTGGGGAGCAGCTTAAATCACTCATTTCATTAAATTAGTGATTAATTTTAGTTTTTTAATTAAGAGTTAAATATAAGGGAAATTAATTAAAATACCCTAAGTTTGAAGTTGACTTACCAAAATACCCCAAAAAATGAAAAGTTTACCCAAATGCCCCAAATTTCCGCGGTGGAGTCCCGCGATCGCGGGCAGGGACCATTTTTGAAATTTTATGTGCTTCATATTTACACTTTCAGTCCCTGCTCGCGGTGGAGTCCCGTGATCGCGGCCCGCGGTGGGGACTGAAAGTGTAAATAATCTTGCAAAAATTTTCACAATTGGTCCCTGCCCGCTATAGAGGGCCCCCTCTGTGGAAATTTGGGGCATTTGGGTAAACTTTTCATTTTTTGGGATATTTTGGTAAGTCAACTTCAAACTTGGGGTATTTTAATTAATTTCCCTAAATATAAATCTGGTACCTATGGTTCATGTAAATTAATGAGCAAGGTCCCTGAATTTTTTTATTAAATGGGGGACGTCCTTATACTTTTATTTTTGTAATGGATACAGTCTCTCTTGCTAACTTATTCAGTAAATGTTTCGTTTGTGAGGGCAATTTTGTCTATTCACCTTCCTTTCTTTCAACTTTCATTTTCAATAACGAATGTGTTCCCTCAAAACTACTTTTCATTTACAACAATTTTGGTTCCTCAAACTACTTTTCATTAACAAATTTGGTCCTTCAGACTATATTTCTTTGTAACACATTTGGTCCATCTGTCGACCTTCATATTTAGGATTTGGTCCCTCCCTTTAATTAATAAATTTTGGTGGCACAAATATATATTTTCTAAATATAATAATTAGAATAATTAAATTAAATTTGAAGCTTGAATTTTTCCATGAAATAATTTATTTTATTTAAAAACATTACTTCCATGAATAAAATATAATTTGATACAAGTTTTGTTTAACTAGTTAAAAATTAAAAAACTAAACATCCGATAATATATTAAATAATTATGTATAAAAGTATTGAATTTAAATATATTTTTTAAATTAGTTAATATTCAAAAAAATATTATACTTAAATTAGATATGAAAATATAACTTTAAGTAGCTTACTTAAAATAACTAATATACGCTAAAAAACTATTATAGTTAAATTATAATTGATAAATATATAAAAAGTCATATCATTTAGCTACTTTTGGTTATTGTAGTTCATAAATAAGAATAAAACTTTATCAGAGCTTGCATTCGATGTCGTTGATTCAAGTTCTTCACCACCGATAGCAATAAATTCTAAAAAGAAGCTTCCTTTGCAGGAAAGATATTCTAGTAAATAGAAAACTCGTCATTGAAATTAGAAGGGGGTTGAACTTCTTGTGCTTGAATGAAAAAAATGAATATTCAATTCAAAATAATAAGTTGGAAAGAAGTTAATAATAGATTGCCTAGAGGAATAGACAAAAGATATTTCCACCTAAGATTTAATAATTGGTCCATTCTCAGCCTCGGTAAAGTCCATCTAGTTGAAGATTTAGTGTTATTATGATATATATAGCCATAGGTTCAATAGAGAAGTCCAAATATTTAGAGAAATAAAGAAGTGATCTTGACCATTCATTCGGTCAAGATCGGTTATAATTGGTCAAAAGTTGCGGCTTTGACTGGTCAAAAGTTGCGGCTGTTCCAAAAATAGAAGGACAATTTCGTAACTTTTACAAAAAACACGGGCTGAGTTCATATATGAATCTGTGTGATTCACATATGAACTATACGTTCATATATGAACCTTTGTAATTCACATATGAACTCTTTATAACTAATTCATATATGAATCTTGTGATTCATATATGAACCTTTGTGTTTCATATATGAAACTAATTAACTGTAGGTTCATATATGAATCAGTTGAACCAATTAACTGATTCATATATGAATCTTTGTGTTCATGTATGAATATTTGTAATTTACATATAAACTTTTTTTTAACTAATTCATATATGAACCTTTGTGATTTATATATGAATTTTTTTTAACTAATTCTCATATGAACAAATTGTAACAACCCAAAACTAAAGGTAGACAAACACATCATTCATAGATAAGTAATATCTGCCAAAACCTGGCTATACCAAAATTCAAAAATGTTCAACAAGGGTTTATACGGAAATAACCCTATTACAGCCGAGAATAAGTCTAAAATGCCAAAAATAGGAGTCTTCTATCCCCAAGATGCAAGCTCCAGCTCACACCTTCCCTTTCCCTTTTCCTGAGCCTTCAACTTGATTACCTGAAAGGTTTTTAGTTTTGAAAGCGAGGGTTAGACCATAGGGTCTAGTGAGTTCCCTCAAAAGCCACGCCACGAAATAAAACAGTTCAAGTAAAAGCTTTCAGTAAAAGTATTTAAATGAATTCGTTATGAGCCCACATTAATGGCCAGCACACTATGACAAAACTAATGGCACACACTATGGTCACACACACCGTGACAGCAATAAGGGCACACACCGCCCATATATGAAACACATTCATATATCCACACATATGGGACGCACCCTCATCTCACACATTTGCCATAGTTCGTCCACACATAGGCTTGTAAACGAACCGAACGAACACGAACGGAGGCTTGTTCGTGTTCGTTCGTTTAACTTAGCCGAACAAATGAACGAACACGAACGGTAAACGAACAAAATCTTAGGTGTTCGTGTTCGTTTGTTTAAGAAATGGGTGTGTTCGTGTTCGTTTGTGTTCGTTCGTTTAAGTGCTAAACGAACGTAAACGCACATAAACGAACGGACGAACATAAATGAACAACCTTAAACGAACAAACATAAACGAACAGCCTTAAATGAACAACCTTAAACGAACAAACATAAACGAACAACCTTAAACGAACAAGCATAAACAAACGAACAAAAATACAAAAGCAACCATCATTACTTGTCATTTTGTTACCTAGTGCGCCAATTAACCAAATTCCACAGTTTAAAAGATAAAACCATCACCATTCATCAAATAACATCGTTTGAACAAAAAAAAACTATTCATCATCATGGTAATGGTATGTAAACTAGGTTAAAAAGACCCACATATAAGTCCTAATCTAAGTAATGAAAGCCCAAAATATAATTCCCAAATTAAGTTAAGAAGACCCAACATCTAATATACATTTGTTTTATTGTAATTACACATATGAATATTTATATATAAATGTTATAATATAAAATATAAACGAACATAAATGAACGAACGTTCACGAACATAAATGAACGAACGTTCACGAACGTAAATGAACGAACGAGACATTTGTTCATGT
Organism: Saussurea involucrata; assembly: GCA_033807775.1. Classification (NCBI taxonomy): domain Eukaryota; kingdom Viridiplantae; phylum Streptophyta; class Magnoliopsida; order Asterales; family Asteraceae; genus Saussurea; species Saussurea involucrata. The sequence continues at coordinate 42,497,379 of CM066320.1, read as the reverse complement.
TCGTTCGTTTAACTAAACGAACAAAAAAACATGTTCATGTTCGTTCATTTATTAAATAAACGAACATAAACAAACTTCCCGCCGAACGGTTCACGAACGGTTCGGTGAACGTTCAGTTCGTTTACAAGCCTATCCACACATAGATAGATATCCTTCACACAGTTAAGTCACACTTCTCATTCATGAACATTCGATAAAACGAACACTTACCATATAAAATTATGCATAAGGTTCCACACTTTAAAAGGATTAAGTTAGAAAGACTCACCTGTCGTCCCGCTTAGTCCTCACACTAGATAAGCTCTCCCTTCAACTGCACCTATAAGGTACATACTACCACGATAAGCCACTTGATGAAATTACACACTCAACAGCCTACACTACTAAGTCACACTACCCCCTTTCCGGACACCGTATCCGGATAGCCAAAACTACCCGGACAACCAGGCTATCCGGACGTCCTACCCGGATAACCAAACAATCCGGACATCTTACCCGGACACCCCAATAGTCCGGACGTCCTACCCGGACAACCAAACAATCCGGACATCTTACCCGGACAACAAGCCATCCAGAGACTACTACCAGGGTTCTACCCGGACACCACCAATCGTCCGGACACTACCCTAACTTGAGGGTTTCCGGACGCGACGTGCAATACTAAAAACGCAGAAAATTGCACAATCTCATGTCCTAATTTCCTCAACACCTCCAGATTAACAATATAGGCCGCTAGCCACACATTATCCCAAACTACTACTCTTTTAATCAGATTAGATGAGGAAACACCATAAACCCATAAAATCCACATTTCTTCTCTAAAAACCCACAAAACACACTAACTTAAAGAGGAATAGGATTGGTTTTACCTGGATGATTGATGATTCTGGAATCCCTTTTCAAAACTCAGCTGAAATCGTAGCTCCTTCTTCCTCTAAGCCAAAACCCCTTTTTCTTGTTCTTTCTTCCAGCCACACACACACAACATACACTAGACAAAATGCTTAATGAGAAATAGGGTTTTCACTTTCCTTATATACCTTCACAAGATGCACCAAACTTTTAAGTTTCACACTTAGACCACACATCTTCTAGATTTACGAAATTCTCCCAAAATTCCAATGCCGACCAAAAACAAAACCCGGTTATTACAATATCCACCCCTCAAAAGAATTCCGTTCCCGGAATTCCATTTTCATTAGAACCATATAAACCGACACCCAGAACTCCCATTAAGAGAAAAATGGAACCTCCTGCCGTGTACAAAATAAATTTTGTGGCTGAGTACAGACGTTTCTTTCCTCCCCACATGGATAGAAGTAGATAAACCGGAATTAATTCTAATTCCCACATGATGAAAAAAAGTAAAAGGTCCTGCGAAGAAAATGATCCTATTTGACCACTGTACATTGCTAACATCAAGAAATGGAATAATCGAGAATCTCGAGTAACAGGCCAGGCCGCTAAAGTAGCTAAAGTAGTGATAAATCCTGTTAATAAAACGGGTCCTATAGACAGTCCATCTATTCCTAATTTCCAACGAAAATCAAAAAAATTGATCCATTTATAGTCCTCTACTAGTTGGATTAATGGATCGTCCAATTGGAAATGATAACAGAATGCATAGGTTGTTAGAAGAAGTTCTAACATGCATATACATATTGTATACCACCTAATTACCCTATTTCCTTTATGTGGAAGAAAGAAAATTAAGGAACCCGCAAATATTGGTAAAACTACAATTATTGTTAACCAAGGAAATTTGTTCGTGGTAAAGACAAGATACACTTGGACCAGAAAAACCCGTGCTCAAAAATAAAATATTTTTGGGCACAGGTTTTGGCGGTAAAAAAAATAAAATGGACTGAAGTAGGGTTTTCTGTAACGTATTAATAAGCTATACCCATGCTGCGGGTTGTTTCATGCCATAAATAAACTCGAACACTCAAGAAATCCGTTGGGCAGGCGGATTCACATCTCTTACAACCGACACAATCCTCTGTTCTTGGAGCGGAAGCTATTTGTTTGGCTTTACATCCGTCCCAAGGTATCATTTCTAATACATCCGTGGGACAGGCTCGGACACATTGAGTACACCCGATACATGTATCATAAATCTTTACTGAATGCGACATTGGATCTATCCATTTTGAACGTGATAAAGTTTCAATCTAGTAAATTTATAAATGAATTATATATTGAAATACTAGATGAATCGATGAGTTCCCCGAGTTTTTTTATTAATCTATTTCTGGATTGACAGTGCCAAAATACTTTGATTTCTTATGTTTGTGATAACATGATAATACCTTACGTGCCAGATGTGCTGATTTGAATTAATTTATGAAAATTCTAATTTATATAATAATATTACTTATTCAACAAATTCGATTGATTTATCCGAGTTGATTTTCTGTTACGATAAATTGATGAAACAATAGCGAGTCCAATAGCGGCTTCAGCAGCTGCAATAGCTATAACAAAAATGGAGAAAATGGCTCCTTTTAATTGACGACTATCAAAAAAATCAGAAAATGTTACAAAATTTAGATTAACCGCATTTAATATAAGTTCAAGACACATAAGAGCCCTAACCATATTTCGACTTGTGATCAATCCATATAGACCGACAGAAAATAAATAGGCACTCAAAACAAGTACATGTTCGAGCATCATTAACCAACTCCTTATCAATCTCGATTCATTTGAATATGAACAACAATTTAACCAATTGGATTGACTAGAATATAACGAGTAATGGAATAAAGGAATATATTGGGAATAGATAGAACTAATAAAGAATTTCTATTTTATATACAAAGTCAAATAGAAAAAAGGAAATGCATGGGATAGCTCATAACAAGGTTTTTTATTTTCAGTTCTAAAGAGTTATTATTGACGAGCTACAGCAATTGCGCCGATTAACGCAACTAAAAGAATTATTGAAATGAATTCAAACGGAAGAAAAAAATCTGTTGATAAATGAATCCCAATTTGTTGACTATTACTTATCAAACCTTGCTCTATAATCTGGTTTGCTTTTGTAGTCCAAATAATGCCATACCATGACGTATCTGGAATAGTAGTAATTAGTGAAACAAAAAGACTTGTACAGACCACGTAAGTTACTCCATCTCCAACGGTCCAAAGATGGAAATCTTTGGAATATTCTGAACCATTTATGAACATCACAGCAAAAATGATTAAAACATTTATGGCTCCTACGTAAATAAGGAGCTGCGCAGCAGCTACAAAATGGGAGTTCGATAGAATATAGAATAAAGATATACAAACAAAAACCAATCCCAACGAAAAGGCAGAATAAATGGGATTGGGAAGTAATACTACTCCCAGACCCCCTAATATAAGACCCAATCCCAGAAAGACTAAAAGAAAATCATGTATTAGTCCAGGTAAATCCATTATATATAAAATAAGAGATAAATAAATCAAAATCTTTCATAACTTTATTGACCCGGTCAGGAAAAAAGAAGTAACTCTACTTTTTTATAATAGTTCTTAATTATTAAATTAAAAAAATTCCATTTTCATGGATATGGATTGATGTAGATATAGTTATTGGCCTAATCTCTCGAAAGAGTAATTTGAATCTATATATTTTCAAATCCTCAAACTATATAAATATATTTTTAATATACATTAAAACAGGATTCTCGCCTCCTAATCAATATAATTGTAGTTATTCACCAAACAAAAACCCTCATTTTTTTAGATCAAAATGAGTCATTAATCGGGAATTTTTCTTAAGTTTTTATTTCAGGCAAATTTAAAATTGTTCGAATTGTGTAATCGTCAATTACTGACATTGGTAACCGACCCAAAGCAATTTGATTATAATTTAATTCGTGACGATCATACGTAGAAAGTTCATATTCTTCAGTCATTGATAAACAATTTGTTGGACAATACTCAACGCAATTACCACAAAATATACATATTCCGAAATCAATACTGTAATTAAGCAATCGTTTCTTTCTAATATCAGTTTCTAATTTCCAATCAACAACGGGCAGATCTATAGGACATACACGAACACATACCTCACAAGCAATGCATTTATCAAATTCAAAGTGGATTCGGCCGCGGAAACGCTCGGATGTGATCAATTTTTCGTAGGGGTATTGAATAGTTACAGGTAAACGATTCGCGTGTGATAAGGTAATCATGAAACCTTGACCAATATACCTTGCGGCTCGTACTGTTTGTTGGCCATAATTCATGAACTCAGTTACCATAGGGAGCGGTTGGATGGTTAGGACATCCTATCTTTAGAGATAAAGAAGGGCGTGAGCTTTTTGTACGTCGTATGCCTACCTTTTTTGAAACATTTCCAGTCGTTTTAGTAGACGGAGACGGGATTGTTAGAGCCGATGTTCCTTTTCGAAGGGCAGAATCTATATATAGTGTCGAACAAGTAGGTGTAACTGTTGAGTTCTACGGTGGTGAACTCAATGGAGTCAGTTATAGTGATCCTGTTACTGTGAAAAAATATGCTAGACGCGCTCAATTGGGGGAAATTTTTGAATTAGATCGTGCTACTTTGAAATCCGATGGTGTTTTTCGTAGTAGTCCAAGGGGTTGGTTTACTTTTGGACATGCTTCATTTGCTTTGCTCTTCTTTTTCGGACACATTTGGCATGGTGCTCGAACCTTGTTTAGAGATGTTTTTGCTGGGATTGATCCAGATTTGGATGCTCAAGTAGAATTTGGAGCATTCCAAAAACTTGGAGATCCAACTATGTGTTCATATTGAGCCCGCCCTGAATAATCCCCGCATTTGGTAATCATTCGATTAGTAGGGCAAATTAGATATATCTCAATATGAACACATTCAATGCGGGTCGAATTTGCCATAGAATCCCCATCTACATTCACATTCGATTAGTAGGGCAAATTAGATATATCTTTAGCTCGTATATAACTAGTCAATATCTAATATCACATATACATGTCTTTCTTCCACAATGTAAACGAACTCTTCCTTCAGACAAAAATACTATGATGGCTCCGTTGCTTTATATATTTATTATATTTTTTTGTCTGTGATTTGTCTGTGATTCAGCAATCCCAAAGTTGCTTTATAAACTAAGGAAAAAAGAATCTTGTTTTTTTTCGCTCTATAAATATTGTTAAGAGACCTCTGGTGTGAAAAAAAGTTTGTGACGCTGAACTGGACTTCCGATAATAAAATCGGAAATACCTTTTTCTCATATTACTCTCTCGATACATAATCTAATGTTTTGAAAACAAAATTTCTTATATCGAATTCAAAGTGCCATGCTATTATTACTTAATATTCATATTTCATATGGCGAAGGCATAGTCTTCTTTTTTCTCTCAAATAAAAGCCTCATTGGC